>CM076652.1:5620270-5666029 GCA_038496675.1 Rachycentron canadum
GGGAGAGAGAGAGAAAGGAGGGAGAGAGGTAGAGAGACACAGAGAGAGAGAGGGAGGGAGAGAGAGAGAGAGACACAGAGAGAGAGAGGGAGGGAGAGGTAGAGAGAGAGAGAGGGAGGGAGGGAGAGGTAGAGAGACACAGAGAGAGAGAGAGAGGGAGGGAGAGAGAGAGAGAGAGAGAAAGGAGGGAGAGAGGTAGAGAGACACAGAGAGAGAGAGGGAGAGGGAGGGAGAGAGAGAGAGAGGGAGGGAGGGAGAGAGGTAGAGAGACACAGAGAGAGGGAGAGAGACAGAGAGAGAGAGGGAGGGAGAGAGATAGAGGGAGGGAGAGAGACACAGAGAGAGAGAGAGGGAGGAAGAGAGAGAGAGGAGGGAGAGAGAGGTAGAGAGACACAGAGAGAGAGAGAGGGAGGGAGAGAGAGAGAGGTAGAGAGACACAGGGAGAGGGAGGGAGGGAGAGAGAGGTAGAGAGACAGAGAGGGAGGGAGAGAGAGAGAGAGGAAGGGAGGGAGAGAGAGAGGAGGGGGGGAGAGAGAGAGGTAGAGAGACACAGAGAGAGAGAGGGAGGGAGAGAGACACAAGCGAGAGAGAGAGAGAGAGAGAGAGGGAGGGAGGGAGATAGGTAGAGAGACACAGAGAGAGGGAGAGAGAGAGAGAGAGGAGGGAGAAAGAAGTAGAGAGACAGAGAGAGAGGAGGGAGAGAGAGAGAGGGAGGGAGAAAGAAGTAGAGAGGGAGGGAGAGGTGGAGAGAGATGGAGGGAGACAGAGGTAGAGAGACAGAGAGAGAGAGGGAGGAGGGAGAGAGAGAGACAGAGAGAGAGGAGGGAGGGAGAGAGAGAGAGAGAGAGAGAGGAGGGAGGGAGGAGGGAGAGAGAGGGAGGGACAGAGAGGTAGAGAGACAGAGAGGGAGGAGGGAGAGAGAGAGTACATTTAGATAAATTAGAATGAAAAACTTTTTATCTAATCGTCCATTGAACTTTATACAATCTTCCATTTTATTTATTTACTCATTCAGAAAGTGCCTTCTGTTATGAATATTACTGCATCAGGCCAATTGTTAAATCATCTCATCCTGTAATATCCTTTTTCAGTCGGGTGGCTTTAGTTTGTCTGCAGCTCATTCATCAGGGTATTTGTTCAACTAAAATACAGTCAACTTTCACTTATTATTATCTGGTGTGTTTTTAGAGGAGTGTTAGTTCATATAGTGCTGTCAGGGTGTACTACATATGATTTAAATACCTGTTTAAATACCAGTTTAAGTGTAACTTTGCCATCACTAGTTTTATTATTTACAATACTGTGTTCTTCCTACTGTGACATGTCTAAACAAAGGGGGCTGTGTTGGTGTTACTCAGGGTGATCCAGCACCGTCTAGTGGACAGAAATGGGAAACACCTTTATTTGTGGCAGTATCGCTTGGTTTTCCTTGGTGGATTATTTATTCTTGTAACTACTACAGAGACATTATGTTCCATCTTCAATACATTTCAAGGTTAATTTACCAAGGCCTTTAGTGGATTGTTAGCTGTCTGCCTAGTCTGATAATGGAGCATCAGATGAGGACAGAACAAGAGCTGTTTCATTATACAGGCAACAGATCTATAAAGACCTGCATGTTGGTAATGACATTTACATGTGACTGCCTTTTGACTGATTAAAACACAGGGCAGGCTTTTCCTTATTAATCAGTAAAGAATACCTTTGTGTTCTTATGTGGTTCACAATACTAACTAGCCTTATTATCACATGCTAGTAAAGCACAGGGGCCCCCAACACACCCCAGCAACTGTGGACTTCATCAGGGCTTAACTGAGCCATTTTCCATTCTTTTTAATTTGGATTCAGAAAAGTCAGCAATCACTTAAAGACAAGGAAAAACGCACAAACAAACCAAATCAGGAGGACAGAAAGGTCCCATTGTCAGCTAATCACAAAGCTCACAGACAAAACCACTGTGTGTCATGAGATCAGATAAAAACCAAATCCAATTGGTGGACATTTACTCCTGCAAACGTCACTGTTACTCAGGAGAGGCACAACAAAATGCTAAACAGTGGCTGCCAGTTCAAAACTGTTTAAACTGTGCACTTTTCTAATGATGTGTCTGTTTTGCATTGTCATCATTCTTATATGGTTCTCTCTGCATGTTAAAGCAAACACAATAATAGGAAAATAAAATACACTGAGATGTGCATAGATATTATATATTCATCCAAGACGTTTTCATTGTTTCAGTCTGTTGTTGCCACTAAAACCCATTACTTCCAAAATTAGTTTAGTGTTAAGTGTTTTGATTATTTTCTGCATGGTTTTTTTTTTAATGTCACACCTTAGTTATTACTGGTTATTTATATTTATATTACTTCAACCTTTATTTATTTATTTTCTTCTCTTTTTTTCTTTGTTTTCTAGTCTCTGGCGTTTCAAATTCGTGAGATTAACACTTGTGTTTCCTCATTCCTGTTGGTCATGTGCTGTTTTTATTACTTGGTATTCTCTGTATGAATTGGGGTCTATCTTTGTGTTCGTGTGTGAGTGTGTGGGGTGGGGGGGGTTGCTTTATATCACTTTTATTCTGAAAAGCACTTTGTGTTACAGTGTTGTATAAAAAGTGCTATACAAATAAAGCCTGATTGAAATTTATTATACAACTCCCAGGTCCATCATATTGTTAATTGCAGGTCTGGCTGCAATCAGCTTGATTTAAATGATAATGATCATTTCAGCTGTTTTCATGTAATCCTCAGGGTGGAATCCAACATTGCTGGTTACATTAATGCTGACTGAAGTGTTGGGGCTTTATCAGTCTACAACACCATAAAGTGTATTACCCAGTTTCAACTGGATGTCTGATGTCTTTCAGCACGAAGCCTAACTTCAAGATGTAGAAGACAAAAAAAAAAAAAAAAAAAGGGTCTGTTGTGTGGGACAAACAGTTTAATGGTATGTTGGACATTCAGAGACAAATATCAGTGGAGATGACGTGTTGTTATGAACACATTATTCATTTGGACAACAAGCTATGACATGACATTCTACCTGGAGTGAAGAAATGTTACAACCATTAAACTATAATCACACTTTGTGTAAACTATGGACCAGAAGTCAGGTTCAAAAGCAAAGCAAAGTGTTAGAAGTAATATTCTAAACATCTTAAAAACCACCAGTATTTAATAAATAAGTGAACTTAATTAAAAAAAAAAAACTAAATAATAATTAAATAGTTCAAGTTGGTCCTTAACAATGGTCTGGCTTCCTCTCCTCAGAGTTTATTCTGATCTGGTCACGCTCAACTTATTTGTAGACATACAGTGGATATAAAAAGTCTACACCACCTATATGTTCCTAAATCTGTGCAACAATAAAGGTTTAAAAAGATACAGCTACACTGAAGTGGTAATTCAATTGTCACGAGGGCCGTGCTTCATGTTTTTATGAATTTAGTGATTACACTTTAACACACTGCGTGGTCTTGGCCCCTGCTTCACGGCAAATCTTTTAATTCCCTATGAGCCAGTACAAATATTTAGACCCTCAGAGAGGCTTTCAACATCCATGCCAAAGGTCACTTGGCCTTCAAGATATTGATTGTAAAATAAAAAGGTTAAATTTTTTTAGGAAATTTTTGTATTTGCTTTTCTTGCCTTGAATTTAATGAAAAGATCAATCATCTCCTTTAAGCGCTCTCCAACAAGGAAAAGCCATATCAGTGAAAATCTGTTATCGTTCTCATTATTGATCACTTCAGAGAGCATGAGAAACTTTTTTTGGATGCTTCCACACTTCCAATACTCAGCCCTAATCCTGGTGGGTGTAGCCTTTGTCTCCATTGCTGGTTGAGGTAAAACACATTACTACCAGAGGGAACAATGGGAATGCCACCACAGACATTTAAAACTCAGTTATATTTCAAAATATAGAGAAATTGACAAGAACCTGATAGATTTAATCTGCATGGCGTGAAGTCATCAGGCTTGAATGTAATGGACGTTAATTCATACGCAAGAGTCCCACACTCCAACTTTAACATAAATTGACTTAATGTTGATTTAAAAAATGACATAAATACAGCGTTTCTTCTAAGAACGACAGACCTGGTGACTTCATAAAAATGCTTTCATTAGGCATCAATCGTTGCATAAATTCAAATCCAAGGTATCCAAATAACTACCCCTGCCAGATTATTTCTTATCCGGTGCGCAATGTTTGACATTGGCCTTAGTGAAGTTCTGCACACTCTGTGCCCTTCCAGTCTGTTACCCTAACCAAGTAAATCTGATAAACCTAAATAAGAATAAGAATCATTTGATGTCAAGCCTAAAAAAAATTAAAGAGTAAAGAGTCTTTATATCCACTGTCTAGGCATTTCATTACAACTGCAGTGGCCTGTCCTTTGAGTATTGATTCAACTCTGTCATTAGCACGGAGTCTGAAAACTTTCCAGTACTGAAAGGTGTTACTGAATACTAGGCTTTTCATTTATCAAATATCAGAGTCTTGGGAATCTGGTCAAATATCATATGTGCAATGTATATTTAGTCCCATCTTCTTCAGAATGAAACATTTTTTATCAATGTTTTTAACCAGAGAAAAGAGCTTTATCCCTGCCACTTCTTGGTAAGTGGAAGAAAATGAGCACATTTATCAAATATAATTTCTGTTCCAAGTATAAATAAATGCATGAGTAAATAAATGAATAAACCAGAAATTTCCACACATGCAGATGGGTTTGACAAAACATCACACTGAGTTGTGGGAAAATAAATGAAGCTACGTATTACTGTATGTGACATGCTGTTGAGTAATTACAGCCTTATTTATCGCTTCCACAGTAGTTGGTTGTGGTTCATGCCGAGACATTTTCCTAAAACGTTACACAAGGTGATTGTCATCAGATTTCCTCTCCATGAATGGAATGTGCCCGTATGTCTCTGCCTCTCCTGGCAGGTTGGGACACCTCTGTACTGTTCCCAAACATTGGCAGAGATAGGAGCCGTTTCCTGGCTTAAGAACATCGATAAAATGCTTCTACGTCCAAATGTGCTTCAGTCTGAAAATTAATTTCTTACTCTGAAACATTTGATAAATACGGACCCTGATCCTCATCTTATTTAATCTTGAATGAGATATCTTAGAGTTTAGTTCATGGTTTTGTTAATTTCATACCGTAACCATGTTTATTTTAGTAGAAACAAACATGTTTATGCTAAGTCTCGTCTTAGTATTTGTTCTAAAATCCAGGTATTGTATTTGCTCGGGTATCAAACTACTGAACGGTACCCAGCCCTGCTAGAAATACTGAACACAGGTTTATGCAAGATAACTATAGTGAGGTCACAATTATGAGGCCTGAGATTTATCAAATAAGCAACACTGTGAGTTAATGCAACTGAGATGGTAGCCAGTGTTTTGATGATTATGTCAGTTTGAGGTGTACGCTCTCAAGTGCTGGCTTTACCTGCTGATTTCAGATCAGCGCTTTCAACTCCTCTCTCTAAATCTTAAATGTTACTAGTGAGGGGAAACTACAGACGGCGTTCCACATCATTATTATTCTACACTGTAGTGTTTACATCTCTGTGCCGGGACTCTCTTCTCCTGTCAGTAATTTCTGGAGAATTTTTTGGTAGAACGGGGAGAAAACCAGCTTGTTGTAGTTGACAAGGCGACTAAAGTGAACAGTGAGCTCCTTCAGCTCCCTGCTGACTGGAGACAGACCTCCTGGGAGAAGAGGAGGGGTCTTATGTTGACTGGACTCCAGGGAAGCCAGGAGGTAGGTCTGAACCCGAGAGTCTGACAGGAGAGGAGAAGAGAGGAATTCTCTGTCATTGCCAAAGAAAATGTGTCCATAAGCCAGTCAGTCACATGCTGTTGGCTGTGCTCCTAACCCAAGTCATTTTTGACGTATAATAGATGTATTATAAAGTATTACTTTGTAAAGAGCCATGAGATGATGTATATACAAATAAAACGGAACTAAAAGATGTCAGTGTTTTTACCCATCAGCTTGCGGACTGTGTTGTCTGGTTGGATGGTGGCTGAGATCTGTCCCTTCAGAATGCTCCTTCGTTCACCAGAGAAAGGAGAGTATCCATGTTGGCTTAGACACTGACTTAACTCAGCACACAGTTTCTCTCCGATGGTCGCTAAGGCCTCCTGCGCACTGAAAGACCTTAGGACAGGCGAGAGGAAGTCATGTAAGTGTAGCAACACAACTATGAGTTGTAAAAAACATTAAATCTGCATTAAAGGTTTAGACCACTTGAGGCAACAGTATAAGCTGAAAACACAAGTTGATATGGTGTACGTGTTAGCAAATTATTGCAATAAACAAGAATAAAAATATAAGAAAGAGCAATTCATTATTTCCAAATATTTACCAATCACTGAAAAATGTCCAACCTTTTAACTGCATAAATAATTCATAAGGTTCACCAGCCAGCAGAATAAAGTTGCCTGCTGTGGCTTAAAATAAATAAAATTTGTGAGTTACAAAAACAAAACAGTGAACTAAATGAGGCTAAAACTCTCTGTAGAGTTGAGTGATAATTAGCTTCTATCTCCACTACAAGTGTCTTCGCTCTGCATCACATTTAATCATGTGAGCCACTGTCTATTATATTGATTATTGCACCTTTAGAGATCTCATGATTTAAAAAAAAAATCACCAAAATAAAGTCAAAGTGGTGTTGCATTCAGAAGGAGACAGACTTAACAGCCATTTCCTGCAGATTAAACATGTACAAATGAAAGAATGTATGATTACATGTTAGTACTTTGACAGTAAAGTGAAAAGGACGACCTGACAACAAGAGACAAGAGTTCAAACCAGGGAAGTTGGAGTTACAGTTTAACAGTTTGAAGTTTGAAGACTCCCAGTCAAATGGCTCAATCACATTTGAGCACCCACTCTAACGCCCCATCGACTGTTTTTGCAAAGATCGTTCACCATTATTATGGGTTGCCCCAAATCAGTCATCAATTGTTAGGGAGTCTGAGACATTATAAACGGGATCCATCCACAACCAGCAGAGTTGTCAAGTGTTGCTGTATTCAACATAAGAGTGGTTGTACTCACGGTGTGTGCATGTCTGCAAGCATGATGTTGATGGTGTCTTTAAGAGTCTCCATCAGCCCAGGCAGGCCTGAGATGGCCTCCCCTGTTGTAGTGTAGACGATGAGGAGCACAGAGGAGAGAAGAACTAACCGATCAGCCTCCTGCTGCATCTCCTGGAACCGAACCTGATCCATCAACATGGTCTAATGAGAGGAGGACAAGGTTAATACAGTTCAAGGTGACATTTAAGAGACATTTAAAAAACCATAAGTGGAGAACAAGATATTCAAAAAAAGATACAACTAACAGAGAGACCCAGTGTTAGGCTTCAGGATTGAGGGTGTGTACCTCTGGGAAGGGGTCTGAGGCGTGGTCCCACCTCAGCAGGCGTAAATAGGCATGATTGTGGACATTAAGGGGGAGGAGTGAAGGAGGGTCAGATGAGGCAGCAGAAGAACCATCCACCCCAGCCTCCTTCAGGCTTTTCACTGTATCCTCAAGCCATTTCTCAGTGTAGTCTAAGGCATCTGAAGGACAAACCATTTTAATTTTTAACATCATAGGAAGTTAAAATAACATACAGTTTTCAAAAACTGACTATTATGAAGATCCTTGCTTTACTGCAGAGCCAAACATATAAGGTTATGTAACTATGCAATGTGGGCAGCATAAATAATACAAGAAATGACTAATTCAATTGAGGAAAGCCTCTTTACTTGGTTGCTTCTCCAGAAACTCCTGGAATTTATTCCTCTCATACTCAACAGACTGCTGCATCAGATGAGGTCTGATGCTGCTCAGGGCAAAGTTGGCCATGTCCACTTTCATCAGGTCCAGAACCGAGAATATTGCCCTTGGAGGGGGAGAAATAAGAATAAACAGATACTGGGACAATATAAATATGACAGTTCTAATGAAATTGTACCATCTAAAGGTCTAGCAGAGTCCTCACTCAATTTTCTATGACTAAGCTAAAATCACTCCAGAACAAGCTGACTTCTGTGCCATAGTTGACTGGAATTAAATTACACACTAAAAATAAGCTAAGGCCTGGATCATGCAGAGCTAATAATAGTCCCTCTCTTGTCTCTTGGCTTACTTGAGCAGAGGCACAATATCTGTAATCTCCTTTAGCTTATTGACATCCTCGTCTCTGCAGGGGGCGCACAGTGAGCCCATCATCCCAACAATGAACTGGGACAGTCGACCGATGTCAAGAGCTCCATTCTCAGCCTGCTGTTGAATTAGAGGCAGGTCCAGGACCTCCTCAATACGGGAGCGCTGACGGCCGTGACCAGGGAGCAAGAATGACAGCAGTGTCTGGATGAGCAGAGAAAACAGGATGACTGAAGACAGGCAGGGAAGTCAGAATAAAAAAGTAGGGAGGTATGAATAAGGGAGGGATTGAATGTCCCATGACATAAAGTTCGGCTCCTTTGACCTCGAAACACAAACTTCTACACCATAATATTTGAAGTGTGAAAGTGCCACTGGGGAAGGTCATCGGGGCCAGTTTATTCACCTCTTTAATCTCAGCAAGTAGTTTGATGGCGTGTTCGTAAGATGGTGGATCCTCCTTCAGCTGTGCTTCCAAACAATCCCAGAATGCTTTGTGCATAATCTCCTTCACTCTGCGCTCCAAACTGTACAGTGGCAAAGGATGCACTGCTGCTGTTACAGGCCTCACTCAAAAACAAGTACTCAAGTGACATTTAGAGCACTGAATCAAATCCTCACCTTCCTTCAGGAAGCTCTGCAGGTTTGACCTGAAAAGCCTGGTTGACCATTATTTCATGAGCCAAAGCCATGTTGGTGACTCTTTTAGCCGTCTCCATCAGCTCCTCCACAGAGACAAACTTGGGAGGGCTGGCTGTGTGGGAGGGAGGGAAAATCAATTTTAGAAAACACATTTTCATTGCAACAAAATTACACTCATCAGTGTACAGTTAACTCCAGAAGCCAGAAACCAGAAGTTTCTTTTAGCTGAGTAAATAAAAAACAGTGCTGTTGCACTGCCAACAAACACATCTTCACAGCGCATTATCTCTTACGTCCAAGTGGATTTAATGTGAATGTAGCAGGCACACACCAAAGGCAGGATGTGTTAATCCACATCCAGCTGTCAAGTTACCCACAAAGCACAGCACTCTGTTCAGCACCCCAGCCCCAAAGTAAAGTCTCTACTCTTTCACATCAAATATAATCCAATTTATAACTCTGAGCATGAACAAGAAGTCACTGCTTCCCTCACACATTTACGTTGTCTTCAACTGTCAAGAAGAACATATTAGAAAACATGATAAAAGCCCTGATGGGAATACAAGGACAATGAGATAATGATGCATTTTCTGAATCAATACTGACAATTTAACCAGCACTATACATCTCATATGGGTAGAATTGGAAATACCTGGCCAAAAGATTGCACTGCTCAAAATATTTTGTGACAACACTGATGAATAATTGTTTTGTGGCTGAGGGATAATTCTTTGTCTTTTTATATGTCAAGCACCCTGTCCATTAAACATGGTGTGTGCAGGTATAAGAACCAAGTGGCGCCGGCTGGACATCCTCTGTGGTGAAATTCAACAGCCTCCCCAACACTACAAACTCCTTTGTCTTTACATCTACTTACCACAACACCACACCCGGTCTTGTTAGCTGTGAGGTCAGAGTGGGACAGTGATGACAAGTTGAGCCTTACTGTAGTTGTGTTGTTCAAGAGTTAAGACAGGAAAGCAGTGCAGACAGGAGGAATTAATTTGCCAGACCCTGAAGGAACATGCTAGTCAGGCTGTTACTTTTATTAACTACAACAGTCATGTTTCCTCTCCACCAAACAAAAGGAGGATTGTTTGTGTTCCCGTCTGAGTTCATGCTTGTGAAGAACTGCTGAAGAGAGACTGGGGAACTGATTTGGCCAGTTATAATATAGGATAAGACGCAGATTGGATCCCAGCAGAAGCTTTGCACTGAAAGCCCAGGTCTGAAATGCAGTCAAGACAGAGCTGCACAACAACTGTGCAGCCTCAGGTAAAATAAAAAGCAAAAGAACCTAAACATTTAAAGAAATACTTATGTTCACTGTGTGTGCTCTTTTGCATTTAACTATATGTAGAAGGTCGTCTCTGCTTATCTCATGGCTGACACTCAAACACTCAGAGGTTTATGAGTTTCCAGACCTGAACATAGTTCATTTTAGGCTTAAAAGGCCATTAAAGTAGGAGGCAGCATCTTCTATTCCCACCAACCCAAGAGCCTCAATCTGTATGTGCACAAGGTGGTTGCCTGCATGTTTTTTTTTACTTTATTGTGGGGTAAAGCCTGATCCTCACCTTGTGGAGAGTTCTCTGCCTGCTGGCTCTGAGTATCTGCCCGGACTCTCTTCCTCACCGTCTCCTCAGAAGCATCCTGCGTGCTCTCCTCCTTTGAATCCTTGTCTCCTCCACGCTCAACCTGGTCTGCCTCCTTTGGCATGCTAGAGTTTGCAGGATAACAAAGGGCCGGTTAAAGCTGTAATCTGCACTGACTTCTGCCATGCGTGCAATTCAAATGGTGTGACATTGATCTTTTGGAGCTAGTCATGCAGTATTACTACTTCAGTGAGATGATGGGATTACAGCAGAAACAGAGGGAGAGATGAGCTGTTGTGATGTACAGATGATGACATCACCCTCGACCAGTGGAGAGAAAGGGGGGTTGTCAGTGCCAGTGCGATGCTAAGACCGAGGTAAACAAAACAGAGCCTCATGGCACCTTGGTCCCCAGCCTCGTCTGCGGCAGGGTTACTAACCTTGTAGTCGGCAGCCCCGGGGAGAGAAGTAGGTTAGCTCTGGAGCTCAACTTATCTGTCGTTAGCTTTAGTCCTCGGCTGCCAACAACAATAACAAAGGCTTATGACACAGCTACTCCTTCATGACCCAACTACAGGCAGATTACCACGGTCACGGACGCGTTCATGACTTCATCGCGGCCGGACACCGTCTTCAGCAGAGACGGGGCATTGTTTCATCCTGGAAAACCGGAGATTATTTACGTCGCAGCCCTGATTTGAAGGGACGCTGCTAACCAGGCGACTCTTCCTGTTTTGGGTGGGGTCAACGTGACGTCACGGTCGAGCCCTCACCCCCCCCCCGCGCGCGCGCGCGCGCGCACTCACACGCATGACCGACGCACACGTGTTTGGAGGAGACTCACAACAGAAGGTGCTAGAAAACATCTGGAAAATTACTCTGAAGATTTAAACTACCAGGGCAACAAATATTGATAATCCATAATATTATGGATAAATAAACACTTGTTACAGAGTTAATGTCAAGAGACTGTTTCCTATCATATTTTATCTGATACAGTTTTTTCAGTGGTGTAATTGTACACGTTGACAGGGGCCCCAAAAGCTCTTAAGTGTCATTTTCTACTGAATTTGTGTTGAATCGGTGGTGAAGTTCGCACTGTCGCCTCACAGCAGGAAGGTTCTGGGTTCAAACCCCGGGCCTGGGGCCTTTCTGTGTGCAGTTCACATGTTCTTCCTGTTCCTGCTCCTCCCGACACCAAGGCATCCTCCCTAAGACATGCAGGTTGAGGTTAACAGCTGACCCTAAATTGCCCATGAGTGTGAATGGTAGTTTGTCAGCTCTGCGATAGACTGGTGACCTGTCCAGTGTGAACTCTGCCATCGCCACCATCTGCAGACTGACAAAATGCTAAGGATAACTTCTTCCCTATTTTCTATTCCATTAGCTTTGCCTTAAACCTCACATCCATAATAATATGTTTAAGCTTTAAACACAGGAATACTTATTTTATATTCAAGAGAAAAACACAGAATTTGTCATCTGTTTATTTATTTTGTGCAATAATAAAGCAAAAACAAGTATACAAGTGCAATCATATGCTGCAAGATTTAATGTCAGTTACAAACATTTCTTTTATGTCAGTTGGCCGGTGTCTAACTGGCCAGCTATTAAACCAATACCTCTGAAACTGACAGCCGAAGATATCAGACTAACCAGTAATGTGCCTGAATCACTGGCTTCACAATCCTACAGCACACTGACAACAGAGTCACCAAAGTACTGGTTAAATATCTCTGGGTGGGCTTGGTAAAACTGTCTGAAAAGGCGCTTCCTCTCCTTGGCTGAGATCTTTGTGTTCTCATGGATGCTGTTCAGAAGAGCCCACAGTTCCTGGTTGGTGGTCGTCTTTGTAGAGTCAGTGTAAGTCCTGCTGGAAACCTGCTGACAAAACGTAGAGCCTGAAGGACATGAAGACAAGAGAGAAAATAAAGGGTTAACAGGGAGCAAATATTTTACTGTTAGGATGCCATATCTATGAACTTTCAATTAACAGCACAAACAAGCAGCAGAATATTAAATATGCAAAATTTTCTACCTGGCTAACTGATGAATATTAGTCCAATAAATAATATTGTCTGGTGTAAAATTTCCAGCACAAGAAACATTATTTTATATTTATATTAAACATGTAATTTAACAGGGAACAAAATATCTTCCAGCTAGAAATAAATAAAATTTGAGTCAATGGCAATATTATGCCCATACCTGTTTAAATGTGACCTACTGGTTACAATATTCAATTAATAAAATGTTTAAAATCGATTTCCAACAGTGAATTTACAGGAAAAACAGGAAAAACTTTTAAGGATCCACCTGCTATACAGAAATATTCACTGATAAAAAGGTACAGTGCAAATACTACACAGCAAATGTATGTTTAAGAAATTCATTTTCTTCTAGACACAAATTGCAATGACATGAAAAATATTAGCTGAGACAGAAAATTTAGACAAATCACCTCTATAAATGTAATGAGGACACACAAAGCCACAGGGATCTGTGAATTCACAGATGGTTGAGTGGATCCAAAACCTCAAACACAGACATGAATTTTTTTTTCATCTCTTAACTGTTCCAGGTAGTAAAAAAAGTTATGTTGACATGAATCGGAGGTTATTGTGAAAGGGTTTAAAGTAATTTTTTTTAAACTAGATATCTGAATTGGAGTGAAATTTGCAGCTGTAGAGCAACACCTCCACCCCAGTTAGACCCAGATTTCTACCATATATTGCTCCAACATGCACTGACTCTTCAATACTTGTATTTGAACGAGAATGATGTTTTGTCCAAGTGTTTTGTGTTGGACGCTGCTGTTGGATTACTACTCATTTACCAGTCACATCAGGCTGTGTCCCATGTACAAGGCTGGCCAACTTGTCACTCACTCCTTTGTGCAGAGCCCCTGGTATCTGGAGCAAAGAGGAAAAACATGTTTGAATGGCAGAAAACGGTTTTTGATTAAAATAAATGCTTCAAAAATTGGCAGTCTTTTCTATTCAAGTTCCCATTTATCACTTTAACTGAAAGCCTTGCACAAATGTCTATGACAGCAATTGCTATATTTTGCAACTCCATTTGAGCAATTTGTTTACATAACGAGTTACAGCACCACTGAACGGCAAAACCAGAACAAAAAAAAAAAAAAAAAGCCAGCCTCAACCCAGTGCAGCAAAGAGTTAACCTTCTGATTACAAATGTTAGGGCCAGACCCTGTTTTGCAGTGTTGAGGAAGAGCTCAAGGTCTTAGGTTTAGCTTTAATAACATCATTTTTATTAGAAGTAAGATGCATTTTGGTCTTTATTCAGTGAACTACTCTGCTTGTGAAGATATTTGTGTCATATCTTATGTGGTTCTAAAAGATCTTTCGCAAGTCTGAACAATACTAAGTCAAAATCTAGTATGTGGCTGGACCACGTCTTTCTATTCCGTAATTTGACTGTTGACGACTGGTTTCAGCTCCGCATCTGTTTGTTTCTCTCCTACTCTCTGTGTTCACAAACACAGGATTTTAATACAGCCAAATTCACACAAAGCTACTTGCAAGCTGCTGCTCTGCACTACTAAAATCCTGATTTTCGTTGGCTGTCTTTTCTTGTTAAATAATCTTGACTTACTAAAGGTTCTGAAAAGCCTTTTAATCAAAAGGCACTAAGTTATCAACATTGCTTGTTTGTGCCAAATCATTTTGACCATTGGGGAAACTCCAACACTCGACTGTTGTGTCCCAGCCAAAAAAATAACCCTGATGATGTCGAAGTCATGTCAGACAGATTATCTTGTTGTATTATTGGAAATATAAGATAAAGTGTTTTAGAGCTTGACCTATAATAACTAACGTTAGAAAGTTCAGTTTTGAGCACTCTTTTTGTGAGTTTGCACAGTTTTAAGGAAGTGCAATACTAAATGGTTGCAGTGTGTCTTTACAGAACCTTGATTTATTTGGAAAATGGAGGTAAAGATCCAGGACAATAGGAAAAACAGTGTTTTCTGACAGTGTTCCTTCACCTTGAAGATTTCCTTGATATTGCTGAGCATGAAGCCAACAATCAGGTCCTCTTTCTCCTTTGACAGATCCTTGCTGTGGATGATCGCTCTGGTGAAAGACCTCTTCACTGCTAATTTGTTTTCCACCTTATGGTCCAACAGCATATTTTAAATGTCAAATTACAGAAGAGAAGACAGGCAGAACAGCTGAGAAGTTAAGCTGTTTTTTCTTCTCATTCATGACTTTCAATGTCATAAAATCTTCATTTTGAAGTATTTTTAAGACCAGATCTCACCTCCTTATCCAGTTTTGTCTCCTGTGGATCAGCTGCCAGAGACATGAATGTAAGCAGCCTGCGCAGCTCCTCTCTGCAGCTGGGTGGCAGCAACTTCAAGCAGAGCTGCAGAGCCTCAAGAGCCTTGTCTAACTTTGCATTTACTTGGAATGCAAGAAAAATAGAAATATAACTCAGCAGGAGTTGAGAACGTGGCAGAAAAATTGATTTTGTTGCTTCCCCTGATTCACTTACAACTGAACAATGAACAAAAGTGTACTTTTCTTGTGACTAACAGTGTCCAAGTCATGTTCCCAGTTCTTACCCAGCAGGTCTGTAATGACCGTGCAGATGTCAGACATGTGCTGTGGCAGCAGTGGAGGTCTGTCTGTGTGGCTGTAGTGTTTCACCAGGGTCCTGTACAGCAGCAGCTTACACTGGGCCACACCACTTGGGGAGAGACAAGGCTCATCGCTGCTGTGTCCTGACACAGAAATCAGAGATGCCACCAGAGTCAGAAATAGTGAAATGGACATTTATATTGTCAGCTAAAGTAAACCAGGCCATATCTGCTGCATGTAAAAAAACAAAAACAAAACAGAACAACCCCTGCAAGATGAGTCAACAAAAATACAGCCACACAGAATCAAATCATGAGAAACGCTCAAACAGGCCAATGACTCATCTGCCACACTGATGCCCAACCAAGCATTGGCCTCCATATTGGGTACTGCTACCAGCTCGGTCTTGGTCACAGTTCTCCTGATCTTGAGGGAAAAAGTGAGGCAGCTCCCTGCTCAGCTCCACCACCGGCTGATCAGAGAGGAAGTCCAGGCAGTCCAGAGCAGCACAGAGCATTTCATCCTCCCTGGGAAATAGAGAAGGAATACAAGAACATATACCAGCAAAAAATGTATTAGATTAAAATAAACACACTATATTGCTGTCAAATCTGTAATAATCGACCTGGTGATGGGCAGGGAAGCATTTATGCTGTGATTACAAACTGCCCCAGTATTACCACCTTTAACACTAATAGATGTTTCAAAACAGCAAAACAGCAAATGAATTTCAAACCCAAACGTACTGAGTCTCCCTGAAGGCCTTGAGGATCTGCCTGTCCAGGTGGTTGCTGCTGTAGATCAGGTCTGGGTTACTGTGAGCCAGCATTTTTGATGGAAGGGGAGACAATGGGGTCTGGCTGCACTGAAGTACCCCTTCCAGGAGGGGGAGCTCCACCAGATTTAGCAGCCGGAGCAGGGTCTGCTCCTGCCACACCTCATCTACCACTGTGGAGTCAAGCAACATGAAAAATTACAAAAAAAAAAACCATATTGTACAACTGTATAATCTTCTATTTCTGGATATTTTTTGATGTTTGCTACATTAAGATGACACACGTGTCCTAATGTCCACATCTCTGTGGCACAAAATGATCAAACACACATGTGATGACCTGACTATCTTACATGATTGTGGTAACACAGAGTCAGTCTGCACTCTGCTGGGACTTAGACTCAGATTGTCCATGACAGCCTCAAAGGACAGACTGGCAGTGACATGAGCGTCTGGCTGGTTTGCTTTTGTGGACGTCTGAGTGACTTTGATAGGGGTGGACATCTGATCACGTGACCCAGTGGGACACTTCTGCTCTTCCTGCCTGAAGAGAAAAACATAAGACAATTGGGAGCTTGAGTTACAACGATACTGAGTCTATAAAGATTTCACCTCTAAAGAATTACACTGTTTATGCAGGTTTCCTGTGAATTAGATCTTAGTGATCAACGCTGACCACCAAGGGCAACGTTTGTTTAATAGTATGCTGTCAGATGTAAAATTCACTTGACAGTCAGGATTTTCATATCTATCTTCATATTTATCTTTAACATTTTGATAATATGTACCACTATTAGGATATGAAATGTTGTATACTGGGATAGAGCATTTTATTTAGATTCCCCACCTCTAGTTCTTGCTAACACGGATGATTGTGGATACTAACATTGAATGTAAACAGTCCTGTCTTTCATCTTTCATTTCATACTTTTCTAATGAAGAAAACATTTGCATGAGATACACTTAAACATTTCACTCAGGGCTCCTGACATACCTTCATTTTGCAACTACACCGCTTTGTTCATTCCCTCATTGCAAGTCAACTGTACCACTTTTTAGCTTTTAGAGTTGATCAATCTCAATCTGAATTTTCAGACTGAAGAAACAGCCATATCCAAATTACAAACTACAAATCATGTAATTCCATTAACGTACCTTTTGCTGGAATATGTAGGACTATAGCCTGTATGGTTGATGTACATGTATAAAGTGTCTAACACAGTACAATAAAACTTGTGTTGTGCAGTTACAATGTTTAGTTGTGACACTTGGTGCTCAACTCTATGGTCATTTTGGCTGGAGTTTGTGTTGCTGTATTACACATTACATATGTAAAAGCTGGTAACTCAGTGTACAATACGTGTGCTTAGATGTAGCAAAAATGAAGTTTGACATAATTTAGATGTCATACCTGTTTGACGGAGCACGGCAGAAGAGCTTTTGGATCCCATTCGCAAGTAAACCTCTCTCCAGCTCATCAATGGTGGGCATGTGGGCATTTACAAACCTGTTTTACATATTAAAAAGGTGGATTAAAGTCTAATATGTTAACTCATTCACAGCACGTATCGGTGACTGCTAGACTTTTTCACTCGTTCACTTTGTGTGTAGCTAACCTGTAAAGAGCACTCTTGCTGTCCTGAAAGACATCCTGCTTCTTGTCTTTCCCAAACACTTTGGTTTCCACTGCCTCAAACACGTTACAGTCCAACAGAGCCTGGCACACACACGCCACTTTGTCCCGTGACACATTGGCACCTTTAGTTTAATCAAACATATTATTTGAACAGCAACTTGTTGTGAGTGTCCTTTGATAAATAAAAATAGAGAATAATGAAAGGGTGGTTTGGGTTATATACAGTACTGTGCAAGTGTCTTAGGCCACCCTTAGATTTGTTGTTTTAGCAATGCTATAATGACCATATGTAATTATTTCTCACTCTTTTAATTGGAACACAACCAGAAAATACAGAAATGTGTATGCAGTATTAAAAAAAAAAAAAAAAAAAAACAGCTTCTATGGGCTAAAGTGGCAAGTATTTCGTGTGACCGCCCCTGACACTTAGAGCAATAGCAGAAACCTGGCTCTTAAACCTAAATGGAATGGAATCAGCAAACAAACTGGATACTCAAGATGTGGTATTCCAACTGTTATAAAGAAATTTGATGAATCAGGAGAGGTCAAGGACAAAAAAAAAGAACTGGAAGGCCAAGAAAACCTGATGAGAAGTTTCTCAGAGAGTCTTCTTTGAGAGACCAGAAGAAGTCCAGCAAGGACCTGGCTCAGCATCTGGCAGCTTCATCAGGACGAAGCCAAGTTGATCCTTCTACAGTCAAGAAACTTGATCAGGAATGGTCTTTGAGGAAGTGCAGCAGCCAAGAAACCACTTTTTCAGAGGGGGAACAGGGTGAAAAGGCCAAAATATGCTAAAGCTCACAAAGAGTGGAATGAAGATTAGTGTCAAAGAGGATTATGGAGAGAAGAATCCAAGTATCCAGTTTGATGTACATGTTTACACGTGTATGAGATGCTCAAGCACGTCCTGCGTAAAATCTGGTGTAACAGACCTTTTTCACAGCCTCATTTGACATGAAATAGTCAACAAATACAGGTGTTAGCAATGAAATTAATTAGGGCTCCATTCCATTTAGGTTGAAGAGCCAGGTTCCTGCTATTGCTCAAGTGTCAGGGGACGTCACACTAAATACTCACCACTTTAGCCTAGAGGAACTGTTTTTTTTTTCAGATTTTTAATACTGCATACACATTTCCTGTATTTTCTGGTTGTATTCGAATAAAGAGGCTGAGAAATAATTATATATGGCCATTATAGCATTGCTAAAACAACAAATCTAAGGGTGACCTAAAACTTTTGCACAGTACTGTAGATGATCCAGTTATTTGAGACAATAATACAGAATGCTACAATTAATTAAGCCCATTTTCTGGAACACACACCCTCCAAGTCCATGATATGGTTAATATGTTCTGCCACCACATCAACAGCCTCAGAGCCGAGGAAACAGTCACCGTGGGACTTCAGGTGTACCCGTCTGCGCTTCACCTTCACAGAGGACCTGAGGTGGGAGATGAGTCCACTCCACAAGAAGGGAGACTGTGATGGTTTACTGGCCACTCCAAGAGCTGAGAGAAACATGACCCAAGGAACACAAACTCAGTCACTATCTTCTTATTTTACAGACCTGTGCTGAGCTGGAGAACAGATAAGCAGTAAATAACACAAGGTGTATTATTATTATCTGAGAAGAAATGGTTAAACTTTTGGGAATTTGAGTTTATGGTTAAAATATGAGGGAGTGGCTTTTTGTAATTTATGTGCCACAACATTAAGAAATAAATTCATGCATTTATATGTCTATTGATGCTCAGCATGAAACGACCAGGCCTCCATGAGCTGCAGAAATCACAACACCTTGGAGACGCGTCTTTAATGAAACCTACCTGGAGGACGCACACACAGTTTCTCTGCAAGGTTCAACGCCGCAGCTCTTTCCTTTATCGAAGCCATGTGGATCAAAGGGTGGGAAAACAGCCAGGGAAACACTGCTCTTGTTGATTTATTAAAAAAAAAAAAAAAAAAAAAAAAAAAAAGGAAAAAGAAAAGAACGGCAGGAACCAGGTCCAAACAAACGCGTCTTTAGGATGTAGGCCTCTGCAATTTTCAATTTAACCCGCTAGATGGCACCAATCACTAAATCACCCGAAGCTCACTCCTCTGATTCTGCAGGTAAATAACGAATTATCATGCTGCCTTCATGCCCTCATGGGAAATGTAGTGACCTCAAAGGTTATTATCATTAGAAGGGATGCAGCAGGCAGAGGATGGACATTTAGGTCCTTTTGGTAAAGATATTTTCATTTTTAGCATCTATATATTGACTATTTTATTTTAACTACTGAATTTGTGTTTTGTGTCTTTAAAAAAAATTATTTTCGTTTCCATGCCGACCAAACGGTGAAAGTCCCGCTTCCTGTGGCCTCCTGAACACAGGGGGCGCTGCTGGGAACCAACGCGCTGCTGACCCGTGAACGCCTCGCTAACCGGGCTAATTCCCTCCCAACGGTAAACTTTACCAACAAAAAAAACACTATTTTATTCAACCAATTCACTGAAAATGACAGGTATTGTAATACCCAATGAAAACAACACTTTCAAAACAACGTATTTTAAGGCGAATTGGCAAATTACATCATTATTTTTTTAAAAGTTATGGTGGCAAAGTGGAGTTTTATGCTAGCTAGCGTTCCCCTATAAACTAGCTTAAAGTTTCGGCTAATTGTTTGGCAACGTTTCACATTAGAGTTCATGTGTTGATTTTAATAGGAAAACTGCTGCAATTACGTGTCTATTCATCCCGATTCCTAATTAAGTTAATTAAAATCAAAGTAAAAAACCCAAGACTAAATCTAATTTATTTGGAGTTCAAAATGTTATAAATTAAAATATTGTTCATTAGCTACGTCTGTTGGTACATACACTGGACAGTGTTAAGGGGGTTATGTTAATGGGGAAACTGAGGATGAATTTAAATTAAAAAGGGATAAATAAAATCATTTATAAAGAGCTTGCTATTTTTGCTGTTAGTTGCAGTATAATAGATAAATTGGCTAAATAGCTAAAAAAAACCCCTTACATTGGAGACTCTAGATGTGCAATAGATGTGTTCATTTATTTTTGAAGGAAAAGCACAGGTGTCACTAATTACATTATTGCTGGCCCTGTTGCATTCAAGTTTCCCAGTAGTAAACCATGACAGGGAACCAGGTGAGGTTGAATTTTCTTTTGAAGTAGAGATATGTTATGTACACCTGACATGATGAAATGGAAAAAATGGCTATTGACATGTGCTTTTACACTAGTATTGCAACAGTTTGGTATTGTATTGTTCTTAGCTGCGTTATAATTTTATGCATTACAATCTCAACACTTGAGTTCAACTTTAACATTTAACATAACTCACCCAAAGGTAATATAGACATCACGTTACTTGATAGAAACGTTCCGGTTTAATGGATGGCAGGTCTTTTAATTTGGCTTTTCATGGCCTAGAAATGGTGGTTAATATCTGCTCAACTGAATCACTGAAGAAGCAAATAAAATACATTGTGGTTTACTCCCTGCACCCACAGGCACATACACATTGACACTGTGCACATAAGACACACATGCACCATCACTTTGACACACTAACACACGTTTGCACATCCCCTCCCTCCTCAGCCTGGGGTCACAGTGTCATTTTATGATAGTAGCCAATTCTAGCAGGGATCATTTAATTCTCCAACATGATTGATACTAGCGCAAGTTAAATGGGAGAAAAAAGGTCTGTTCTATTAAGAGATCAGTGGCTAGTGGAGACCTCCCACTTAAATAGTCATATTTTCCAGTAGGTGTGTGTTTGTGTGAATGCAGTGTGTGTGTCAGTCACTCTCTTGGTTATGTTGAGGGGACAGAGACAGTTGCAGAGGACCATCTACAGGTCAAATTAAATAACCTAGATAATTTAAAAAGCATTGACAGTGCAATTTGTCCATACAGTGTTATTGCTCTGACCCCTATTAGTGTCAATGGTCTGGTTCATTTTAACCTAGATGGCTTATCAAGGTGTTATCTTCTCACTGCGATGGAAGTGGTGTAAAACAAAGAAAGAAAAAACCCTAATGGTCATATGAAAGCCATTAGGTTAGATTGTAGTGATTGAGAAACATTACGAGGCTTTAATGTGCCAGCCTATTATTTCAAATGAAATCATTTAGCAGTAAAAATTGCAGATCAGGAAGTAATTATCAGCTTATAAGGAGAAAAGCAGGGCGTTACTGCTTATTAAGCAGCCTATTCTATTAACCTTTTTCAACAAAGTGTTTTGATTAACAGGCAGCAGAAACCTTGTGGGACCTTGGTCTGTCCTGAAACAACCCTATGGATCTAGGTGCAGACGCTGGGATACCCTCCCCCCACACCACTGTGAGTTGCAGTTTCTGACATTGGAAGACAAAGCAAGTTGTTTATTCATTTTAAGATTTGATTTAAAAAAAAAAAAAAAAAAAAAAAACCAAAACAAATCTGAATAACCAGGTATTTTACTCATCTCAGCTTTGTTGTCAGAAATGAAACATGCTTTCTGCATGTATCCTGATATTTATACAAGCATTGGGACACCTGCAATGCTTATTACAGTTTGTTTTTATGTTGTTTAACTCAGTTTGTTAAAAGTAGGCTAATCACTGTTTCTTATTTTATGCAGGAAGATATGAATGTGCTCTGTCCTACAGTCTTGACATACATCAAATTTTTTCATATCATGAACATCCAAATGATGTGTTTCTTCTGGATTTGGTAGGTGTTTCAAGAACTAAATAAGAAGCTTTCATTTTTGTTATTCAGGCAGGGGGATCTGCTTTGGAGCAGGAGATGTCTCTGTCCAGTGCCGGCTGTCGAACAGAAAGTGGAGGCCCCCTCTTACTGCAGTTGTTGGAATTTAAAACTCATCTATTTGAGGCTGTAGAGGAGCTGCATATTCGAAAGGTGGAGTAGCAATTGTAACTGTTAATCTCTATTATTATGTAAATATTATGATTATTATAATTAATATATTATGTAAAAAAATGTCCTAAAAGTACTATTATTGTGAAGGCACAACATCCACTGTCTAACTACTTTGTCACTAATGTTGTAACGGGTGTCTGGGTTTTTTTATTTATGGCTTTTGATATCACAATCTAAAGCAGTGGTCTCACCCCCTTGTAGCTTAAAACAATGCAATTTATGTGTGTGGCTTCTCATTGCTGCTTACATACTTCCACTGGTTGAGATCAGTTTAACCAAAAGGTGATTTTTCTTTTTTATTTGAATAAAAGACCTACGGGAATTGGGTTTACCAGTAATTTGTTTTTTTGCATTATGTAAATAAATTACCCTAAATTTTAAACACTGAAAATATCTCTCTGCTTTCCCATCTTTGTTGATTAATTCTTTTTTTCTTTTTATTTACTCATATTTGTTCATACAGTCACTAAAACTGAGCTGTACAGAAGATCTAAAAGATGACAAAATGTGTCTTGTTGTCAGCATTGCTTACTTCCTGTGTTCCTCTGCGTCATTCATTATTTACTGAGGAGAACTTCGACACTAATGACTCTTCATTTGAGAAGAGGAGAATGATTTCATAGAAGTGGTAGGGGAGTTTGTAGTGTCCTTAGAGGAAGCCAGCTGCCCCTTTTGGTTATTTGGTCAGGAGCCAGCTGGGTTTCATGCACATTGTGTCAAGATGGGGGACACACAAGCCAATTGGCCCCTGACCAATAAGTAGAGAGTAAATTTGTTTGTAAAAGTAACAAAAAAAATTTGATGGTTTGGACCCTGCAGCCAGTGCTTTCAACCTGACAAAACACCCTGAGTGTGCTTAAAGGTTAGAAGAGCAAAAATGGGATGCTGGTCGTTTGTTCCCATTTAGTTTTTATTGTTATGGCCATGTTAACTGGGACGCAAACACAAGATGGTATATCAGTCTGATCCTCCTCAGGCGCTGCTGTTATCAAAGTAGCACTTTGTAGTTGGTGGTGTTCATTGGGTGTAGAGGTTAAGAAGCAAGAGGATGTCATGATGGTGCCGGACATTCCTGAGCAGGTCAAATTCCAATGGCTTTTCCTTTTTTTTTCCCATTTTATAAATACAGTAGAGCCCACTGCTTTGGTTGGTGATACCATGAGATTCATATTAGGACAACTTTGTGACTTACTACAAGAACACGTATGTTGCAAAACTTTAGGATACACTCTCTAAGTTCCTCCAACTAAACTATCAAATATACATCACAATTTTATGCCCAGATACTTATTTTTCCCCTTTTAATATACCTCATAAAAGGCATCCTTTCAGAACAGCAATTAAACAGTAAAGAGATGAAAAGCCATGACAAATATATGGTGTTAACAGGCTTGAATTTTCACATAAGTAAAAGCAAAATATAAATTAGGTTTTAGTGCCACAAAACTTCAGTTTGTATGCAGTTGCCCATTTTTATTTACATGGACTAACAGGCTTAATAAACTTTTTTTTTTTTGTGTGTGGTTTTTTTTTTTTGTTTTTTTTATATGTACACACACACGCACAAAATAATTATTCTTCAGTGGAAAAGTAACAGCTTTATCTCCTGTGCACTCCTTTTTTTTAAGTGCAATGCCACGCTGGTAGCATAGTTTAATAGGAACTTATAAAATAAACTCAGTGAGTTAACCAGCTCCCACATGCACATAAAAAAGTCCTGTGAATATAGAGAGCAATTGACTTTTACCTGCCTTCTCTGGGGGAAGAGGGAGGATAGGGATGGCTTTCCACAAATATCACCTCCCTTCTAATGTTCCTCTTTCTCTGGGTGCTTCTACAAAAGATACGGCGGAATGAACTTAAAGCAGTTTAAGCAAAGAGACTTATTTGTCCACAGAGTGGAAGAGATAATGGCTTTTCAGTCTGTACCATGCGTGCTAAGATCACACTGTACCAGGCATTGCCTCATCTACATTTACCGTGATGTTATTTTTATTGTGTCTACCACCTAATCTGTGGTAGTTTAGGTTTGTTAAATAAATGTTAAATGAGGTCTTTACATTGTTCAGGATGCAGAGACACGCTTTGAAGATCAGATCAGTAAACTGATGTTGGAGAAACAGGAGCTGGAGTGGGAGAAGGTATGGCTCCGTGTTACTGGCAGCACAGCAGCATCTTTAATATTTATATTTTGCTCTTTAGCTTGGTGGACATTCACAAAATATCACAGGTAATCACATTCTTTATGTTATTTGACTATGTAACATGTTGTTTTGTTTTTTCCTGTATGACAGGAATCCCTGCAACATCGCATTGAAACAGTTGAAACTCAGCACACAGAGTCACTCACCAGTGTTAAGCAGCAGGTAGGTCTTTATAATTACATTTTCATTTCAAGACAATGTTTTACGATGCAACAAAACCTTCTAAACAATTTATTTTCTCCTCAAGTTTCAGGTCAAAATCAGACACCTTGAGGAGGAGAAGGTATGAGGAGCATTTTCACATTCACTCATCTCAGTTGCACAATCTCATGCCCTGGAATAGATTTTTTTTTTTGTATTTATTTCTTTTTTGACACTCACAATAAAAACATAACATTTCAGGGGAAATACCAGGTCAGTGCTGAGTTAAAGGACAAAGAGATTAACAACTTAAAAGAAGAAGTGAAGTCGCTACAGGTACCTGGATATACAACACTCACAGCCTCCTCTCTTTACACTGGTGGGTACTGCCTCCAGGAAATAACTGTCTGCACTGTAAGCCTGACACTGAAAGTTTTCACCTTCTCCTACCCACTCACAATTTGTTTGTTACCAAACTAACTGACAGTCATATAAATGGAAGCATTGCAATAGTAAATAGTAGTGAAATGCCACCTCAGTGCTGTGAGACCAAGTTTAGTTTGCAGACAGTAGACGCAGGGCCTGTTAGCCTGTGGATATGTAGGACGTGTGTGTCTATGTCCCCTATATGGATGATAATTGTTTTGCATTTTTATTTGAATACTTCTCTCCAGGTTATTTCTTACTCCTGCTACTGCCATGATACAACATACAGGAGTTGGAGTTTTGTTCATTTAATTATAAAAATATAACAACAAAAAATAAACATAGCTTCAACACAATAACTGCAGTGAGTGATTTTAAGTAAGCTTTCCGTAGACAGCAGCTCCATATTTTGGGGGGATAGTCAAGCATATTTAGTTTATTTTCTGCTCGTTACCAACATATTATATTAGTCTGTTAGTGACCTTTGGCTTCAAAGGTGAGCAACACGAAATACAGTTGATACTCATAGTGGTCCGTAACTTCAAAAACACTTGAACATCCTGGTACTGCCTCTATACACACACACCCCAACGCTCCCAAAAAAAATATTTTTATTATTAAACAGTTAAAAGTGATAAGTAAATGAAAGCAGGTCATTCCCAGCCAGAGTCAGGGTGTATGATGTTGATGCGGAGACCTGACTCAGTCTGGCTCCCAGTGTTTGTCTTCAGGCTTGACAACACAGAGGTGATATACAGCCATCCCCACGGTCCGCCGCACTGTAACAGCCCAGCCGTGTTACACAGACAATAGAGACTGTTTTTGATATTCTATCTGGGAGACACTGTCTGTGGTGTTTGGCTAAAGTGAGGCCCAGTTGCGTTCAGTCTTGTGACACGGTCTGGTGGATTTCTTTAATTTAACACATTTTCACATCAATGGCACTTGGGATTGAAGTGATTTAATTGCTACACCTTGATGAACTGCTAAATTACAAATTGTGAGCTCCATCAGAACAGTATGATCCAATAAATTCATAATTAAATCAAAATAATTAATCCTTGCAAATTAGTTAATAAATAACCAGGGTGATGAATATATGTATTAATATACTTCTTTTAATATATTTTTATTTTCCTTACTTCAACATTTATTGATGATTATGGTTATATTTATAGAAAATCATAATTTGATCCACGGTGAAATGAAATGTGAAAAATTATCTAAATCCTCTGACATAATTAGTTGTCTCTGTAAAGATGCTGTCAGGTATAGACAAAGCTTCTCAATCTGACCATCTTTTGTGTTGTTTTATTTGATTAATCTTTAGAAGCAGATATTAAATATTTCTTGAGACATAAACAAAACAGAAAATTTACTAAAATCTGAAAAAAGGGACTTTATTATTTTTCTCCTTAAACCATAAATCAAGTTGCCGCCCCTTAAAATGTATCTGTTGTCCCCCCTGGGGCTCTGGATCCCCAGAATGAGAACCCCACTGATACTGGCTAATGAAGTGCCGGTTGTGTAATAAATTGCCCTAAAACTCTGACAAGCTCAAGGGAAACATATGATGTAAGAGTTTCAACACACTTGACAGCTAACCTTGAGACAAAATAAACCGTAATCATAAATCTGTTATAGAAGGTAAAAGAGTTTAAATAAATGTATAACAACAGAGCAGAAAATTAATCTCAATAAACAGTTTTCTGCCCGAAACATTTCAGTTACTTTGGGTTCTCTGGTGTTAGGATTTTATATCTTTATCTAAATATTCTTACATAATTTCAAGATATCCTGCTTTGGCTCTTTGAGACTGTGATGGGGGTTCTGCACTGTTTAATTAACTAAATTATGAATTGGTTTAATCAAAAAAAGGTAATTGACAGCCATCAATAGACATCAATATAGAAGCTATTTCGATAAATAATACAAATATTCATAATACTGTTTCGTATCAGGATTTATAAATTATGGCTAATCATAACTATATTGATACTGATATCAATGTCATGTTGAGTGATATAGCAGAGTTACAGTAGTGTATGTTGACAAAACAATCTTTTGGGTCTGTCAGTCATTTTTATTGAATTGTGCTTTTTGTTTTCATCCATGTTGACTAGAAACCTAAGATTCAAAGTTCATTCTTGACCTTGAAAATCAACAGTTTACGAATGAGTCTCCGTTCAAGGTCAATTTAGTAGATGTTCATTGTATTTTATTGCGTTGTATCTGGCATCCTAGTTCACTGTGGGAAGATTCATTCAGTGATTATTGTAACATCACTTTCATCTTTTGGATCTTGAGGGAAAAGGTGGGATGAACTCTCACTTGTAACCCACACACAAGTAACCCACGCTGCTCTGCTCATCCGTATGGAAACTCTTTATCTTTTTTGATCTTCTTTTACGGCTGTTTTACAGTTGCTGAAGTACAACTTGGAGAACAAATCAAATGAGCTGGTAAGGAAGGGTTTTCCACTTATACAAACTGTTGACAGAGGATTGGTGGGAGTGAGAAAAATTAAAAGGGGAGGATGAGGGAATGGTGCTAAGGAGGGACAGGTTCGGAGGGAAGAGCTCATCAGGAGTAACAGAGGGAGTGTGTGACACTTTGAACTGCCAGCACAGCGGAGAAAATATCTCTATTAAAATATTTTATAACTGAGCCTCGCTCGGTTTAACCTTCTTCACATAACAGTGGCTCAGCAGAGTGAGAGGGAGTTGAAGAGAGCGGGTGTATTGGAGAGAGGGATGGGAGGGAGTGAGAATGAGAGTGAAATGAGTGAGCGGGGAAACGAGAGAGAAGAATCCTCTCAGCTTGATACAGACAATCAAACTGTAATGACAGTTTTAAGAGCGATAAAGCGCTCTGAGGCATGAGCTGAGCAGATTCCTTCATCCCCCTGAAGAAGACTGACAGTTGCTGTGTTAAACCATGATCCTCTGCACCACTTTACAGCTGTTTCTACTGTCGTACTCCATGTCTGACAAAATGTGTCTCTGCCTTTCGCTTCCTCTTGTTTGCATGCCTTTAAACCACATGTAACATTTGGGTAGAGCCAGCAGCTAACTAGCTGAGTTATTCTAGGCCATTTCTTGGCCAGGAGAAGCAACTTCCTAGAGCAGAGTAGTTAGTTATTTCATCCCCAGGCTAACTGCTTCCCGCCCGTTTGTATTAAATATTTCATTCTGAGCTAAGCTAACTGGCTGTTGGTTGTGTAGCTTCATATTTAACAGACATAAGAATCAATCTTCTCCACTAACTTGAAGCAAGAAAGTGAATAATCAGAATTCCCAAACTGTTGGGAATTCTATCGTGTATTGTAATAAGGAAAAATACAGTTTAGATATTTTTTATTGTATTGATCGATTGATTGATGGTTTAGTGCCAGGATAGATTTCATATATGAGGACTTTGCTTTAGTGTTTAAACATAGTAAGAAGAAAAAGTATAAAGAAAGATAAGATGTCTTGCTGTAGGGGGTTAGTTCTTATTCCTTTGTCTGTTTAAACTCTTCCCCCTCCACAGGAACAGAAACTACTCTTGCAGAGCAGAGCGAAAGACAGCCACTTGAACCAGTTGGGGGAGGTGGAGAAACGATTCAGTGCTCTGTCCAGGCACTGTGCCATGGTCAAACAGGCCCATGAGAAGCTAGAGCAAAACGGTAACATAGAGCCTGTACACGTTCTTCCTGAATTAGTGGTTGTATGTTCACAATTTTTACTGTCCTGCAAAAACACTGTTTGCTTAATGTCAGACACACCTGCTCTAACAATGCTCTACACAACTCAGGGGACATGCTGTACATCAGTATATGCTACTGATTGTTACAGAGGGAGTGTGCAGAGTATTCACTTTATTACATCTTACCAGCCGAAGCCCTGTTTTAGCCCTAGAACAGCCTGAATTATTTAGAGTATGAATGTAACAAGGTGCTGGAAACAGTTTGCAGAGATCTCGGTCACTGGATACAGGAGTGCTCCAGCGGCATTTTACAACAGCATGTTATTTCCTGCAAATGTCCAGTACTGATTCCCAGATCCATGCTGCTGACAACATATAAGGATCTTGCTGCTGTGACATTTGTGATCTTCAGCCACTTCCACTGACCACGTGTTGGGTGTAGTCTACCTCATGTTGTCAGAGGAGCCAAGTATAATTTCCTGCCGCTGTGGTCCAAGTGCTCCTAGATACAATGAGCTGTGTGCTCTGAGCTCACCTTTCGCCTGTTATCATGTAGTTTTGGGCCTGAGTGGATGAATTTAGTGTTTGTCAGTGCTGATGTTAAGCTATAGATGATGTAGTCCCAAATCCCAACGTTTACATTCAGAGCTACTTAAGTAAGGGAGAAAAATAATAAAATATACATCTTTTTATGATTATAGACAATAGGTGATAGTAGTTCCTCTGGAGGCTCACAGTTACCAGGCAGCCATTGCCATTTCAAATTGCAGCCTATTACATTGTCACAGCTTCTATTGACTATGCTGAAAATACATTTATATCACATGCACTTAACCACATTGCATCTATTTAGTAAAATGGATAATATAGTCACACAGGTGACTCATGCTGCCAAGACTGTTGCTCATTTAGAAAGGATTTTGATGAAAATGTTACTGTTGCTTATTTTATGTGTGATATGTGTACGGGCCCTTCCTGTCTGCCTTTATGTGCCACTAATGAACAGCAATGTTAGATCATTGTAGTTCTGCCATTGTGTTATGTCTGACAGTGACTTACCATGTGAAACTCTTACAGTCGATGAGGCCATGAGAATCAATAAGAAACTGACTTCCGCAAATGAAAAACAAGAAGCAACTATTGTCTCACTGAAGAAGGTATGTGGAAACTGCATTGTCATGTTTTCTGGGGACCAAAGTATTGGCCCTTGTGATATAATTGCAGTCAGGTGACAGGTGCCTGACTGTTCGGTTATTGGTGCTCACTCTTAGTGCTGTACTTTTGAACTGTATCTGTATGAATGTTAATTTCCAGGAGTTGGAGGAAGTGAGCAACAATGTGATCAAAGACAAGATGACATCATTCAGATGTGACAAGACCAACAGTGATACAGGCAAAGAGCAGCATTTACAGAAGCTGCACCAGAAACTGAACATGGTAACTGAAAATCAGTGAATATATATTTACTATCTCACCACATTTTATGTCAGCCAGCAAAACTAGTTGTTACTTATCTCCATCACACTGGCAGAAAAATGATAATTCATTATTTTTCTTCATGTTAGGAAACTGAAATGAACATGAAACTGAGGGAGGAAAATGTAGCTGTAAGAGCAGAGAAGCAGGTAAAGAAAAAGAGAAAAAAGGAAAGTATATGTGAGCTTTACCTTTCCTTATTTTGTGAGTGGAGTTGTTTTGGAGGATGTTTTGCTTTTCTAAAGTCATTTTTATATAATCACAAAGTGGAAATACAACAAAATAAGCCTGGTCAGTCACATGACTGTAGTGTAGTATGGCTTCTTTGTGGATGCTTACGTTATATTGTATGTGTGTTTGTTTAGGAGGTAATGAGGTCTCTGCAGCGTAGCCAGCAGCTGCTGTTGAGTCAGACACAGGCAGTAAACAGAGTAGAGCTGGAGTTGCAGACACAAAGGGAGCAGTACCAGGTCAGAGTTTCCCATCCTCTGTTTGTGGACACAAGTGTTCATGTTGTTCCCAGATACATTAGCATAGACCTATTCACCCTGATGCCTCCATTTATCAACTGATAAACAGAATCTGAACTGGAATCAGCAACAAAAACAACATTTTACAGAACTAAATATATATATACACACACACACACACACAATATGCGGTGTTTTTTGTTGTTTTTTTATATGTATTAACAAATATTGTGACATCTGTAGCAATTGAGCTCAAGACCAAATAACAAATCAGAACAGAAAATTTAGTGGACCTTTAACAAGTCATGGAAAGTCATAAAAAGCAAACTTGTACACTGTGACTTTTGATTGGTAAGCAGAGCTTACGAGCTTAAGAGACATCACTTCCACTTCAGTATTGTTCTGATGATTGATGTTTATTTTAAGATCTTATAGTAAATCACTGCTTGCTTTGCTAGTTCTGATGGCACATGACTGGTTAAAGTAATTTCATTAAAATATATAACAAAATTTTTATTTTGCCGTCTGATATGGATGTAGACTACCAGTTCGAAGTTTTAGAACACGCCCATTTTTCCAGTTTTAATTTCAAGTTCAAAATGGAAACTTCCAGTTTTCCTGCAGCAGTGGAAGTCACTGAGGCCTCATCAGCTCAGAAGCAAGTGATCATCCACTCTTGAGGTTGTTTGTGTGAACAGACCAACAACTTCTAGGAAAACTAAACTCACTGGTGTCACTTTCGTGGCTTCCCCTCTTTCTAACCTTTGTATCCGTCAGTGTTAATTTTTAAACTAATGTAATGAAATGTATTGAATGACAGAAAATGTGATAGAAATCTTCAGGTAAAACCCTGCACCACCTACAGCTCTGCTCCCAGGCAGATCAGGAATTTTTCAGGCTCCATTTAAATGATTATGGAGTGAATTTACACAAGGACAGAAATAAAAGACGACTATCGTTTCTTATCATAAATGTGATGAATGTGATGTTGTATATCACAACATGTACATTAGTGAATATGTACATTAGTGAATATGGTCCCCTCCGCAACTGAATGATAGTTAGTGTGTTTATTCTCCATTTATGGCTCTACAGTTTATTATTCTCTTTCCCTCTCTCTGTACCCCCTTCTCCTTTTTAATCCATCCATTCATTCATTAAATTATTAAAATCAGGATTAAAATGTCACAAGCCAACTGATTTGTATTAGCAAGAAGCCCTCTCTCTCCCTTCCCTATTTAATACCTTCTGTTCACGTTAAATAAACACATAAAAATTTAGTATTGCATTAAAAATCCTATGGGTGATTAATTTTACTGCAGGCCCTTAAGCAGGAACATGAGGTGATGCGAGACAAAAGCAAGGCAATGGAAGACAAGGTGGCCCAACTGATGGAGAGCTACGCTGCTTCCAAGACCAGCTGGGACAAAGAGGTAGAAGAAAAACTGTGTGAGAGAGAAGGCGGTGTAATAGTGTCATTTTTGTTTACCAAAAGCATTAGTCAGGTCAAAGTATAATGTCAAAAAAAGAAAAGAGTGATTCATTGTTCATCAGACTGAAACATCTGAGTGTTCATGTCTTTAATGTTTGTCTATGTGTGTTTGTGTGAAACAGAAGAAAATCTTTCAAGATTGCATCAAGAATGAGCAGCAAGATCTTCAAGCAGTGAGAGAAGCTTATGATGAGCTTCGTCAGAAACACACTGAGCTGTCCTCACTGGCCAAAGCACAGGCACAGCACATATTTGAATTAGAGGTACACACATACACACACACACAGTAGCCTGCATATAACCAAAACACAGCTGTATTTTAACTTTTATTAGCCAGCCAAAATAAGATGCTTCCTTAATTTTGACCTTCTGGATTTTATTGTTTAATTCTTCAATGTAATAAGTCATAGAATTTAATATTATACTATTTATATAATATTATACTACATTGCCTTTGGAAAGTTAACTGGGTAATGAAGAAGCAATTAAAGCAAAAACAGTAAAACAACTTAATTACAACAATCACAAACAAGCAATGCTGCATGACGACAGCTCTGTTGGCTGAGTAGTTTAATATTGTTATACTAATCCATAGCCTACAAGTACAGGGAGCCACAGTGTTGAGGTTTCATGCAGGGAAATGGAGAAAATAGGTAGTTATTTGTTTGCTTTTTTTTTTCCCCCAAGATCTTTAGTCCGTACACATAAAAAGGAATGGGTGACTTAGACCACAGCTAAAACACATAAAAAGTTGAATTAAAAACAGTGTTAGATACAAAGCATGTGACATTTTAATTTTTCTCTACACAGATGAGAAATAGCAGTCAGAGCATGAGTGTGTTGACCCATCCTCCCAATGAACCCATCTCTACCTCTGAGCTGCCTGGTTTTGTCAGTCTGCAGCACCTAGCCTCCTCTGAGACCAGAAACCCAGACTGTCTTGAGGACACAGGAGCTGCGACTTATCTAGATGCCACTGGAGCAACCGGAGGTCAGCCAGCTAAATATAAACACACAGAGGAGAAACTTATTTTATTGCTTGTCCTATCGTGAGAGTTCACTTTGTATTTTGTACAAAACTCAAGCATTTGATCATTTTTTTTACATTGTTATCATGAAGCTATGCATTTTTTATGATCAATGTGCTATATTTTGACAAGCAGCCAAAAATCATTTTATTTTCTGAACATGTACATTGCGTTCTCTTTCAGGTCAAGGAACCCAAAACCACTATCAGCAATCTTCGAACCTCTTTACCTGTCCAATTACCAACACCCATCTCAACCCCTGCACTCAGCCTGGAACAAAAACATTGAGCATTGAACACATGAAGAGCTCTAAGACCAGTGAGAGTGATTCTGATGCAGTTACAGATTTACTTAGTATTGTTCCCTCTGTGACAGATGATAATCTCCTGCTCAGCAAAGGTACTACATCTGTATCGAGCCCTGACCACAGGTCTATTAATGCATTGTTAGGTTCACCAAGCAAAGACAAAAATGAAGGAGGGAACAGAGGAATGAGAGAGGAAAAACATGGAGGGAAGGATGATGGGGGACAACAAAAGAACAACAGAAAACAAGAGGAAAGAAGTACAGAGCAGCAGTGGAATACAGCAAAGGCCCAAGGAGAAGATGCAGAGGAGGGAAGAAGTACTGGAGAAACGCGAGGAAGGCTCGTGGCCCAAACAACAGATAGAACAGACAGACATGAGGAAAGCCAGGGATCAGCAGAGGATGCAAGGGACACCAGAAATCCTGAAACAGAAACAAGAGAGAGAGCAGAGAGAGGAGAGACACCATCGCACACATCAGAAAGACCAGAAACACAGATACTGTCCCAGACGGCCGAGAAGAACAACACACGGCAGGTCGTTGACTTTGTGGACGCTGAGTCACCGCAGGCTGTCTGTGCTCCCTCAGACTGCTCACACAGTCTCTCTCAGGAAGTCACTGACGAGGATCCTGACTCCAGCCACGTGACCAATGGATCCGGGACTGTGAGAGGACCGATGTTCCACACCTTCGGCTCTGATGACAGCCAAAGTGTCTACCATGGGCCTCACCCCGTCACTGAAGTGCAAAACCAGTGTCACAATGAGGTCCGAGCTCAAGATGCTGAGCCACTTCTGCCAAATCCAATTCATCAAGTTTCTGAGAAAACCACAGAGTCGACAGACAAATCAGCAGCTGAGCTTTCAGATCCTCTGAGTCTGTCGGCACAAACAGCACCTAACAATCTGTCTAACTTCACCAGCAACATGAAGCAAACAGATGAACCCTGTGATATACATGTAAATAAAGAATGTGTTGAGTTGGAGGAACCACAACTGTTACCTGAAAGTCAGGACATGTCAGAGCAAGAGACTGGACAGGTGAAGAGCCTGGTAACTGATGATGATGATGATAATTATGATGGTGACTCTAATACATACGTGAAAGACAGACACGAAAACTATGACGAGACTCTCCACGACCCTATGGAGAAATCTACCTTGAAGGATGTGTGTGTTGATATCACGATGGACGCTGTAGACCCTGATTCTGAGGTGGAGTCTCGCAGTTGTCAGGACCAAATGAAAAGTGACAAAACAGATGACACAAGAGCAGCACACACTCATTTGAAGCCGTCTGCCCACCCAACTGGAACCAGGTCGTCATTTGGTTTGGTCTCATTCCTGCATCACTTTGTTCAGGTATTACAAATAAAGTAAGAAAAGTCTTGTTAATCATAGCTTTATAATAGAGTAAACAGAGCAAATCGCAAGGTCCAGTCGAAGTGAATCACTTAATTTAAAGTGAAAATATAGAGTAACAAAGCTGAGTTTATTTCCTAAAATATCAGTTCTACACATTCATTACCTTTCACCTTTGACTTCAAAGCTCTAGTTGTGATACATGCACACAGAGTTTACAGAGAATATTTTTAATTGATGTTTTATTTGCAAATAATTAATGCAAACTTTGCATTTAAAAAACTGTCTGATCGCCTGATTTGTGATGCTGCTTTACAAACTGGGTTTGGATCTTTCTTCAGCCAAAATAGAAATATTAGCCAATTCATGAAGACAAAATATGGGTTGTAAAGGCTTAAATAAGTCTTCTTTCACATAGATGAGTTAGTTGGTGTTCAAGCAAAACGCAAACCTACTCTTGGCCATATAATCTGTGTTCTCACAGGTTTGTCTATTGAAAACATTGTTGCCTTCTCAGGGATCTGAGCAGAATACAAGTGGGTCTGGTGGACGCCTCCGACATCCTCCCAGCACAACACCCATGTTCACCAAAAGCAAGCGCACCAAAGGTGATGGTTGTGTCTATATGATCCATTCAGTTAAAAATTATGGAACATTGTAGTACTGCTCTGTTACTCCCCTGGGAGCCTTTTATATAGTGAATTCATTGTACATCTGTATTTCATACCTTCACCAATAATCATTCATTCTTACCTTCTTGCTGTTCCTGCCATCTCACCTCATTCCTCTCAGTCCCCTTGGTGATTACCAGGGCGTCAGGTCTGTTGAATGCCTCCAGTGTCTGTGGGAATGCAGCTTCCTCCATGAGACACCAGCAGGGAGAGTGGAAAGCTTTGGGGGAGACCTGCAGAGAGACAACAGCAGCGCATACAGTTAGTTACACAACCTGTTGTGAGGTAAGATGCTGCTCTCAAGGCAAGTCAAGTTTATTTATATTCAGTTCAATTTATTTGTATAGTGCCAAAACATTATATACATTATCTTAAGGCACTGGGGAAGGGCTAGACCTAGCTTTATTATAGAGAAACAGTTCCTACATTGAGCAGCACTTGGCAGCAGTGGGAAAAGGAAAAACTCCCTTTTAACAGGAAGAAACCTCCAAAAGAACCAGACTCAGTGTGGTCGGCCGTCTGCCCCAACCAAGTGGCAATATAACACCATTCAGACAAAAGGCAATTAAAAGTGCTTTACCTAAATACACTAAAAATAAAACATTAAGATGACATTAGAATAACATAAAGAGATGTTATGTGTGTGATTTTATTGGTAACTTACAGGTAATGTATTGGTACTATTTTTTTTAAAGCGTTGTTTATGTCAATGGCAGACTCACAAACTGATGCTCCACACACTAAACAACAACATCCACATTAAACACAAGCTACTTTAAAACTGATTTCAATGTTACAGGTAAAATAATAAAGCACTGATGAGTTACGTGCAACATATTAATGATTCCTAATTGTACAAAATCAACTTACAGCTATGTGGAAATCTTAATATCAACCTATTTAAAGTCAAGTCCATGTATCATCACAATGAAACCACAACACTGTTCTACCATTTAGACTGGATGCTGAACAGCAGGAAATGGCCACAGTGTGATATTCACACAGAAATATATGACCCACCTCGGAGGAAGTTGGAGTGAAAATATTTTCTTTATCAAATAAATTGGTTTGAGGTCACTTTCTGCTCCACACATCCTGACCTTCATCATTTCATAAAATGTGTCTGAGTGGACCTCAGGGGAAATTTGAGCTAAAGCTTTACAAATGTGTCTTCTATATCAAATTGACACGTCTTCATAAAGAACTAGACATTACGCTGCTTTGTCAACATCTTTGTGATCCAAAAAACTCAGAATGTAAGAGCGGGCTAATATTAGCTCAGACCAACACATTTAACATAATGCACAGAATATTTGACAAATGTTAAGTCAGGTGTTGAGTGAGAGGATGAAGCTGATGTATGCTGAACTCATGGACAGCCAGACAGACAAAGAATGAATGACCTGTGGAAGAAAATCTAGCTAATGATGCTTGGGTACCTCTCCTCTCTCACTTACTCAGTCTTTATCCATCTCCTCACTCTCTCTCTTCCTCTCTCACTTCATCATCTGTCGCTCACTCAAGTTCTTTCTATTGCTGGTTCTCTCTCTTTTATTCTGTTTCACTGTTTCTCTCTCACACACTCTCATGCTCTCCTTTGTCACCATCACCACAAACTGTCACTCTGTGTTTTATAAGATCCAGGTGCTGGCAATTGAGGGAGATAGAGTGCAACATGCATTGAGTATGAGTAAAAAAAATCTGGTCTGATAGTTTAACAAACTGTAGTGAAGGCCAAAGCCTTTATTTTCTGCAGACTCTGAACATTGGGAATGTCACACAGAGTTCAGCCTGGGCCTGGCTACTTTCTCTGGGCTGGATACTGTTACATATCATTGCCACTGGTTATTGTCTGCCCTGCATTTGTTTATTGCTTCTTGTCATTTTTATTAGAAATGCTCAGTTTCCTCTAGAGGCACAGGGGCTTGAGAAAGAATGAAATTGCTTTTGAAAATGCTTTTTCTTGTATATAAAGCAAACACTACTGTTTCACTCTAGACGTTTGACGTTCTACTACTTGGTGTTATTTTCATGTAGGAGAGTAGAGCATCTCTGCCGTTCAGTTCTTTCCCCATCTCTCCCTCCCCCACGACAGTCAGTGAACTGTCATGGCAGGCCACTCCAGGGTAAGTCCCCTCCATTCATACTTATAAGTATTTAAGGGCATCCCCTCTCTATGAACCAGGATAGATGTTCTTACCTTAAAGCCACAGTTGGCCTCAAACTGTCATTTTCTAGACACTTTCAAACAGATTCAAACAGACTGTTGAAGAATTTGACCATCACACTGACCACATATTAGCTTTGTTGCTAAATAGCCTCATTGTACTATCAGTTGTTGTATGACAGTGTGAACTACTTGTGTGTTTGGTGGTCAGAAAACTTAATCAGAGTTTTTTTTATTTTAGATTTTGAGGGGAAACCCAACTTAAAGTTAAAATCCCCAACTTCATACATTGCCATGAAGAAATGTTCAAATTACAAAGATTGCAAATCATCTAAAGTTGTTCATGATATGTCTCTATCTGAGAAGCTGAACACAAATGTCCTTTTCTACCTGTTAGGTAGAGCCCTTAATTCATTACTCACTAAAGTGATAAAGTGTAAATTAAACTATAGCACAAGATGATGTATAGATTTGCAATGTTGAATTATTTCACATACAGTTACATTTATGCACAACAGACTAATGGTATTGACAGACTAAAACATAGCTAGTTGTAGTGAACGAGGACAAACAAGATTTTAATGCCTAATACAGTGATACCATGCTGGTTTACAAAGAACCTATAACTTCTGTAAATTGTCATAATGTAATTAAGGAGATTTCACAGTGCAATCATTGGAAGTCACAGTATAATGTCTGAAACTAGCTAATGTTGGGTTCTCCTTCCAGGTGTAGCAGAGCTCCTACCTCAGTTGCAGGTCCTGTTTCAGAGTCTGACTGGGAGCTCTGCTGCTCTCAGGAGAGGGAAGATCAGCAGTCATCATTCAGAGCTCAGATCTCAAAAATTGAACAGTTTCTCAACACAGAGAGACTCCGTCTGCCCAAACGACAGAGAACTGATGACTAAGCCACCAAACTTACTGTTGAATGGAGAGATGCTACTGTGTCTATAGTTATGGGCCGTTCGTGCATTAAAACAAGAGTTGGACAGTAACAGCTGCTTTTCATTATGAAAGAGACCAGGTTTTGCAGCCGTGTGCTCCCTGCTGAGATTGACAGTTTCAAAAAGTGCTCAACTGCACTACAAAAAGAAACTGATATTGGCTCAACCTTATGCAAAAATCCTCAGATTCAGTGCAAGCAACCGCCAAGCAGGAGCCAAATGTTACATAAATGGAAAATACTGGTTGCTGCTGGGTCAGGTGTTTTGTCACTTTAACTATACAGATGGATTACATTCCTTTCTACTATATAGGGTTACGGCTTAATATATAGATTCTTTATGAGCTGTATTTGTAAAGTTGTCTGTTGACATTACTGTAACAAATTGATATTTTTAAATCGAATGGACAAATGCTCTATTTATTTATTTTCACACTGACATTGTGTATCTAGATAAGCAGGAGAAAAGGGTATTTTTTCAATGGTTAATTTATGTAGATTTAATATTTATTTCATTTTAACATCCAGTTCTATGTTTAAAAAGCAGTGTTGAATTATCACACTGTATATCTAAAAATAAAACACCTGGCCTACATTTGGTTTTACTCTTTATTTGATAGCTTTATGAAGTTGTCAGTTGTTGGTTTACAGTTTTCCAAATAATCAATATAAAAAACGTTATCTGTTATCACGTAGCAGTAAATTTGGATCTAACTGTAATATGTTCCCTTCCTTCGCTGCCCAAAACAACAAAACTTGACACATAACACCCAACAAATCGCAGGCTGTCCTTTATGGCCAAGGACAAATTTATTGAAACAACAAAACAGTCTGTGTCACATTTGGTTTATGTGAATCTCACAGTACTCACTCACAGTATGTCATGCATTTCACTGTAAAAAGCCAAATAAATAAGCAGCCAAGGCCAAACGCTGTTGCCAGCTAAACAGGCCCGTAACGGTTAACATGCTAATTAACATTAATTAGCTTCATGGCTAATCAAGGTTGCAGGTCTCAGAGGAGCTCTAATTGTGAGGCACCTTTGGTCGACACCATGTTGTTTGCGTTGCTGCTGCTGTTGTTGTTGGCACAATTACAACTTGGGACACAAGTGGTTAGAATCTGTTAACACCTATTAACATAAATTAAGAGATAACAATTAGCACAAAACCCTTAACCCTAATTAACAAAGTCAGTTAACGAACATACAGACCAATTAACAGATTCTAACAAGCGTCTCGTTAACTTAATGTTCCCTGGGAGAATGACGGAGGAAAGAACATATGGCCCCATGTGAGCATGAAGCCGCTACTCTGCTCCTCATTAGATTGACTGGTACATTTGTACTGTATCATCATATCTGATGCACTTTAATGAACTGACGGAGCTTTTTGAGTTGAGGTGGAAGAACAATATGCTATAATAGAGTAAAAAGTCTTGGTTCGTCTTGTCGACTCCTTGTGGGCAGCACAGTTATCATGCAAGCTGTTGTAAGCTCAGTCAGATCTGCTTGATCTTGATGAGCTGATGATCAATGGGAAGATACAAGCACTGGTCAGCTAATTTTAATAGGCGTGTGATAGACACTTAGCTCATGTCAACGCAATGTAAAGCCTAAAAATGCAGGTGGGCAAACAGTAGGGCTGTTTTGACTTCTGCAGTGTTACTTGAGTGTGTGAAATGACCAATGCAGTGCACTATGTTGCGAGCTTTGACTGACAGCATTGGGTGCTCGTGTGGCTACAGTTGAATCTTGTTCGATAGCAGCTGTACCGAGCTTCAAAGTATTAGCTACTTTTTCTCATTGCCCTTTAGTCCTGTTTACTGGAACCTGCAACATTGAAAGGTTAAATTAAAAAAGCTGAATTTCACAGTAAGGGACAGGGTCACCTTGATGGCTGAGAACACTGTAGCCTTTTGTGTGCTCTGCTACAGCTGTGGTGGTCTTCATTTGTTTTGTTCTTACCTGAACTGTGGCAGGAAATGTCTATGACTTTAGAGAGGCTCAGAGCTGTCATATGTTGGAAGGTCACTTCCTAACACATAATGATTAAAATGTCTGTATAAAAGGGGATAAACAGCACTGATGGAGTATGAAAAATCTATTTAAATTCTTTTGTAAAAGAAATACCAAGCTAATTATTTCATACTGTATTTATTTATCTGGTACATTTTCAAAATCCAGATATAGGACATAGACGGGGAAGTTTAGGGAAGTGATTCTGCTCACGTACTAAAATTAACAGTGCACATTTTGATGGTGCCACAAGGTCTAAGCTGGGTCCATCTTACTACACTTACTGATAATGAATACGCCTGAATGTTAATGCGCTCATAAAGAAATCTGGAGCGTTTGAGTGGCTGCGCCCAGCGCTGCTGACCCTTATCCTTATTGGGAGGAAGGGAGGGGAGGGGAGGAGAGGTGCATGGGTGGGTGGGTTCAGGGGGGGGGGGTTGGAATATAAAGGAGTTAATTTTAATACACTCGCTTATGCAAACACATACACGTTTGGTTTCTCTCTCACATACAGTTTCTGTCGTTTCCCTCTCTCACTTTTATACACACACACATACAGCCTGGGTTATGAAGTGCTGCGTTTTTGAAACAGTCAATTACCTTCTGGGTAGGGAGGATACCTGCTGTTAATTACTGCTCAGTGTTTTTATATAGAGAGTAAATAAAGAGACCGCTGACATTCACATTCCATCAATGTGTCCCCCAGCACACAGTGTATTGGTCGTGTGTTATTTGATGTTAAAATAACCCCTCAGAGGTAGAAACCATGGGAGAAAAACACTGTAGACGAGAGGTATTTACATACACATTATGATCACCAGCTGTATTTAAACAAAACTTTGTGCCCAGTGATTTACAGTACATATATTTATTTGTTTCAGTCTCTCTCATATGAGTCTCAACAGACTAACATTGCAGTGCTAACACCCAATTAGCAGCCATACGGACACTAATTTAGAGGCCTATACAGCAAAACAGCAGTCACAAGTTTGAATTCAGTCCTGATTTACTGCCCCATTTTATTGAAATTCTCTACATGAGAAAGGAGGAGAGCAATATATTTGCCAATCATCCAGCTAAATGGGTCTCACCACTAAACATTGTTGAATATCCCCGGGGTTATGGGTCTATGTTTTGTCATATTATACCTCTTTGCCTCAAAAGCCATCACAGTAAATCTGACCGGGAAGTCGTATTAAACGGTGCAGTGGATGTCTGCTGAGATGGAGGCTGAGTGCAGTCCTGGCTCTCTGAGTGTACTCTGCAGTCTTAAACTGAAGAAGTGCAGCTGCTCCTTTGGCCCTATAAAAATACTTAAATGAGCAGATTATTATGGAGAGTGCAGATCCTCTGACTTCACCTTGTACTGTAGCGCAGAGCTTTTGTTTTATTCTAAATGACAACTCTAATAACATGATTCATTTAACATTGTTAATTCAATAAAAGTAGAGTAATCTTCCTGCTTTGATTAAGTTTATTATCAGTTATAACCTAATGCATCTACAAATAGACAGGTTAAAACATAACCTGGTAATGTTAGCATAACTAGTTTATTACCATTACTTCCAAAGCCAAATTACTGCATCGTTATCAGTGTTATTTTGTGGGGTTAGAAATAACCTTTCCACACAGGAACATCCACTGTTTGGGTGCTGCTACATCATAATTTAACATAATGTTAGCAGCTCCGTCCTGTTACAGAAACTTTGACCAAAGTTATTAACTTAAGCATCACATCCAACGGTTAATCCTCATCTTCAGGGTCTTGTGTCTGAGTTGATCACATTTGAAAATATGAAAAGCATAAACCTAACCTGTCCAAGTATCTTTCTTTACCATGAGATTTAGAACAGGGCTTTGTTAGAGCGCATTTTGATCAGCTTACTATACTGTAATTATTATGGATGCTGATTTCTTGCCTTACCCCGGCCCTTTTTGCATTAATTCTTCTCTTTCATGGATGTAGACATCGTATGAATAATTAATATTCTTTAACATTGCACTGCTCTAAATCAAGTCAGCTTGAATCATCAAAAAGTTTGCTGCACTTTTCAACCAACTCACTGAATTACTATGAACTATCCAGAGAAATACAGCTGATGAATTCTGATGGCAACAGTCAGCAGTTCACTAAGCAAAGGAAACAAACTGCTAAAGTGTTAAATCTGTGTGTATGTGTGTGTCTGTCATCATAGCAAACTGTGTCCTGGAGACAAAGGCAAAGAGGTTTTAGTAGTTTGCCAGGTCTTTATACGTCTGTGTGCCTGGACAGATGTTGTCACTGCTGTAGCGTCATAACTGTGACAGATACTGTCGTGAAACTTTACAGGTGTTTGGTTGAGATCAAGCACTGAGCACTCACGTAAAGAGTTTAAACTACACTGAAATGTATTCCTCCCAAAACAAATATCATCAGCTACGGGATTTGTCTGTTTAATAGTTGGAAACATCAGTAGAATTATGAGGAAAAAGAAAACAAATACCTAAAATAAAACTTCAGTGTTTACTGTTTTATTTCACATGGCATCTCCTATTCTCAGGGTTGAAATACAGTTGTGCCGTTTGTCTTCTGTGGTTTCTATCTCTGCGCATTTTACTGTGGTGCAACCTCACAACGCTGATAAATAACAGACTTCACCTTTTCCTAGCAGGGCTTAGCATGACTGACTGCGCTCCTAGTCTCTCTGAGAGTGTGTCCTCAGCTGTGAATCACTTGTGTTCAACACACATCTGCACTCAAAAGTCCACACACTCCTCTCGTCTTTCACCCACGTAGAAGGAGCAGAGCAGAAAAGATAATCTCTGAAACTTCACCCAGCTGTCAAAGGTCAGCAGAGTTGAAAGGTCGCCCTGCGCATCATTTATAGCCTCTTAAATAAGCCCAGACCTTACACCACTCCAGCCAGCTCTCCCTTTTTAAGCAGTTATCAGATTTTACAAGTTATGAATTATCTTCCTGATGTCCTGCATGTCTGCGTATTTAGAGTCCTAAAAAGTGGTGCAAGAGAGAGAGAGTATTGTGGGAAGCAGAGATGTGTGTGTTTGTGTGTGGAGAGGCGGGGGATAAAGCAAAAAAAGAGAGAAAATAGTTGATAAAGGCCAGTGGATGTTTAAGTTAAAGACACTGACATAAAGATCATAAACAAAGCAATTCCTAACTCCAACTGAAAATAGAGGCGTGGCAGTAAATGACTGATGGACCACTATGGACTACTACGACTGATCTTCCAGTTTTTGAGTTTTCAATGTTGTTCTACCCCAGTAGTCAACATCTGTGTGACAAACTTTAATTAACATTAGAGATGTAACAACAGTTTCATTGTAGATAGAAAACAGAAATTTAAACAGAAAGTTAAACTGCTATTGAATGATGGGATAGAGATGCCTTTAAAAGACTCATCTAATTTAAAAGAAATGTAATTCTTAGGTCATGTATCAGCAGATAAAGGTGTCTTGACTGTGTATAGAGGTGCATGTCAATACCCTACATATTGTGACATGTTTTTGGGCACTTGCGTCTTCAAAGGTCAAATCTGTTGATCCTAGTTTGTTTATATCCCCTTACACTGTTACTGTTACTCACCTGTACTCTCTTTATACAGGCTACATTTTAGTCTTCAGACATTTATTGGATAAAAGTAACGGGTTGATGATGAATGACCCGTAACTGCAGGTCCTCCAAATTATACAACATACATCATTTGCCTGTGCCTGTTAAAACAGCACTTTTCTGTTCTGACGGCACAATCCAAAATTAGTGTGTTCCTCCCAAAACTGTCATAAAACCACAGCCGAAATTTAAAACTAGTGCTAAGATGAAAGAAGCTATTTGAAAGTTTTGGTATTGCTACAAAACCAATGTTAGTTTGGTAACTTCATTAGAAGAAAAGATGATAAAGATGTTGATGAAGTTTGATGATGAACATTTAATGTTTCTCCTAAACTGGTAAGTAAACAGCTGTTGATGTTAATTTTGGAACCGTATAGAAAATCTTTTTCTTTGAAGGTTTGGTTAGGTTTAGGTACAAAAATATTTTAGTTAAGGTCAAAGAAAGATTTAAACTTTCAGCTTTATGCTTTACAACACAAAACTACAAAGGCATATTGAGCTGTTAGCATAAAAGAAGCTTTTCATGTTAACCAACTGTAAAAACACTGGTTTAAGATGGTAGCTACCAGTTATCTCAACTGCACTTCAACAACATGAACATTTCTTCACCTAAATAGACAGAAAAATTGCAGCCTTCTTCTAAAACTCAAAGGTGTTGAATAAATGAGTTTTGAAGGATGTCATGATGTTAACCTCTCCCCATAGTTAGCTGATAGTGTCAGCTGCTCGGGTCGGTCAGTTTTCAGTGGATGTCTTCGGACTAAAATCCTGGTAAAATCTGTAACAATATATAAGATCTGGCTACACCTTTTATCAAAGTGTCTGAAAGGGCTCCGGCGCCGATAGTAAAGTGGATACAGCAATGGTCTGTGTGAAGAACATCTTAAAACAGAGCAGATAAGGAGAAGAGAGGAAGTGAAGTCGGTCCTGTGATAGTGTGGTTGTGTCTGAATTATCCTCCACGGAGGACCACCGTGGCGGCACACATACGTTTCTGATTTCCTGGGAAGGCTTTAACTTCTTATGGGTACATGGTCCTCCCACACACCAACACTGTCACTGATGCCTATATATCTACTGGAATGTGTGTGTGTGCACTTCACTCCAGAGGATGAAGCCATTTTGTTATTGATGGAGTAGGGGCCTAAATCTTGGGACACACGGACACACGGACACACACACACACACACACACACACACACACACACACACTGGCACGCACTTAGACTCTGGGAGGTGTTGGTGTGTGAGCCCCTCCCTCGGTGGGTTGCTCACAGTCAGTATGATGGAAAACGCTTTTTCACTCCAGGGGATCCTATAAACCTGTCACAGCCATTATCTAGGTCTCTCTCTCTCTCTCTCTCTCTCTCTCTCTCTCTCTCTCTCTCTCTCTCTCTCTC
>CM076652.1:5666384-5723536 GCA_038496675.1 Rachycentron canadum
CTCTCTCTCTCTCTCTCTCTCTCTCTCTCTCTCTCTCTCTCTCTCTCTCTCTCTCTCTCTCTCTCTCTCTCTCTCTCTTTCTTTCTTTCTGCCTTTCTTCATCTTGTCTCTAGATGCCAGTTTAGTATTTGAGAGTTAATTTTACTTTTCAAATATTTTAACACAGTGAAAAGCCTCACATTAGATCAGAGCTTATTTCTTTCTCAGTCTCACACTTGCACACGAGCATGGCCTCTAAATCACAGAGCTGCCAAGCTCCATTATGCTACAAATGTATTTAGTTACCGGCTTTGAAAGAAAGATGTTGGAGGCCTCTTGGTGCGTAACAACACTGTTGTGTACTTCTTGTTTTGACGCTGACACATAGCTTGGACTCACAGATAACGGCTGCTGTGTTTGACCTTGTTTTCTTAGATTTTGTTTCAAATGGATGGGACCTGAGAGGCTGAAACAATAAACAGAGGGTGTCATGTATCGTGTGATTTAGTCCTGGCTTTGATAAATGTTTATGAATTTTAACAGTGCACATTGAGCACAGCAACTTTATGACAGTTCAGTGACACTAAGGCTCATTAATAACTTTAAAGAATTGAGCAGAGGGATGAAACCTGTGAAGTCCTGAGCAGAAACATAGGTCTAACCTGAGCTGGATCTTATTTAAATGTGGCATAATGTCTCTTTACCCACTTTCCTGTCGGCACTGACTAATAAGGATCAGTGACATGAACTATTCCTCAACAACTAACCAGCTGAGGCTGCTCTCAACTGAGCCCAAAACCCTCTGTGATTATATTGATGTTATTAAAGGAGGTTGTGTTGAGGCTGAGTTGAGTGTAGATTTGTCTCTCGTGGTGGATCCGTTTATTTTGGTTTAAGTCCTTTCTCAAATCTGTTGCAGTGGAAGCTGTTTTATCTCACAATACCAGCTAAATAATTATGTCCATCACCAGGTACGCTCACATTTTAAGTGGCTCACATGGGGCTGCCCACTCACTTGCCCTCACACGGGCAATTCTGAAAGTTGGAGATGACAGACACCAGAAACCACCGTACATCATCAGCTCATCTGTGCTGATGCCCCTTTTTAGCATTTTCCTTTATTAAGACACCGACGGTCAGGGAGAGAGGGACAGGAAAGTTTAGGCCTGGGCTGGGATTTAAACCCAAATAAAATTGATTTGCACAAATAATGAACTCTCATGCTGGGTTAGCATTGACCCTCCTTACTGAGGATCTTTAAGGGGATTCAGTGCTGGAGAGTCTGAAATGGATAAAGTTTTCATAGCTTATTAGTTCTGTCACACCTTTCACTGTTACTCACCCTCAAGTATTTTCTTGTTTTCTCCTGCAAGTCACTACAGTGGGACGGGAGCTCAATACTATTATAGCCACATTATGTAACCGGCTGGTCTCTTTTCCTCACAAGTTCAAACCACGTTCACTTTCTCCATTTCAGTTGAAGGGAGCAGACGGGAGAGCAGAAAGTGATGGAGAGCGTGATTAAAAATGGACTAGTAATCCCACTGACTGGCCCATTAACCACTCAGACACATCTCAGGTCTGTTTGTTTTGACAGTGAAGCAGCCGCGACACAGATGAATGTCTTTCTCTGTTATGATTCCATTAGCAGAGCCAGTGTCATTTTCCTACTCTATACGGCTCAGGGCCTCTGTGGTTTTCCAGGGACTGTTCTGCCCCAAGACCCACTGCCCTCTGCCCACAGTGGGCCTTCCCTGCTTGGGGACACGTCTGGATGACCCCCTGGTATGTTGCAGGGGCAAGACCCAGGAGACAAAGAGTGAATTAAAGGATAGAACAAATACAACCAAAATGGACATTTCACAATCTCACCAGAGGATAATATGTTTTTTTTCCTCAATTGCCAGTTTCAGTTAGGACAAGGTCAGAAATATAAATATAAAAAAGACAGGGATGTAGGTCAACGTTAAAATCCCTGCTTTGTACGTGACGTCTAACACTGACCAAGTACTGGTCTGATGATTGTAATCTTATGTTTTGATCAAACACTGGAATCACAGCTGGTTAAGTGGTAAATAAGTGACAATAAGTGGAGTAAAGAAGCATGTGACATTTTTGTTTATGTATTTCAAGTTGAAACAAGTTGAACAGTTTGAACCAAAACATATGTAGAAAGTGAATTATTGTACCATTAGAGTTCAAAAACACTGCGTTCTTAAAAGTGAACCTCGTCCAGCCGGAAGCAAAAGGATTATGGTTTTTGTCTGAGCATCCATTTATCCAAGTCTCAGATTTTGGCTACGATGTCAAAGTCAAACCTCATGTCCTGAATAAGCATCAAATATTCCCAAATTAATTCCGAAATCAAGTCCAACAACTGACAAAAGTCCAAACTTCAAGTCCCACACTTTGTTTCATGCGCTAATGAAGTCATTATGCGCTTTATTCAAATGTTTAAAATGTAGTAATTGTCAGTTTGTTCTTTGACATAAAGTTGATCCAAATCCAAAGTTCAAATAGCAGAATTCATTTCTGTTGAAACTGAAGTCAAATTGCAAATCAAGTTTCAAGTTATAGTGAAGATCCATAATATAACTTACTGGTTATGAATAACTGTCTGTGTCTATATGAAACTAGAATTGTGTATCTACAGTAAAAAAAAATAAAAATGTAATGTACATGTTTAAAGTTAAACAGAAAATAGAAATTTTTAGTTTTTTGTTTATTTGAAAAAGTTATGATGTGGATGATTCGAAGCCATTTTTCATTTCATTGTTAACAGTTTGACCTCAGACTCACACTGAGGGTTGTTATGGTTGCATATTAGCCACTTCAACACTGCATATTTAGCAAAGGGGAGCCACAACAGTAGTTGAACCAAATAATGCAAACCTGTTGTTCTGCTTTATTCAAATTCCAGCTGAGACCAGATTGTAGACAGTCTGTAGTTACATGGTCTTTGTGCTTCAAACAATGTTTTTGCTGCAGAAATCTCAGTTGCAAAGCTCGTAAATTTCTCCACAGGTTGTGTTTTAGTGTTTTAAAGCCAAGGATCATTTTTCCATTTTGAGGCTTCACATTCAACATTCACATTCTGTTGACCAGTAATTTTAGAAACGGCTCCAATGGCTGATTTACTGATACACAGAGGTCAGTGCTTTGATTTACTCACTTCCTGTCATGCCTGTCTGTTATTTGTTCTCATGTTTTTTCCTCTCTTAATGGTTTTTCATAACAGATAAACATTTTTCATTGAAGATAACTCGTTTGCGTTTGTGTAGTTTTAGCTCACTTGTTATTTATTCAATAATAGCATTTGTTGAATTGCAGGTCAAAAGTTTTCTTGGATAGCTTTTTGATAACTAATTGATAACATGATGGATAAAGTGCTGTTGCTTTGAAATAACTATTTGGAGGGAGGCAATGATGAGAATCGATGGTAATCTGTGAGTTGTTGACTGATGGCGTTCAGTACGGCCCTTAATGACCTGTCAGATGGTGGGAAAAATGAGGTCATAGGTCATCAGATTCAGAGCAGTGGAGTCAGGAACTCCACTGCCACTGTGGTCATCTCTGTACGTCTCTGATAAAGACGAACCATGTTTGTTTTTACATGCGCTGCTTCACGTCGGAAGTGGAGTCGGGCCGACCTCCAAGAGCAACATCGGAACTAGAAATAGAGGGTTGAGATTTGCAAGCAAGTTGTGAAGGAAAGAAAACAAATGGCAGAAAGAGAAAACTGCACAAAAAGTGGAAGAACCTCCTCCTGGGCTGACTGGGCTCTCGCTTGAGTTAAAGTTAGTCTTACCAAGAGAAAACGTGCTCAAACTTCACATCGTTGAAGCTCAGATGCCCTCAGACGACGTAGAACCAAACCCCAGTGTTGAAATAATCTATTCTTATACTTGACGTCTGAACCCACAGCCCGCCATCATCATTCCTTGTCAGCCCATTTGTTATTAAAGTGCAGGAATGTGTCTGGTACTTCATCATGCGAGCGGTCACTCTGCAGCAGGAGGCCGCATGACTGAGCAACGTCTTCACCCCTGCCCCCATCGGTAACTTACGCATGCTGCAACAAAAACACGGGTATACACACACACACACGCACACACTTCCATCCAGTGACCACAACACATGTTAAATAAGTGCACACACATACAGTATGCTGTGTTGTAAAGAGACACGCATTCAGACCATTGCGTTACAGCTGTGAGCTGATGGATGGTCTGAGAATAGCACTGTATTTGTCTGGCATGACACCGAGGGGGTGTCAACTCATTTTACACACAGATCTACCTTTAATAAATAATATGAGGGAATATCAGATTAAATATCTGTCTGTTTTTAGACTCGCTGCTTATCTGCTTATCTTGAAGCTTCATTCAGTGAAGAAACGAGAATAGGGGCCAATCCACATATGAAGCGTTTATACTTCTACTTTATCAAATGTATCAGTCCACACTGACCCTGGAAACCCCCCCCACACACACACACACACACACGCATTTTTTATGCTTCCCACCTCTTTTTTCCTCTGGTTTTCTGAGCAAAGCGGTATCTCATCAGCTTTCTGGTTCTCACTTTTATTTCAGGCACCACTGCTTCCAGAAGTTTAGCTCCCGATCATCCCCCCCCCCCACGGACGATGTTACCTGACTCACAGCTGGAGCTGCTCTCACACTTAGATCAGCATTACACCCATTCAGTTGATTCATCACTGCAAACATCTTCACATCTGCATAATATCTGGTTCTTTTAATAAAGGTCAAAAGAGCAAAAATACAGAGATTCAAGTTAACTACAAGTCCCAAAATGCAATTTGGCAGGAACCCACCAATCACACATGTAAATTACGTTAACAGAGGACAGATTATTGTGTGATGCTCTGACTGGTTTTGTCTTAATGGCAACTTTCACTGAGGCTGATGGGTATTGTAGTATTTAGACTTGCCTGAATGACAAAATGACAAAGTATGATGAAAACATGGCTGTAACTTAAACTTGTAGGAACGTTACATCATCTGAGTCTTTAGTGACACTGAGAATATCTTTTAAAGGACAATTAGGAAAAGCCAGCAAGCACCAAATGAAGATAAAAATCCACCTTAAACCTGGGAATACAGCTTCACCTGAGAATTTGACTGAGCTGGTGATAAATTGAAATGAACCTGCTGACAGTGGTCATGGCAGCATGTGTAACGTGGGCTGAAACCTACACCAGACGATGATGGGTTAGACACTTCAAAGCTGGCAGTTGTTTAGATAAACCAGGATAATTGAAATGGGATACATTCTGTTGAGAAAAGAAAAGAACAAAGTTCAATTGGTTTACAAGATTAAACCTTTTCCTCCAGTGTATCTCCGCTTTTTTACATGATGACAACATGACAAGCCAAGGATGTTGCTTTTTCTGTGGTTTTTGTGAAGTAGTTTCAGTTGACCAGCTGGTGAACCCAACACACACACACACACACACACACACTCTCTCTCAGTCCTTCCTCCGGCTGATATCTGTTTCAGTGTTCCTCTCAGTTTTCTTGCCAGGAGTTTCGTTGCCAGCAGCAGGGTCATCTGCTCTGCTCTGACTCCCTGTTAGCTACTTTATTGTGCTGGTTGGCTGACTGACTCTGGCTCATTATGAGCAGGTGACAAGGACAAGATGAAGATGGAGGGCAGTGTTAGATCACCGGAGCCTGAGAGTCAAGTGGTTCACTGTGGAGGGGACTTTTTTTTTTTTTTTTTTAAACATGCTTAATGCATGTTTGTGCAAATGTATGCAGGAGAAATACTTTGCTATGGTGGCCCTGAGAGCTCAATATACTGCAACAGAAAAGAAAACGCAAACAAATTCAGACACATGCGCTGTGAAAACGGACAACGTATAGAGGTGTTTCCAGGAGGATTTATTATAATACATCCATGCAAGTGTGTCCCAGTTGGGTTCATCACTTTTTAGTGTCCCCTAGGAAACAGTAGGCGTGAACGGTTGTGTGTCTCTATATGTCGGCCCTGTGATAGACCTGTCCGGGGTGTACCCTGCCCTCGCCAGTCAGCTGGGATCGGCTCCAGCTCCCACACGACCCGCGATAAGCGCTATAGATAATGAATGGATGGCCTGTATCATGACTCTGAGCCACCGAGTGTCTTATTTCCAGTGTGCGCGTGTGTGAATCAGAGGTTACTATGGCACTTACACAGCCTGTCGCACAACATCAAAACAGCCTCAGCACCATTGTCCACCTCCAGCCACTCATCAAATCCTGTCTCACCTTTCACTGTTCACACTTCATTGCATTTATCGCTAGTGATTCGTAAACTTTCTTTCTTTCTTTCTTTCTTTCTTCCTTTCTTTTCTTTATATTGCCTGTCATACCACCCACCTGAAGAAACCTAAAAATAAGGGTCATGTATTGGCTAAATGCAGGAAAAGGTTGATGGTTTCTCCTCCTATTTATAACCTTTGTTTTACCAGTAGACCGCCGTTATCAGACGAAAGTGAATTCTGGATTTGTGTGTTTACATGAAGTCAGTTTTGTATTTTTTTCCATCCCAATGACCTGTGCAGAGGCCAGACATTGTCTCTATGCCCCCCCCCCTCTTTGGAGTTTAAGGGGGAACTTAATATTGAGTCGTATTCACAGTACGCATGGTTCAAAAACTGACCAAAGTTACATGAGGATAACGTTTCTGCATTCTTGGTGTGAGAAACAGATTGTACCATGATGACAACAGGCTATTATGATTAATCACTAGTTCTTTTCAGGATGTTTTAGTATCAAACTATTTCAAGTGTCGGGTGAATTGAATCAAAGGGATCTGAAGTAGGTCAAAGGTTTGGATCTATTTTCAGATGTATATTAACTCGTGTCTGTGGCTTCAGATTGTGTCAGGTGGTTATAGATGGATATTAAGGAGACTTGCAGTGATTTGTTTCTCTTTTTTATATATATATATATATATATATATACTGATTTGGAAGTTCTTCCCTTAGCCGTCCGCTCGGAGACAGAGACAGTATCTTTTGAAGGATCATCTGCAACAGCCTGAACATAACTTACTTCACGCAGCCGTTGAAGCTGATAGAAAGCCAACCTCTCTTTCAGTGTGTGTGCGTTTGAGAGTTTCTGTATATTTCTAACTCTTTGTGTGTCCTGTCTTTCTGCCTGTGTTGTTTATCAATAGACGTGTCAAATAGACTGAACAGCACTGAAATATCCCTTTTTTGTGTGTTTTCACAAAGAGAGTAAATGTTTCATGAATCTACAAAGCACACTTTTTTTTTAAGTTAAAAAAAAAAAAAAAAAAAAAGAGAGACTGAATATTGGGAGTACATTAGCGTGGAGCCCAGACACACGACTCCAATTCAGCACTGCTAATATTGCTAATGTTGCTCTGTAACTGCTGGATGTCTAAATAAGCAGTTGTTTTCCATAGCAACTTAATGAGGTTGGATACATTCTGTTTATTTTAGCCTTATGTAAATAACCTTTTCAGTTAAAATCTATTAATCATTCATCACATCCACCCACACATCCCTGAGTTATTTCAACTTATGACTCCTTTACCTTTGAATAAGTATGTTTGTGCCTGTTGTGTGAGTCCAGATTATCTGAATACCACTGTACATTAATAACCGAGGCATCTGCTGGTACTACCACTCTCTCAATCGCTTCTCTCCTAAATCTAGTCTCATAACCACTGACTAGAGCCAAGCCCTAAGTGCTCCCTTTTATATTACTTGCAAGGTGGCCAATGTTTACTCAAACGTCTTCAGAGAGATCGAGAGTCCATTTGAGTCCAGGTCAGTCCAGTTCACCACCTGTGTTTGCAGGGAGCGTCTCTATCCTCTGTGGGTTGTAAATTTGAGGCCAGAGTTGACCAATGAAAACATTATTGGGAGGTTGAAGGTCATGGCAGCCACAGACTGGGCTCACCCACAACCATTTATTATTATTGTTGGAGAGAAAAATTGACTCTGAAAGTTTATAAAAAGCTTAATTTTTCTTTCTTTTTTTCTTTTTTTTTTTTTAAACCCAAAACTCCAATTTTCTACCCATCTCTTGAAATGACCTGTTTTATCGTTGTGACCAGTGCATAACCTCTCCTCATCCTCACTCTCTGTAGCTCTAATCTGTGAGTCATCAAACCAAGGGAGTGTTTCAATGGAAAAGTTGACACTGTGAGCCAACTTTAACGTGCAAAGTGTCCAAATGCCTTTTAAAAATTGTTGCTGATTCAGTTTCGTAACACCAGTAGCTCATCTTTCTTCTTAATCCTTCCTCTTGACACCACTTTTTGGAGAGTTTATAGAATTTTCCTCTCGTTCCTGAGATTAAATCATAAAACATAAGATGAGGATTTTCATGTTTGTTGGACTTTGACCTGTAGTTACCTGCGCTTTCCTCTTTTACTGTCCAAAATCTAACCTTATAATGGCACAACAGGGGTTTGAGGACGTTAGTCTGGGTGTGTCTTTGGGAGACAAGCGCTTTCTCTCCACTGTTCAGCTCAAAGTCGACTCTGATACTTCTGAGACAAATATTAGACCAAGATGAGCTGCCGTCCAACCATCACACTAACTCTTTATGTCTCTGTCAGTTTTTAAAGAAATCCATGTAGAAAAAAAACTTTCTCTTGTCATGGTTTGTGAGCTGTATGTAAAAGAGCTGAGCTCATCCTTCCACCTTCATATCAGTAAATAGCCCAGAAGGGAGGATCCAGGATACACACACACACACACACACACACACACACACACACACACACACACAGAGCTTGACTGTAGGAGATCAGGGAGGAAGCATGTGAGCCCTGACTGATACAAATAGGTTTTACACACACAAATATAGTATTGTGTGACACAAAATAAACCTGGCTGAAAAGAAACACACACACACATACAGAGGATATATGTTAATATTAAGACAAGCTTTAATGCATCTTATACTATAATTAGGATCCAGGAATAAAATCTGTCTACATTTATTTACATGGTGAGTTTTATGGGTTAATGCTACTTGTACAAAAGAAATATTTTAAGATCAGACTATGTTTGAGGAATTAAAAGAGAGAACAGGGGGAAAGAGAAGCAGGAGCGGCTTCATGATGTCGTCCATAATTTAAAGAAGCTCCACCTCAACATGAGCCTGCTGAATATGGAAAAACAAAATATTTCCTGGGTCACTGGGATCTGGGAGTTAAGTAGACGAGTTCTCATTTGAAGATCATTTGTTGTTTGTAGAGCAGGAATGCGTCCCATTGGCCGCGGGGGCCATCAATCTTTAAACCAGATTGGTGGAGTGGCCAGATGCCTGAGCGCTCCTCTGGGATAAGAGGCACCCGTGTGTGATTGTCTTTTTTTATGTACTTATCTGTGTTTAAGTGATCCCGGGGAAACAAATAAGAAAAGACAGACAGAAAAAAGAGAGAGGGAAAAAAGGGAGGGGAAGAGGAGCAGTAGACTTGTCCACCAAGGTGCTGCTGGCTTATTTCACCTCAGGTCCTATCAAAGATCACAGGCCTTATCATGATGGATCAGTGTACATTTATCAGCAAAACACAGAGCAAAAGACACAGTTGTGTATGTGTCCAACAGTCAACCCCACTGAAAGTGAAAGAAGTGTGAGATTGTGAGGCCATAACTTGTTACAGGAGGCACAAGCTGATCTCTTCATGCACATTTGGGTCCTTGGATTTTAAAGTTTGCAAAAAAAATATCTACATTATTACTTTGAGTATTTGACATATTACTAAATTAATCTTGTTAGTTTCAAGCCAAACCTCTTTTGCGCGTGTCTTTTGTTTCAGCTGTGGTGGCTGGAAAAAAAAAAAAAAAAAAAAAGAGGCTTTTTCACAGCAGGAAGTTTGACTTGTTACAGCAGTAAATGCACAGAATGAGCCAGAACTGACAGAATCAGAGCTGGATGTGGTTGATAATGCGAAGTAGGCAGTGTTGTGATCAGATTAAAGTCAATATCCATATCATCTAAAAGTAAACGGCCCAATTGAATTGAAGCAGGTTTTTCCAAAACTTCTGTTCTTGGCGTGACAACAAATCAACATGGCTGCCCAGTCAAACACCGAGCAGATGCTACTTTTAGAAGAATGAGTGTGTTTTCAACACTTTATACTGTTTTAAAGCAGCAATTATTATTTTCTTTTGGACACTTAGGAGAACCACAACAAGCTGATTACACAGCACTGACATATTATCAAACATTATTGTCAGGTGTTGACTTGTGGTATTTTGTTTTGTTTGTGCTTTAAGAAAGAGTGATGAAGAAAAAGAAAGAAGTCACTATCTATTCAGACTGGAGAGATTTTATCTCCTTAGTCATGTTTGTCAACACGTCCTCTGAAACCTTAGACACTCGGCCACAGAACGTTTGTTGCAACGTGCACATTTTACATCTCTTTGCATGTTTGATACAGTAAATTGTGCAGCGAGGATAATGTGCCAGTCATGTAAGATCACACTTCATTACTACAGCATCCATTTTCTTCCCTCCGTGTCGGCCACTGTCTGGCTCTAGAGGAAACAACATAAGTCATGCACACGAGTGAGACTCTGTGTGTGTCTGTGTGTGTGTGTGTGTGTGTGTGTGTGTGTGTGTGTGTGTGTGTGTGTGTGTTTGTGTGTGTTATTCTGCCTGTCCACATGAGTGTTTATGCACATGTCGTCTTATTTCCAGGTCTCTTGTTGATGACTGAACAAAGTGTGTTTGGACACCCTGATTCTTCTCTTCATGACAAGCACTTTTAACATGCGCCCTTTCCTCCTACTAACCTCTCTCTCTCGCTCTCTCTCTCCTCATGGAGTTGAAGAGTTGAATCATGGGTCAGCAGTTCTTTGTGCAGAGCCAGACTAGATTTCCAGATGGTGAAGTCACCATCTATCTCTGCTCATCAATTTAAACACAGATACACCCAAACTCGCACACGCGCACACACACACACACACACACACACACACACACACACACAGTAAAACACTGATCGTCTCTTTTAACCAATGCACAAACAAAACCGTCGTAAACACCAACGCACACCTCTGCCGTCGAGTTGTACCTGCCGTGTTTCCTCTGACGTACAGAGAAAGAGTCTACGACTAAGTGAGACATGTCAGTGCTTTAATTAGTTCCAGGGGAAGAGCATCATGGGAAGAAAAGTGCTGAGTGGACACTTCCGTTAAGAGGGGGAAAACCCCACTTTAACTGTGATACTTTAACACTTCAGAGAGTGTGTGTGTGTGTGTGTGTGTGTGTGTGTGTGTGTCTGTGTGTGTCTGTGTGTGTCTGTCCACTTGTGGCCAAAGACTTTGGCCTGTTTGAACGTCCATTTATCTTCAGTGGGAAGAAAAACTCTGCCTCAGGAAAATACAAATGTGTCCCACAATGAAGACATCATGTTCAGGTTGGAGCTTGTTTGAGAGGCAAGTTGACTCAATAGTACTGAGGACTAAACGTGTCCAGCTGTTGGACAGTGAAACAACTGTCCCTGCAGCTTTGCACACTGTGTTTCCATCTCAGTCAGGTTCCTCTCCTCTCTCGAGGTTTTCTTCATCCAAATGTGATGTTTCACAAGATGACAAGGAAATCAGATTCTCCGTAGAATCTAGTAGAAAAAGCAGAGCTCAGTCAGAATTGGTGCTATTTGTGTGTCAGTGTGTTTGTGTGTCTTTGTGCGTTTTTGTGTTTGTGTGTGTTTGTTTGTTGCCATGGTCACAGGACAGCTGGCAAAAACCAGGAGCATCAATCAGAGAGAGGTAATTTTATAAAGGGAAACAGTCACATCAGAAGCTGCAGCATCGTTCATGGACGACACACACACACACACACACACACACACACACACACACACACACACACACACACACACACGTGCTCATCAACAAAATCTATTGACAGTGTTTAATGAACATTTCTGGACTTGTGGTTCGGTTCATCATCTATAGGAATGACATTTAAAAATCGTGTTTGTGTTCATAATGTACATCCAGTGAGGAGACGTGTGCACATTATTTACATTGAAAGTAAAGGTTTGGAGGTAAGAGTCGAACAGTTTGTTCTGATGTTAAGCTTCAGTTCCTCTCATGGCCTTTAAGTTATCACTCTTAGAAAACTGGGAGCCAAAAAAAGCCAAGTTTCTATCCAAGTGTCAATGAATCTGAAGAAAATCATTATTCGTAAAAAGCTCATTGCACATTTCCCTCAACAAGAGCCGATGGAAACATTAGGAGCCAGAGGCTGATGTTGGTCTTGCTTATTTTGAACGGCCACTTATTGAGTGGATAATAATAAAATATAATAATGATGATAAAGTATGTTCAGTGATGTGATTGGCTTGATTGACAGGTGTCTCAGCCTATCACAGTCGGCTCCACTCAGGCAGCTCCTCCCTTCTGCTTGGACTTGGATGTTCTGGCTGTGAGCGATGAGCAATAAACCAAATCCTCAGCCTCAAACTGTCCCCTGACAGCAGTCTGATTACATCACTGCTCATCTGTCCAAGGAGCTGCCGACAGACTGCTGTGTCACAATAACCTCAGTGAAGACACAAATACATCTGACCAAGCCACATACACTCAAAACACTTCAGACCGTGCACACACACACACCACAGCCACAGTCAGTCACACAGGCTGGTCCTGATGGTGTTTGTCAGGGACATAACATTCATTTACAGCAAGATGGTGCTTCATTGTTGTTTAATGAATAATGTTCGTGTGTGAAATAATTTAATATACGTATGTTTAAAAAAGAAGCTGTGTTTGAGAGGTTTGCAGCATGAATCAGACTAAAATGTAATTTTAAGAAATGAATTTTCAGCTGCAATAATAATAAAATAATAATAATGGCTTGTTGTGAATTTGTACATTGAGTGTGTGTGAATGAGCTTTGAGAGTGTAGATGCTTTATCATGGTTGTCCTCCTCTCATCCCCCCTGCAGGGCCCTGAACAGGTCTGGGGCCTGTTTCTTGAGGGTCAGCCCAGACTGTAACATGATGAAGCTGGTTCAGCCCTGGATCCAGAAGAGTCTCCTCAATGACTGGAGGTGAGGGAGCAAAGAAAAGGTACAAGACAAACAGCCGCTTCAGTAAAAATATACCTGATATTCATGTATTTAGAACAAATGTAAGGACAGAATGAAACACTGGAAGATCAGCAGATTATCAGGAGAACTGGGAAAAAATGCAGCAAAGTTGAATTAATGGATAAAAGAATTATTTTCAGTCGGGACACAAACCTGATGAGAAGGAAAAAAAATCATCCACATTTTAATCTTGTTACTTTAAAGATAATCTGATGGTATTTTATTTTACTTATTTTTTATTTAGGTTTAACATTATTAGTATTTTTAGTATTAGAATAACAGGTTATCGTCTCTCAAACAGAGACATTATAACAGTTATAATCGAAATAACGAAGAAAGAAGAGAGGGGGGCCGTTATAATAAATGATAATAATAATAATAATAATAATAATAACAAATAGGCCTGTTGTTTTATTTTGCAGGAGAGTGAAAAACCCTGCTCGTTTATTTTAAAATGTGTCTGAAGGTTTTCCCGATGACCTTTTTTTCTCTGTTTGGTCGCAACGGCTCTAAATTCACAGCTGTAAATAGTTTTAGTTTTTTTTTTTTTGTTCATTGTTTAATGTCAATCGGATCCGGTGAATTAAACTGCATAGACTACTTCAGATGACATGAAGTAAATAAACAGAAACACCTCCGGTCGTTTGGGCCCCGACTAACATCAATCTGCCAAAATGAAATTAGACCGCTTTTTTTTTTTTTTTTTACCTTTAGCGTCAAAATAATTAAAAATAATTACAGATTCCCATGTGGAGAACACGTTTGAGTTAATACCTACATAAAATAGGTCCTTTTTTTTTTTTTTTTTGATCATTTAATTTCATTCCTCTTTAAAACGGATTCCTGCGCGAGGCCCGTTTCTGTCAGTGACGTTCAGGGTTTAAACATTAACTTTCGATTAGGATCATGAGATTAAAACTAATGAAAGGTCTGTGTTATTATGTATATAATTAAAAATAATAAGAAACACTGGCTGAAAAATAACCAGCCTCTCAGTAATAAAGCAGATTTACAGTCAATGGACTAGATTTTCTCAACAATGTGAGAAAATGACATGACGTTTTTAACATATTAGTCAAAATAGAAGATTATTTTAGTGTCAGTCACTGTGAGTCCAAAGACGTGTGCGAGTGTGAGTGTGTTTGCTGTTCAGTATACAGTAAATGAATGAAGTCAGAGGGCTCCTGTCCCTCATCACCTCTTGACTCCACCCACATAACCTCCTCACACGCGCACACACACACACACACCCATACACAGGCTGAGAGCGTTGAGGGAAAAGAGGGCTACTCCTCCTCACTCCTCCACTCCTCTCTCTCCATTCACAGAGAAAGCTCTGAGCAGAAACCTCTGTCCTCCTTGAATGGGCTCCATCTCTCCGAGCCAAACGCTCTTTTCCTGCCGCTGTGGACGGGACCTGAAGATCACAGCTGATCGCCGAGTTTCATTTCTTCCCCTCGTCCTGCTGCTGCTGCTGCTGCTGAGAGAAGTTGACTTGATTGCTGTGATTCTTCTGTGTCGCCATGAACTTGTGTTGGACTTAAGGAGTTTCCAGAGCAGCTCTGTCGTGTCGTAAACAACTGAAGTTCAGCAACTGAATCCAAGAAAGAGGAAAGGACTTTGTAGACTCGAGGATTTAGAGGGTGGTGAGTGTTTTGGGTGCAGTGAGATACGCAGGCAGGGAGGCCGGCAGGTAGAAAGGTACAGGGAGGAAGATAAAGTTCAAAAATTGCCTACCACTTCCCTCCCCTTGTCCCCTGGACCACGATGGGTTCAGATGTTCGTGACCTGAACTCTCTGCTGCCCCCGGTCCCGGCTGGACCCAGCCCCGGCTGCCCGGCCCTGCCCGTCAGCACGGCCCCTCAGTGGACCCCTGTCCTGGACTTTCACACCGCCGCCTCCCCTTACTCCTCCCTGGCTGCCCCACACACCTCCCTGGCTCCACACTCCTTCATCAAGCAGGAACCCAGCTGGGGGGCCACCAGTGACCCCCACCACCACGACGCTGACCCCCACTGCGGCCTCAGCGCCTTCACTGTTCACTTCTCGGGCCAGTTTACGGGAACGGGGGCTTGCAGGTACGGGGCGGCATTCGGGGCACCCCCGCCTCCACCACCACCACCCCCGAGCCAACCGCCATCTGTGACCGCCCCGCACCACCACCAGCCCCCCAGCAGGATGTTCAGCAACCCGCCGTACCTGACCAACTGCATGGACACACAGCAGGCAGCCCACAACCAGACAGGTAAGGCTGCAGGAGGAGGGTGTGTGTCTGTGTGTGTCAGTCAGGTATATTAACCCATTTTAGTCACTTTCTTTCTTCCCTCTCAGATACTTTGATAAAAATCTGTCCTCTGCTCTGTTTTTGCTCCATTTCCTCCTTTTCCACCTCCTTCCTTCCCAGAAAGCTTCACCTTCTGTGTCACAGGTGCTGATAAAAAAAAGTTCACTTTTTCCACAACACATGAACATGACATGAAAAGTCGAAGCAGGACGACTCACTGCTTAGTTTGTGATGACTGTGTAGATGGTGTAGATTCATGTCACCCATCTTTTAATTTGCACCTTTTCCCATCTGAGGTAGATCTGATGAAAGTCAGAGATTTTCCTGTCACATTACAGCCGAATTAGGGCCATGAAGTATTATCTAAAGTGGTTTAAAGAGGCTGATGTGTTGCCTTGTGTGTCTGGCCTTAGTTCAATCTTGATTTAACACCTGAATAGCAGGTAATTGAGAATCCTGAGGAAATTCAGCTGGTGGTCAAACTTTAACACAGAACATTTCCACAGAAAATCCCCCAAATCCTCGTGTCTCTGATCAGGCTGTGTGTGTCCAAACATCACTGACTGACAGTGGACGCTGATAAAAAGCTCTCAGTTCTTAGTTGAGTTACAGGAGAGCGGCTAATGGGACGAACCTGCTAATTTTACGTGTTTCCTGGTAAAGTCAACTAAACACTGTAGATCTGTGACATCTCCAATGAGCTGCAGTTACAGTAGAGCTGCAAAAGTGCAGGAGCTCATGTCTTTGTAGTTGTAGTCGTAGTTGTGATATTGATGTACATGTGTGAACAGCGAAGAGTGTTGTGTGATGTAGGAAAAGGAAGAGAAATCAGTTCTCATTGCGTTGTGTTGTTTGTGTCGTTTGTCTTGTTGTTGTGCGATTGACCACAGTCACCAAAACCACCTCAACAACTTCCCATGGTCCATGTTCATGAACTTGTTTCGACCCTTAACTGTTTCACTGTCCTTTAAAACACATCTCTTTTTCATTCATGCTTCTTCATTTTCTCCTCATTCCTGTGGTGTGCTTTCTTTTTTTTAATGTTGTTTTAGGATTAACTATTGAAATCAGAATTTCTATATTTATTTTAATAATATTTAATGCTAATTATCCTGGAGGAAAACGCCCTTATAATGAAACTCACTATTGTTAATGAGGTGTTGAACGCTTCACAACAGGACTAAAGGAGCGAGTGCTCCAGCTCCAACATCAGACAAAACAACAAGCAGCAACTCACATTTTCATGTTTGTGAAATTAGCAAGATTTGGTAAATGTTTGGTAAAAAAAACCTTTGTACAACTTAATGAAATGAAATGTTAACACACAGGAGAATGTATCAACATGATCAGCGTTTTAATTTATTTTTCTGGTTTATTTAAAAGACGAAAGTTATTTATGCTGAGGTATTAATTTGTTAATTTTCATTTTGGCTCCACAATTTAGTTTTATATATTTATATATACACATTATAATTACATATATAATTATACATACATGCAGTTTTATATATATATACACCCGTAAGTTTAATTTGTTCCCTGATACTGAACCTTTAAAATTACAAGAAGTCACAATGTGAGTGTGAATGACATAAAATCAGAAAAAATTCAATTTAATTGATTTCTGCTCTTATCTTTTGAAGTTAAACTGAATTCATTTGAACTAAAAGCACATTCTTCTTTGGTGTTTTTAATCATCATTTATGCATCTGCAACATCACATTGTGCAGTAAAGTCGCCGGGTTTCACTTTTTCTCTAAAAGGTAATTTTACAGAAATAGAGAATCACAGGAGCCTTGACTCCAGGTGAGGATTCACACCTTGGATAGATCGAGAACGTCGGCTCAAACGCCTTAACCTGCCGATCACATGTGATCCCTGGTGTTTTCCAGTCACAATAATGAATCTCTTCGTGGTTACTCAACAGATTAATTAGTAATAACATACTTATCAAGCAGATAATTTTGGAATAACATTATAATGAAGGAGCTGAGCCGACCTCTGACCTGTTTTATCTGCTCCCCGCTGTGGCTCGACGAGCACAGACAAACAAACCAACAGCAGGACCTGGGTCACACAGTAGAGCTGATAACCCAGCAGGGTCACACAGGGACCATCACAGGGACCGTGAACTCCATCCAGGAGGGATCTCATGTCTCTGTCTGCACGAGCTGCACATTTATATTTCTAAAACGTTTATTCTCAGGCTTTTTGTCAGAGGCCTGCAGCTCCAGTTTTTTTTATTCCAACATTTCTGTATTTTAATGATAGATGCAAATTTCAGCAGGAACTAATTTTTATTTTATATTTATTTATTTGTTCTGACAGTTAAAGATCTGCATGTTTAACCATTACAGTAGCAAGGCAAGCCAACCCGCAAACATCAACCCAGCTTATGTTAAAGATAATTAACATAAAAACGTGATTATCTTCTTCTTTAAGCAGCAAAAAGTATAGGTATTAGAAAAGTATATTCTAAAAGGAATAAAATGAAAAATATATGGGAATATAAATTAGAGAAGTTTTTTTTTCCACCTGCTGAAATGATGAGTTTGAAATTCTCCTAATTCTCTGATACTTGAGAGACAATTAAAAAAAAAAAAGTCTTGGGGTATTTCCAAAACTGCCAGCTTTTCCAGTTGAATACAAATTGACCCTGAGTGCTGGACTTCAAGACAACTGAAGTATCACACACACAGAGTCAGACATGGGTGAGTGGAAGATAAATGGATAAGTTTAATGAGTTTCTTTCGCTCCCCCTGTTCTCACCCACCGACTCACAGAGTAAAGTGAGTGAAAGTGTTGCATTTGAATTAATGAAGCATGAGAGGTGTGTGTGTGTGTGTGTGTGTGTGTGTGTGTGTGTGTGTGTGTGTGTGTGTGTGTGTGTGTTTGTGAGTGTGTGTGTGAGTGTGTGTGTGTGTGTGAGTGTGTGTGTGTCCGTGCATCTGGGTGATTTATGAGAGCGTGTTGTGCCCTTTAGGTCAGCTGAAGTCATGAGTCAGGTCTGGGGTGTCAGGCACAGATCTAGTCTCCCCTGTGTGTGTGTGTGTGTGTGTGTGTGTGTGTGTGTGTGCTTTGTAGGTACTGTCTTGTTACGTATATCTCAGCTCACTTTCTTGTTAGCAGGACATAACATGTTAAAATTGATCTCAGTCCTACCATCTCCAGAATCTTTGCTTTTACACTTTCAGAGGAAAACAAACGATATATTTATGACATAGGTTTGATAAGTTTGTTGTAAACTTTAATATTTGCCATAAGAAATAAACAGGAAATGGGCTGAATTAAATCAAAGCTATGTTTTGTAGGTTATCAGGTGATTTACATCCCAGTTTGATCGATAATGAAACTTTTCTAAAACACTTGGAAAAATAAGTTATTGTCAGTTTGCTCTATTTCCTTGACAATGTTGTTCTGTTGTTGTAAAACACAGCTGATTCTTCATATTTTCTGAGAGACACCAAACTTAATTGTGACTTGAAATCTCAACACACACACACACACAAACACACACACACACACACACACACACACACACACACACACACACACACACACACATAGAGCATGTGATTACAGACGGACACACAAATCCAAGTTTTATTATCTTGATCTATTTTGATGTTTGTATTCAGTGATGATTCCACCTTTAAAATCAGATTTAAAATGAAACAAACCATCAGCGCTGTGTCGCTGCTGCTGGTGATCTGAGTAGAAAACTGATTCCAGTGACGAGGATGTGGGTCTGGTGGGCCTTCCTACACAACATCATGTGCTGTTCGTGTGTATTTACTGCTTTTTTTCCCCCCCTGTTGCAGGTTACAGTGCGGTTGCATTCGACGGAGCCGGTAATTACGGTCACACGCCGACGCACCACAGCTCACAGTTCCCCAACCACTCCTTCAAACATGAAGACGCTTTGACTCAGCAAAATACCATGGGTGAGTCTTCATGTACTAAAGATTTTAAGGACATGGCAGAGTCTCATTTTAGAAATTTAATTCTTTGCCTCTGCATACTGCAAAGGCTGTAACTGCAGAAGCCGAGATAAAAGGGGATTGACATGGATGTAATGTTTTCATTTTACGCCTTCGTAGGCTGGTTGTATTTCATCTAGAATAATTTTAATATCTATATTTTACTTTCCCAGTAGTCAAAATAAAAACAACAGAACAAAGCACGTTCTTCATGTGTATTCAAGCCACTGTGTGAGTGCACAGCTGCGTTCGTATGGCAGCTACGTGGCCCTCACCTAGGGAGTGTCTTGTCCCTTATTCTCACGTCTCTCACGTTGACCTTGCATGTCGTAAGTATAAATCAGCCACATCCTGACTCAAAAACTCCCTTGCGCCCCCCCCACATTATCCCTTCTTTCATCCACCCGCCTATCCTTTCTATCCCTCCTCCCCCAACGCGTGTTATTGGTAAATATTTAAATGTGTGCCTCATGAAGCTGCCGCTGTAAATTTCTGCAGATTTTTAAAGATAAACGGGAGGATGAGAGCAGAAAGAGATGTAGGAATGTAGGGAAATGTCGAGGGAGCCATACACTACGCTGCAAAGGGGGGACGCTCAGAGAGAGAGAGAGAAACATGAAGCAAGGAATCTTTTTATTTGTAGAAGAAACTGGTGAAAAGCGGAGAAAAGCAGCAGAGGGTAAGTTAGAGTTAAAAAGAGACGTGATGCAGAGGAAGTTTGACCTGATGACTCTGAGTGAATCATGGAGGAGATTAGCCTCATCGTCAGATTTCTTGAGAGCATTTGCACTTTTTATTGTATTACACTGTATGTTTTATAATTTTGTGTATGTGTGTCCTACAGGTGAGCAGCAGTATCCTGTACCTCCTCCTGTTTATGGATGCCACACACCATCAGACAGCTGTACAGGCAGCCAGGCTCTGCTGCTGAGGAACCCCTACAACAGGTAACATACACACACACACTGTCTTCAACATCTATTTTTATAATAAACAACCAGAAACAAGAGAGGCTGGAAATATTTCAGAACCATTGTTGATGAGCTCAGTGAAAGGTAGCAGGATGCAGGTCGGGACAGGATGTTCACCTTCAGGACAGGTCTGTCTGCCACTGCGGCTTCCTCTCTGTTTTTTGTTCTCCTTCCTCCGGCTGCTTCGCGGTGGTTTCAGTTGTTGTCATTTCTAACTCTGCCCTGAGAGGTAAAGTGTCCCTTTCTCCCTGAACTGGTTCTTATTTCTGATATAGTTTCTATGCTTATTAATAGCCCTCCAATGCAGACCACACCTACAAAAGTCACCGTGCCACTGAAGGAAGCAAAGCAACACTGGCAGGAAGTTGTGACGGAAAGTGGGTTGATTTATTAATCGGAAAATACGGAAAAAATAATTCGGAGCAAGTGGTTCAGCTTGGCTTTGAATAGAACTTCCTGTTACTCATTTCATTTAACATCAGGTGTTTTTGTTTTTTTCATGAAACAAACTGATATTTTCTTTCTAGGACAAATGACACTGACCCAAAATGCAGGACAAGACAGTGATGTTCTGGCTTTAACCCAATATTCAGCAACATTACTGGAGCTTCTGGACTTTGATCTGTTGATCAATTAAAAGAGGACCTATAGTGCGTCACCTTCACCTTTATGAAGTGAATGAATTCAGACTGTTGAATCTGTCAAAAACACATTTCTAAACATTTCTCATCTGATAAAGGCTCAACCGATTTTAATCTAATCGTGTTTCAGATTCTTATTTGAATTAATCATGTTAAAAAAAAAGGAACATTCTGAAAAAAAGGCCTTTTTTCTAGTATGATTTACTCTCACAGATAAGTGACTGGAACGCTACACTTCAGAAATATTTCCACTCAACAAACATCTGCCTGCTGAAAGGGAAACCACAGCTATGATCACGCTCTCTTCTTGCCACTGATGTGAAGTTGAGAAGAGGAACTTTATGTTGTTTTTCTGCTGAGCTTGTGTTGTTTCTTCACTCCAGACGTCTTAACTTGTCAAAGGAGGACATGCTTTACAAATAACACTGAAATTGGCTCTGTGCTATTCAAATGTCCCCGTCAGCCATGACAGAGTGAAACAGATTATATCTTAAAATTTACTACTTAAGATCGTGATCATCCCAAAAAACTCTTTTTTACTTCTTCAGTGAAATGTCATCATAGAGAAACTCTTCAGATGACAAACACACAGGCACCGCAATTGTTTTAGTGTGAGTCCGAAGACGTCCTCATTACCAACGACCGGCTCCCCTCCAGCCATATTCTCCAGAAATATTACCCCATTTCTAAAAGGTCCAAACTTTTGTCCACTTTGCACACAACTGCCTCATTGAATCACACAAAGGACAAAGACGAGTGTCCAGCTGTGATAACTGTGCACGGCCTCGTGTCGCCTCACACTGCTCACATTAAGAGTGGCCACTAGCACAGCACCCACCTACCTGACATCCCTCACCCAGGTGTATCAACCGTCTCATTCACTAATACAATTAACTACAGCCTACCCATTATCCATGATACCATACATTAGCCATCATCTATACCTCTTATCCATCAGGGTCTCTGGGGACTCTGCTGACGCTGGGTGAGGGCGGGGTCCATCCTGGACAGGTCGCCAGTCCATCACATATAGAGACAAACAACCACTGACCCTCACACTCACACCTACGACCAATGTAAAGACACCAACTCACCTAAATGTGCAGATTCTTTGGACTGTGGGAGGAACCCGGAGAACCCGGATGGAACCCACACAGGCACAGGGAGAACATGCGACCTCCACACATAATCAAATCCCAAACCTTCTTGCTGTGAGGCGACCGTGCTAACCACTGTACCACCCTGCCACCCTTACCTAAGACTTACCAGTTATAAATACATGAAAATAAGTAAGTTAAATTTAAACAACCTCAAAAAGAAACTGCAGAATCTCCTTATCTGCCACGACTGTGAACTTCTACCTGTACATGTCTTTCAGAAATGTGTTCATAAACCTTGTACAGGTTTTGATAAAGCTCCTCAGGGGGAAGACCTCCTCACTGTACGCTCTCCAAACTCTCATGTTTCCAAATGAAACATTCTTCACATGCCACTGACACTTTGTTTTCCATCGATGGAACAACCGAAGGAATCCTCTGTAAATACTACAGCAGGGACGGATACGACAATATCACTGTGTGTGTGTGTGTGTGTGTGTGTGTGTGTGTGTGTGTGTGTGTGTGTGTGAGTGTGAGACAGATGTGGGGACATAGGTTGTCCTGTAAGTCTCAGTCTAAGGGTCTTCTTTGTCATAAACATAACTGATATCTCCTCAACTCAACACACACACACACCCGTGCGGCTGGGAACGCTCATACGAGTTGACTCGGTTGTCTAATCTTGCAGCCTGGTACCAACAGGACTGTATTTACTCTACAGGCTGTCATCTTGGCCTGCTGGAACAACATGAAATGAAAACATGCTGAGCTCTTATTAGAGGGAGAGAGAGAGCAACGGAGACACACACTCTCTTTCTCACATAGACACACATCGGGTCTTATCAGGGTAAAAAACCTGAAAGTGCAGAGCGAAGCCACAGCCGTGTGATGTGCTGAACGATGAACGGTCAATTAGGAAACTTTCAATGTAAAATGAATATCAGACACCAGATAAAAGTCTGTGATCTTCATTATATTTGACTGGAGGTTTTGTTTTTTTCTTCTTTTCCTTGGATTTTCTCTTCACGTTTCTTTAATTGTGCATTTTTTCTGTTTATTCTATAGGGGGGAAAAAATCATGGTTTACTTCCTGTAAACCAGAGGAACTTCTCTTGAAATGCCACAGAGTGGATGTTTGAATTAGGACAAAGAGCTTTGGTTGAATGAATGAATGAATGAATGAATGAATGCGTGACAGGTTCCACTGGTCAGCAACAGAAGAAGAAAACCAGTCGTTTATTTATTTGAAGATGTCATGGGTCAGTAATTAAGTCTGATGCTCGGCCTCCATTCCAGTGATATTTCATCAGAAATACCGTTGGTGCTGTGTTGGCAGTGCGCCCTGCTGTACTGTAAAATAAGAGCTGCGTAATGAGCAGGGTACCAGGCACCACATCGACCCCGTCCACACTGCTGCAAGCCTGCAGGTGGTGTGATAGAGGGGCTGTGGTGTCAGGGGGTGAGAGCTATAAATCCACTGTGTGAGAGTGTGTGTGTGTGTGTGTGTGTGTGTGTTAGCGGCAGTGTGTGTAATCACTTGGCAGGTCTGATTAATGATTGTGGAGTCTGCTGTGTTTAATGAAAGATGGCTGTTATGGGAGAATTTAGCTTTCTTGGTGTCTGAGGCGCATTCTTTACCACTTCCTTCGTGTGTGTGTGTGTGTGTGTGTGTGTGTGTGTGTGTGTGTGTGTGTGTTGGCATTTTTTCCTTAGAGTGCCTCTATTGAGGGCAACAAAAGGCAACACAGCTATGCAAATGGATACTCACTCTCAACCCTGTGCTGGTAAATGACTGCCCACTGCACAGCTCATGAGCCTTTCTTCTACATTTTGTCTTTCCTCCACAGCGGAGAAAATTTATATCAAATGACCTCTCAGTTGGAGTGTGTGGCATGGAACCCTGTCAATACACTGGCATCCACCATAAAGAGGTAGGAACTCATCCATCGCTCCCTTTAAACAGCAACAGTCAGTCAAGGTTATGTTGTATGGGACAGTGGGAAACAGAGAGGAAAGTTAGATGCAAGAGAAGTGATCATGTACCAGCAATGACAGACTCACGGTCTGAAGAAGGTGCAAAAGAAGCAAGTTCTTCTGGGACAGTTATGCCTTTATGTGACAGGGAAGTGCAGAGAGACAGGAAATACAGGACAGAGCCATGAGTTAAAGGGTCCAGCCGTCCAGGAGTCGAACCAGGGACCTGCTGCTCAGTGCTCAATACTCTCCCTAACCACTTGGCCACTGGGGCACTTTTGGTCAGTATTCCTGGGTGTGGTCACAGGTGTCTGCAGGAGTCTACTTTATTGGTTTGGTCCATTGAGGAGTTTTCTGCAGCCTGATCTTGTGGAAATGGTAATTTCTTATGTTATTTTATGAAATAACTTAATTTTATGATTCTGTGAGATACATGTTTTTCTATTCTTTGTTCTTAGTGGGCTTCACTAAAAAGAAGAATAAAAAGAGTCCAAGGGAAAATCTGATTATAAATGTATATATTTCAAAAGTCCAAAATACTGTTGCCAAAAATGGTTGGGAAGCAGCGACTCTCCACTTTAAAGTGCTCATGAAAGATCAAAATCACCAAAAAACATTAGGTTCATATCTTTATACTCTTTATACCAAGAATATCATGGACCAATATGGTAATCTTGTTGGAGGATGTGTTGAATTGAGACACCAGGCAAAATGTTATAAGGAAGAAACAATGATCACAATTCATCCACTGGGGATGATGAATATCCAGGGTAGTCTGGTCAGTATCATATCATATCTGACAGTGGAGCAAAATATTGGAGATGGATGAACAATACCAATAAAGGTGTTTAGTGCTTAATGTTTGCATATGCACCAGACAAACAGAGGCTACAGAGTAAGGTCTCAAACTGTAGAAAAATTAGTTGAAGACCCTCTTGGGAACCCACTCTTTAAAATTCATTAATCAAATCCCATTTCTCCGATCTGAGATGGAAATAGAAACCAGTCCTGTTACTCACTGAAGTATCAGAAATTAAAAAAAGTTGTGTGTCACCGTGACCTGCACAGCAGCACAGTGGTCAACGTCTGTGTCGGCTCACAAATACCAACAGGCATTCGTCATAGTTAACAAGTGTGTGTGTGTGTGTGTGTGTGTTTGTGTGTATGTGTGTGTGTAAAGATTGGTGGTAAGCAGAAATGTGGTTTTTTTTGGGGGGGGGGGGTTGCAGCATTGTGAATTAATGTGTAGTGTGCGTGTGTACAGTACGCGTGTGTGGTTGTATACAAGTGGCTCTGGGTTTGGCTGTTGTGTGTGTGTTGGTATTTCTCAGTCTGTCTTTCTCTCTTTATGTCAATGAGGGGGAGAAGGGAGGAGAGGTGTGAGGGAGTAAAAAGGATGAGGAGGAAGAGAGAGGAAAGCAACAAAAGGAGGACGGAGTCAATAGAGATAGAGGAACAGGAGAAAAGGACGTGAAGGGGAGTTGAGCCTAGAGAGGAAGAGCAGATAGGCCCACTCCAAATATTCAGGGCAAATACTGACCCTCACATCACCTGGTGCAGAGTTGTTCCTATGGACTTTAAAGCACCCTCTCAGTATTGTAGTTGTGTAATTTAAATTAGTACATTAACAAATGAACTGGTAAAATTGGTCTTGCTCACTCTGACAGTGTGTGCGTGTGTGTGTGTGTGTGTGTTTTGTTTATTTGTTGTATGTTTTTGTCAGTTTTTAAAGTTACAGTGCTATAAATTGTGGCTAATTTACATTCGTCTTCTGGAAAAACATTAGATAAGAGGATTGACGCCACTCTTACGTTAGTGCAGCATTTACTGAAGAACAAAGGCCAGTAGCTGACTAGCTTAAGTTAGCATACTGGAAACAACTAGCCAGTCTCTATCTGACGGCGACAAAATCCGTTTGCTGCCACATAAGAAGCTCATTAAGTACTCGTTTGTTTAACCCACACAAAAACAGATGAGAAACGTCAGTTTTATTACCTTTGGACAGAGCAATGCTAGCCTCTTGGTTAGCTTCTTCCTGTATCAGACTTAGCTATCCAGTTTGCAGTTGCTGCATTGAATTTAGTTCTGCTAGTCTGGTTCAGTCTAGTTTGCAATACTAGACTAGCACTACAGCAAATCTTTTTTTTTTTTTTTTTTTGCTTTAATTACCATAAAGTCTTAGACAAGTCAAATCAAATAATCTCATTTGTGTGGAAATTGCGATGCCACAAACTGTTGCTATCACTAAAAACCTGTTCCTGGTCGGTTGTGGTGTGTTTGTGGGAACTGAACCCTCCATCATGAATCACACTGAGGAAGCTGTGTGTTGAATAGAGTTGAACTAGTCTGTTAAATCCTGACTAAAATGTCCCAAGTTGTACATTACCTGTACTAAAACATGTAGAAAAAATAAAATACGAATGAATGAACAAAAGTCACATACAGTATAATTTACACTGTGTCTCGTGCTGATGTAGTCTTGCTGTCTCCCCTCCTGTACTTGGGGAAGTCGAGGTGGACAAAGACCACCTTATGAAGGCCTGGCCGAACACTGTACGTTCCCACTGCAGCAGCACAGGATGCAAACTCCCATCCTCCTCATTTGGTCAGACAGACTGAAATATAACACATTTCATAGACAAGAGCTTTCTGTTTCTCTCCGTGTGTTGTCATAAGAAGATATGAGAGGCAACACTGGCAGCTGTGTCACACAGAGCAGGTTTTGTTCTGCTCTTAAGGTCAGAGTGAAACAAGAGCAGCTATTTGTATCATACGCCGTATTGTAAATCTATAATAGCGATTAAATGATTACTTTATCAAATCAGTTATCAGTTGGGAGTCAATTACAAATTACACAAGACTATACAAATTACACATAAATGTGATAATGAATGGATATTTTAATAGTTTAGATTAATAGTTTGCCACTTTCATACTCAAGTGCCAAATATTCTACATTAGTTTTATTATGTCCTCATTAGTTTTTACTGCTTTTCCTAGTTACATCAATGTAAATTAAATATCTTTTGCATTTTGGGCCGATGGTCAGAAAACACTCTGACAGTCACTCAACTTTGGATAAATATTTTCAAATCTGTTTGGCATCATAAAAACACTTACATTAACTGCTAATTTATGTTTTATTTGTAATAATAATAAAAGGCTTAGCAGACAGAAAATACAGTGGATGCTAATAGATGAATAATTTCCTAATTGAGAGGTCACTGTTATATTATAAAATAAATATGTCAACAAAGTGTTGGGTACACACCAACCTGAGGGAAATATGAATATCTGAGGACCATTTAAGTGGTGGACTAACTGACTGACATGCCACCTCAAATACTGTAGAGATCTCCCTGCTCCAGTTTCCAACACCCCCTGTATATTTGCCAGCTGAGTTTATATCAGGGTTTATTGTTCCCAAAGGGTCAAATGTTTTCCACAAAACATCTACACATGCATAAACAGAGGCTAAACAGGGTTCAGCTGGATATATGGTGTGCTGACAAAAGAAAAATAATAAATAAAGCAAACATCAACAGGAGTTACATGTCTACGGTCAACTCTTAGTCTACAAATGATTGGACTGTGTTTTGCATTAAAGGCTGTATGTGACAAGGTGAACCTATGTGAATAATGACACCTTTCTGAACCTGCTGTCCCTCCTGCACACATTATGCTCAGTCTAACAGCAGGTCAGGCTTTGTGCCGGCCAACGCTTGTTACACTCTCTGGATTTATGGGATTGCATCATGTTCTTGCATCTTGTTATTTGATGTCTGTGTGCTTTACAGTCACCATACTGTGTGTGGCAGTGGAGGATTTTTTTTGTTGTTTGTTTTATTTAATGGCACAGAAAACACTTTTAAATGAACTATGTGTTAATTTCACTGTCTTTATTCTTCATTCTTCTCACTTTCTGTGGTGGCAGCCATGCAGGAGGCTATGACAGTGACCCCAGCACCCCCATGGTGTACAGCTGCAGTACACAGTACCGCATACACACACATGGCGTCTTCAGGGGGATACAGGTAGGACTTTAACTACCGTTACTGCTACTACATCATCTGTGCATGTTACTTCTTTATTCATTGTCCAGAGGCCATTCTGTCACTGCACATGTTCAGGATCAGGATTGGGATACTGTAAACCTAACGTCAGTGTAACAAACACTGGAGGAAAAACAGTTCAACACAGGAAAAAATAACATATCTTATACATTTTTTTTTTTTTTAAATGAATGGACTGAAGGAGCTGAGTGGTGGAGAGGCTGATGCAATGACCAGGCTATGTGAAGAGGAAATACTGATATGTAGCAGAGCAGAGATTTACAAACACAGACACACAAAGGCCTACACTTGAACACACACACACAAACACATCACATACACATTAAAAGGCAGCCCTAAAGGCCAAGAGAAATCTTTTTCCACAGATCCATTAGCAGGGGAGAAACACACACACACACACACACACACACACACACACACACACACATACACATAGGGTTACACTTGGTAAAGATACAGTTTCCATACGGGGATCAGCACTTTAATAAATCATTAGATTTTAATTATTGTCTGTCAGCGGCTCTAAAGGACAGGGAGCAGAGATTCTCCAGACCTGCTCTCAGTCCTGAGCAGGTCTTTTTGTGATCTTTCTTTTTCTTTTTGGGGCCTGTTTCATCATTCACCCTGCTCCACATCTTTCTTTACCTTTTCCCCCTCTGTTCAGACAAATGAACTGCACACAACACACATAAGAGGTCTAGCTCAACCCAAAAAAATAAACAAACGTTCACACTTGATGCCTATTAAAGGACCATTTAAGAGCTGCTAAAACATGAGATAACAGGCCGAGTAGCAAAGTGATGCTTTTTTCCTTATTTTTTATTGTAGGAGATTACACTAATTCTCAGTCACTGCCAAAAGAAATACAGTTCACAGCTGTGGAAGTTCATTCTTCATTAATATTAGTTTATAACCTAAAAAACCTATTATACAGTTTGTTGAAAAATAAATGATTGAGATTGAGACGATTAAGAATCACATTACAGATGAATGACACCTAATGTTATCAGTCTGCTGTCAGGAAAAAGCTCTTATTAAATCAAAATTACTTGTGATTACTGCAGACAAGCATGTTGGCCTAGTTGTCAGTCACTCAAATATGGAGCCCATAGTGTTAATAATAAAATAATGTATATATCTATATAAATAAATAAGCAATTTAAATCACATGAAATTGTGTAATGTGGAATTTAACCATAAAAATAAAACAATTCTGAGATAATTTCATAGTATATAAGAAGTACAATATTATGAAATATAACTTGGTTGCCCTTATTGACATGATTATTTTTACTTTTATTCCAAATTGCCCATTTTTGTATTTATATTTCATAGCAGGTTTCTCTTCATGCCACTTTCAGGCAACCACAGCAACAAATATATGACATAATTCTGAATTAACCAACAAGCTACACATAATCACACTGCAAACTTAAACCTAACATTAAACTATGCTGCTAATCAATTCAGGGTTTATGAGTTTAGAGTCTTGTTGACCATTAAAATGAAGGGCCAGTGTTAGCGTTAGCTGCTAGCTGGTTAATTTAGTTTCCTCTGCAGCGTCTTAAAGAAAATCTGTGGATTAGCCCACAGCTAACACTGCTTTAAAACAAGAATAATGATATAATAGTACTGATAAAGTTACATTTTAAATTATTTCACAATCATGTAATTTGTGTTTCACACAATTTATAAAGAAAATTATTGCATAATTTTTAATTATCTGGATTAAAACCTGTAGTAAAGTTATTTTATATTTTCAGGTTATTTTTTAAATTATTTCACAATCATTTATATGTTTCATACAATTTATTAGGAAGATTATTTCAAAATGTCTGTATTTTTTCAATATTTAACATTTCTGGGCCCCACACAACAGTGTATCACTTGGATAATCTTTAATTATCTGGATTAAAACCCGTTGAGTTTGTTTCACGTTTATGAACAAGTTTCATAAGAGCTTTTAGGTATCAGTATGTATTCAGCAGCTTGTATCATAAGCAGAGAAATCACTGTAGACTCTGAATTAGAAGTCACTCATTTATATTATAATGTGGTTAAATATTACATGGTCACTGTAAGTGGTCCTGCCTCCAGTATGTAATGGCTGTTATGTCCTAATCAATAGCTGTTGACAGTATTAATTATATCAGGGCTGACCTCTATGTGTGTGTTGCCCTGATGTTAAACACAAAGGAAATGGAGAGCAGATGGTTGCAGTAGAGGGAGAAATAGGTGTGTCTGGAGGTAGAAAGGGAGAGAAAAGAAAGAGGAAAGTGATAGAAGAAGTGGAAACGTGAAAAAGAGGACAGAGAGACAGAGGAAGTGTTAAGAACATCCTAAAAATGTCATGTGCATAGTGGAAAAAAAGAAAAACTGACCAAATGTAAAGTGGCAGATGGCATGAGAGGGCAAGAAAAAGAAAATACAAATAAAATAAATACAATTACATAATTACATATTGTTTGAGAGCCATGTGTTACTTTCTGTTCATCAGCAGTGTCTGCAGTGAGCAGTGGGGCTGTAATGGGGCGCTCTGGAGGGGGCTCTGTCTAACAGGCATGACTAACAGCTCCCTTTAGGCTGCAGTCAATCTGGGGTCATTTTCCTGCTAATTCCCTTCTAATGAATATATGACCATTTTATTATAATGATCCCCATGAGCCAGATACATTGCATGTACTTATTTACACACAGTAAAGATTTAATTGCCTGTTTTCTAAATTACATTTCACTGGTTTAATTATTGATGTCCAGGGAGAGTTTTTGTTAATTCTCCATTGAATTCTGCATTAAATAAAAATGTGTGTGTGTGTGTGTGTGTGTATGTGCGCAGGATGTGAGGCGGGTTCCCAGCATCGCTCCAGCTATCGTGCGGTCAGAGGCCAGCGAGAAGCGTCTATTCATGTGTGCTTACCCAGGCTGCAACAAACGCTACTTCAAGCTGTCTCACTTACAGATGCACGGTCGCAAACACACAGGTGAAACCAGCAGGCACAGGAAAATGTGCTGTAACATCACAAGCATTATGTGACACTATTGACAGCAGCATTTCTAGTGCCAGTGTTTCCACACACTCAGACACATTTCCCAGAAGCACAGTTACTGCCACCAGCATGTTCCTATTTCGCTCAGACATCCTCTGGTTGGCTTCAGAAGAACAAACTTTTGAAGTAATGTTTCCATTGGCACAAGTTTTCCTCATCTTCTACAGCCAGGGGACACTTCCTGTTTTGTGAAATAAAGAAATCATTTGGGTTTCCAAATCTAAAGAGCAAAACATGGCTCACGACCAGCAGAGCCAATGTTAACAGCCAGCTGGTTAATTCATTGTGAGCTCAGCTGTATTGTGACGGTAAAGATGTTTCACAATGAGAGACACAAAGTCCTTCTCTGTCATCACAGTATCTAACAGGAGCTAGCACTTGACTTGACTAACACTTAATCTGACCAAGGTCGTGTCTGAAATCACTCCTCTGTACTCACTACACCACCACGTCTATATAGAAGACTGTATAGTGAGCTCATCAGCCTTTCACATCCATGGTATCGATTGCTTGGTTAGTGACCATCAGTTGTACATTACTTTTACTTTTTACTATATAGAGTATGTCAATTAGTTCCAGTATTGGTATAAAGAAGTATATTATTAGTGTAATAAATCTCACACACCACAATATATCGAACTCCCTATATAGTGGCCCAAGAGTCCAAAACTCAAACATATCCAGTTTTGGTTAATACAATTATAAGTAATTAGTTCAAGATTGTTGCTGGTTAATTTTCTATCGACTCAACAGCAGTATTATGGCCTCAGTAGACCTTTATACCTTATTATCCTTTGGGTATATGTGTGTTATTTATGATGCGGGTGAAAAATAAATTATGATATATATTATAATGCAACTTTATTTAACGTTTATTATCCTCCCCCTCGTCTTTGTCCAGGGGAAAAACCCTACCAGTGTGACTTCACAGACTGCGGCCGGAGTTTTTCGCGCTCGGACCAGCTGAAAAGACACCAGAGGAGGCACACAGGTTTGATCACTTTCACTCAGTCTGCCTCTCTGTCTTTATTATTTCTATTTCAGTTGCTTGTCTTTGCTCTCACTACTTTCCCTTTTCTGCCATTTGCATGACAGCCATGCCATGGACAATGCAATGTCTTTTAAAGGGCACAGTTTGCATTTGTGTACCGTGGTGCACAATGCTGAACCCCCCTCAGATAAAGTTACTAAAGGCTGGCAAATCGTTGGAATGGCTTCAATGCCTGCAAGCCTCTGCTCTACTGTATTTTTCTATCTCCCTCTGTGTGTGTGTGTGTGTGTGTGTGTGTGTGTGTGTGTGTGTGTGTGTGTGTGTGTGTGTGTGTGTGTGTGTGTGTGTGCGTGCGTGTGCGTGTGCGTGCGTGCATGCATACTGTATATGTGTTTAGGAGTTAAACCCTTCCAATGCGAGACGTGTCAGAGAAAGTTCTCTCGGTCTGACCACCTTAAGACACACACCCGGACTCATACAGGTAAAACAAGTGCGTAAACTTTTATTTTTCCATTTCTTCTTCATTCATTTGATCTTTACATGTACAGTATACAGTTTAAAGTAAAGTCATACAAAGTAAAGATTCAAAGTAAAGTTATTTTACACCTCACTGAGCACTTTGTTAGGAACCTACTAAAACTGGGTCGGGCCTCCCCTTGCTCTCAAAACGGCCTTCGGTTCTGTCTGGTGACTGGGGAGGTCACTGAAGTTCACTGGACTCATTATCACGTTCATGAAACCAGTTTGAACAACTTTTGTTTTGTGACATTGGGGCATTATCCTGCTGGGAGTAAACATTAGAAGACCATAAAGGTCCGCACGTAGTCACTAACAACGCTCATATAGGCTGTGCCGGAAAAACCATGAATGATTGGTATAAAGGGACCAAAGTTACTGATAAAACATTCCCCACACCATTAAACCACCAATACCAGCCCTACCCAGGGGAGGTTGGGTCCATGGTTTTGTGAGACTGACCCACCGTCTGCTGCCTCGGCATGAATCCAGATCCGCTGCAGCCTCAGATATCTGACCTTGGCTGACAAGGTTGGAGGTGTAGTTCACTGTGAGATGCTTCTCTGCTCACCACAGCTGTGAAGTGGTGGTTATCTGAGTTACTGTAGCGTTTGTGACCATCGTCCGTAAAAACGCACTGAGATTCATCCTGATGAGCTGAAGCTCCTGACCTGTCAATTCATTAACATTAAAGATGCTCCTAATAAAATGCTCAGTGAGTGTATGTCAGTATGTATATGGTATTACTTGATTTGTGATAATATGGGCTACATAAACATATAAAGTCCACTTAATCTTCCCATTCAGGTGCGTTTAACATGACGTTCTAATGCTTCCTTCGTTTTCTCCATGTCTCCTTCAATCTATCTTCTGTCCATCCAGGTGAGAAGCCGTTCAACTGCCGGTGGCCAAACTGTCAGAAGAAGTTTGCCCGAAGCGATGAGTTGGTGCGACACCACAACATGCACCAGAGGAACCTCACCAAGCTCCAGCTGGCCATCTGAGCCTGTGTCCAGCCCACGTCCCAGTTTTAAATGTCAACATCTGGGTCACATCTGTTTATATTTTCTCATGACTCCCCACCCCCACCAACCTTTTTTGCACCCGCAAAATCAACCTCTGCCAAGCCCCTTGAAATAAAGATAATAGTAGGTGTATGTGATTTAAATTAAAAAAATTTGATGCCGCGGTCAAAAAGTCGTGAAGAATTCTGACGTCTGTGGGTTAAACAGAGTCTGTCTCCAAAACTGTGCTGTGACTTTCAGAGCGTAGAATTTAAAGCTTAAGGCAAATATTCTGTTTGTGTTGTTTCCAACAAATCCCATGAAAAGGCCAATAGTGTCAGAAAAAGACAGCCCCTCATCCAACTGAATGAGACCACATCTGCGAGGTGCTGTGCTGAATGAAACACATTCCTGGTAGATAACTTTATATTTTTACTGTTAACCTCTGCAATCATGATTAAAATGATGAGTAAAATCTTTTTCTCGTGACATTTTAAAGCCGCTGTTTGGTGTTTTTGCATCTGATCAACCTTAAAACTCATCGATTCACCAGTGCCTGAAAAGCCCCACGGTATGTTTGTTTAACACAGAGCTGTTCCTGGTCTTAATGAAGTTGTTCCTATTGAAGACGTAAATGACACAGAACAAAAACTAAACAAAAAGGCTAAATTATGATGAGCACTGTGGTTTTTACTTAAGCAGGAACAAATGGTGAGTTTGTTAGGGTCTATTTTTGGCTGCAGCTATGGCACTGACATTAGATTTCACAGCACCACAGTGATTCATGTGGTTTTATTCAAAATAACTTACATCCCATGTTCATTGTAACAAAGGAACATGTCCTCTGGTGTCACCACTGTAGCTCATTCATATGTTTTAATCGTTTTTGGACAACAATGCTCCTGCTCTGGCAGCGAGGAATAAGATCTGTCAGGCTTTGGCTCCACAGATTTCTTTGTAGAATCAATTCATCTTTGGTTTTGGTCTTTCTATGAGATTTGTTGAGATGGAATAAAATAGAGAGTATCCCGTAAATAAATCTCTAGTTTTGAGATTTCATTTCATAAAATCAGTCAGCACCTTCTTCCAGGTTTTCCTAATAGAATTCACAACTTAAAAACTGTAAAAATCTTGCTGCTGGCATAAAATGCTGTGTTAGAAGGATGTAAATATAAAAATGTACACAGGCCTAATTTGATCAACAGGTCCTCTGAACTGGTCCAGACCTGAACGTTGGTGTCAAGTGATGAAAAATGTGACATAAATGCTGCCATGTTAACTATGATGTAATATCTCATTCATCCACAATCACTGTCCATCTGTCTTCTTGCCACCATCAACCACCACTATGTTCACAGGGAGGTCAAACATTATGCTCAGCCTCATTCCTGCTCCCTCCAGCTCAGCGCCTTCTCAACTGTTGTAAATATGTCTTATGTTAAACTACTTTGAGATGGCTTATTTATTATCTCTTCATGGACAAAAATTGCTTTCACTGGATTGATTGAAAGGGAGAGAGGTGTCATTCAGTATCTCTTGTGCTCTCGTACAGGACAGCCCTCTCTGTCTCCTTCCACAGTTCAGCAATAAAAGATAGTGCTGGCTTTAATTTGAAAAGATCAAGTAAAGTAAATAACTTTCATCTGACACCCTATGCAGTGTTTGCAACTTAAGCTTTTGATGTTCTGTCTGTTTAGCATAAAACGTACTTTGCAAACACAAACATGCCTTTACGGTTATATTTAAAAAGCTGAACCTTTTTTGTTTTTGAGTAATGTGAAAATTGGATATTTTTTGTAGCAATACAAAGCGCTCTTTAAGGTAAATCATCTGAGTCTCTTGGTGTGTAAATATTGCAGGACTTTTTCAGTGTTTTAGACACTGCGAGCTCTGAAATATGTTTTGCTGGGTCACACTGGCTCTGTGGCTGGGACATTATGGTCAAGATGTAAATAATACTTCTTCACCATGGGAACTGAGGTCTTTCCATGGGGAGAAACATCTAACTTAACTGATATATTTTAGACTTTCTTTGAATGGACCCAAGAACTGTTTATACTTTCTTTTGTCTTTCTTTGATGTGTATTATTATGAGTCATAAAACAGCAAATGTCAGTGAAACATTTTGTACTCAAAAGCGCAAGATTATTGAAAATGAGTTTCTCTCTGTGTAAATGTATTGTGACTGTTTTGATACAGTAACGGTTTGTCTGTGTGGTTATTATTTATTCTTTATTCTGCATTTCTTTGCTGTATTTTTTAATATTAAGTGAACTTTTATTTATTAGTCACACGGCTCACAGGCAGGTCACAAAATAGTTTCAGTCCTGGAATTTTAAAATCAGTCCACTTCATAGACAGAAAGTAATATCCATGAAATACTATTTGACTTGTGACATGTATTTCCATCATCACAAGGGTGTTAATGCTATATGTGAAGTATGCAACTTAACTTTAAATTACACTATCTTGTAAAAAAATATATAAAGAACATCAAAGTCTTACAGTGAAATATATTCAAATACTAAGTCGAATACTACATCAGCTGACCCAGACCAAGTTTCCATCCCATAATTCACAAGAGTGCAAGTGCAGTAAATCCTGCTCTGTTTATGACTAAAACAGCACATCGTAATATTAAATACTGAATTAAACTTTATTAAAGAGCAGGTTTGTGAGTGACAAGACAAAGGAGAAAACTTCGGAGCCTTAAAGTCAAACTTTACACACTTCAATAGACACAAACAGTTGCAAAATCCCCACACGTGCACGCGCACAGTACAGTGGAGTACCATCCACTTTCCTCTCTTTATCTCTCACCAGATTCCTCGTTGCATTCCTTGGCTCTCAGTAAAAAAAGGAGCAGTAAAGGGAGATAAAAACGAGTGTGTTTTCTTTCAGCCTCTCTCAGCTCTGTCATTCTCCTGTGCTGCTTCCTTTTATATCTCTCATCCTTCTTGCTAGCTTTTTTTTTTTTAGGTCAAAATCCGTTGTTTTGTCAATTTGTTGTATCATCTAAATGACCTTCAGTTTCACAGTAACTTACTGTTCTTTCATTTTTTTACGGAGGAAATGTCCAGATGGCAGTTGACCACAATCACACACATGAAAATGACAATTCACAACTTTAAAATGTTCTCGGCCGACAGCCATTTCAGGATTCATGGTGAGCGAGAAAAGAGAAAGGAGCGGCACAGAAACCAGAGACAGAGACATATGGAGGTGGAGATGGATAAAGACAGATACAGCAATGTTTCTTATGTGAACTTTTATCATCAAGTTTAGCCAAAGTGTTAGTGTAAATCAGACAATGTGTCCAATTCCCTGGGTGGAAATCCCCTGAAACTCCCCAGGGCTCTTGTGCTATATCTCAGCTGTCTGACAAGGCCTATATCTCTCATCTCTCCCTGTGCTTTGTGTGTGTGTGTGTGTGTGTGTGTGCATGTGTGTGTTTTAGTGTTTCATCTCTGTTCCAGCCTTATGCCGCTAAAGGCCCTTTTAAGCTAGATAGCTGGACAGTATAACTTCAGTTTTGACCACTTCCAGTAGTCACATTAGACACTGTATCTAAATGTTCTATTTAAGCCCCTTGCAAACTACTGAGAGAAAAATCACATGCACGGACATCAACTTTTTCTTTTTTTCTTTTTTTTTTACAGGTTAATCTGTTTGCTCAGATGTTAAGCCTGGGCTTAGAAAAAGTTGTGCACATGTAACTATGTAGCCTGCTAATGAGGAATTGTAATTGGAAATGAGTTTAATGATATCTCTGGGCATTAATGATGATATAAACAACTGGGTTTCTGTTAGCTCAAAAATATTTGCAGCCCACATCTGACCCCAAACAATATGGAGGCCAAATAATATTACTTGCCAATTCACTTTATTTTAATTCCTCCTTTTCTAACTATTGATTTTGATACTGTAGTTTCTGCCATGGATGTTATCTTTTACAAGATAAGATAATATCACAGACTTTATATAAAAATGGATGTAGACACAGGGATGAAAAGTGAAGCCAATGCTGAAAAGCCCTAAACCTGCAAACCTGAAGTCAGTTTGCATAGAAGTCTAGGAAATGTCCCAACTTCTCACTTGATTTATTACCTCAGTAAAAGTTTTCCTAATGAGTTCATAGTCTCAATCACTCATTTCAGGTCTCCTCTTCGATACAACATGATGTTCATTTTTTAAACGATGGTCCCAATTAGCAAAAAAAAATAGATGATAAATCAGGGTTTGCATTGGGGGCGTGACTACCGTGCGATTGACAGACTATCCCATCGGCCATCTTGGTTTTTTAAAACCAAGATGGCCGACGGGCAAATGACAAACTGGAGGCTTTAAAATTAACGGCTGACGTCATGGTGGGTTGCCACTTGGATAGTGTACGATGTGGTTCAGCCAGCCACAACATAAAAATTGAATGGTTTATCTCAGTGATAGGCCTTAGCACATTTTTAAATATTTGTAATACCTTTACGGCCCACAGGTTGGAAACCACTGATATAGAGATGATCTATCTGCCTTAAAGCTAGGACAAACAAAGAGATGGTATCAAGCAGCATGCTAATAACTTCATGTAGTGTATCGGGTTGCTTGCAGCCTCTTTTAAATTGTTTTGGTTTTACAGCACATTTACTGGTTCAGTTTAGTCTCTCTGCTCCCATCAGCCACCAGCAATTCAAACCTTTTCAGCGTTTAACTGGTTCACTGAGTATGGTGACCTCTAGTGTAGAAGTATAGCTCTAGAGATCCAAAAACAAAACATCTTTTCAGTTTTCCAGCCTGTCTTTTTCCAAATTAGAAAGATAGAGCAAAAGAAAGAAAGACCTTAATAAAGAGATAAACTCATAAATGTTGTGACAAATAGCAGCTGAGCAGGAGAGAGTGAACATCCTCTGCGGTCATGTTGTTCTGAGAGGGAGATGATACTGTGGATGTTTAGGTCCTGGTACGGCTCAGTACAACTCATTTCTCTGACGCTGAGTGCACACACACACAGAAAGAGAGAGAGAGAGCTGGAAGTGTTCAGTGCAGTTTGTTTCTCGAGAGGCTGCATTCCTTTACTGTCAAAGACTCAAGTTGCTTTAAGAGGATAAAAATTCTGACATGAGCACAGCAAAGCCACAGACACAGGAGAGATTCATATCAAAAAGTGCAGAGTAAGTGCTGAGTAAACAGAAAATATGTCAAGAAAATATGATTATTTATCACTTTGTTAGGTACTTGTTTTATTGTATTTAAATAACCCTATCTTAGCATCACTATCATGTACTGGATGATTGGCAGCCTTTACCAGCCCCTCTACTCTGTGTTTTACATTTTGTGCCTCTGGGTTGGATTTGGAGGGAAATCTGTTTAAGTGCTCTATGGCACAAAACAGGAAGAAGGCGATGTCCCTCCAGCCCAGACTGAGCTAAAGCTTTGACAGTTTCTGGCTGTTGTAGATGAAAAGAGTGAAAATCTGATGGAAGATTCACCTCCAACATGATTATCCTTAGTGAAGCCAAGGGAACAATGAGGGACCTGCAAAAATTGGAGTGTATGAGAAAACTGTGTTATTGTTGAGTATAGTCTAGTCTACAGTTTTGAGACTGGCAATATAGTTTAAAATATTTAAATAAATTCAGCACAAAATTGCTTCTGACGGGCTGGATTCTTACCACATAATTCATATTAAACTTAATATTACATCTCTTGAGTACTACATTAGGCCTTAGATTGAGATTAGATTTTTTATGGTTATATTTAAAACCCCCAAAATTAAAGCTCTTAGCTACATTTATAATATATTCATCCATTATGAGCCTTGTAGTGGTCAAGTAGGCTGTTTAAATCAAAGTTAAGTTTTTCATTTTTTCAATATGTGCATAGTTAACAGAGACAAAAGGTACAAGAGAAACTGTCATTTCAGTGGGATCACAGAGGTCAGGATAGATTTATACACTTGGCATCATCAAAGATGGAGAAAATGATCACCAGTCATTGAGAAATGCAGTGTATTTTACATTTTGTGTTGTCCTGTCACTGATGCTCTTTGTCATTGAAAACACATTCAAGATACAAGAGACCTTTGATATTAAGGGTGAATATGTCATTGCCAGTTGGTTTTATATAACAGTAATTAGTGATATATGTTATCCATTGTGCTATTAGTGGAACCATTGAACAATTTAAATGTCTAAATTTCTTATTAGGCTTGTTGTTTCCTGCTGTAAATATGTCATGGAGATATCTGCTGAACTGCAGATGACTAATCTTGGTAAAAAAAAAAAATTTGGTAAAAATTAGAATTGCTCCAGAAATATCCCCAAATTTGAGAAAGTTAGAGGCTACTGGATAGTGTCCTGGGGAAAAAATTCAAATGCTGTAATGGGCCTGTTTGGACACAGTTGAGTTGATATGATGCACTGAAGAGACATTCAGTCTCTGCTTCCACCTTGTGGTTAATTTCTGTCATCATCTTTAAATGAGAACATGCAGTAAGTCAAGTTCAAGTAAAACCATTGCACAGTTTCAGAGCTTTTCCTTTACTTAAGCTGCCTCCCATGACATTTTTCTCTTTGGAAATAATGTACAATCAGATTAATAGTGTCATAATAATCATAAGAAAAAGCATCAGTTCCTCTGGATAGTAGAAGTTTCTCAACTTCCTTATCTTGAGATTTGATTGAAGTGGAAAATTGAAATCATAAACATAAAAAACCTTTTTTTTAAAAAATGTAACATTGCAATGAACCTCATTCCAAACATTTCAACACAGCCAGGTCAACACCTTGAACTGGTTGTTGTTCCTCAAAGCTCCTGAACCATTGTTGCAGTGGCAGGGAGCATTATCCTGCTGAAAGAGGCCACTGCCATGAGGGAAGACTGTTTCCATGAAGGGGTGGACCTGGTCTGAACAATGTTTAGGGAGGTGGGATGAGTCAAAGGCCAGTTCTTCTTCTGTTGGATTGGACCACACAGTCCAGCCTTCACTCGCCAGCCTTGGCCATCCATGACCATCCATGACCCTGCTGCTGGTTTCCTTCCTTGGACCACTTCTGGCAGGAACTGACCGCTGCAGACCAGGAACTTCCCATGGAGCTGTAAAAATATGAATGTACTTAAACATATTGTACATATTGTTATTGTTGTTAGATATAAAAATATAAAGGTAATGAGAAAAATCTGAAGCCTTAAACCGTCGTTATATCTAATGACCATCAGGGGGCGACTCCACTGCCTGTAAAAAGAATCTGTTTGTATAGAAGTATATTAGAAAACGGCCCAACCTCCCACTTTTATTACCTTAATAAATGTTTATGAGTTTATGGTCAATGTATATGTGTTCAATACAGCATGCGGTTCATTTTTGAGGAAAATGGACCCGTCGGTGAAACTAAATGAGATAATCCAGCATTTGAGTCAAAGCATCCCATCAGTGGCTTGTTTGTTTGTTTGTTTGTTAGTTAGTTTGTTTGTTAGTTTGTTTATTAGGGGTTGGCGTTGGGCTTTTTTAGTAATAAAGTAAAAAAAAACCGATATATACAAAATATATACAAACAGCGGGGAATTATCTATTTAAAAAATAAAATAAAATAAAATTGTCTAATTATTAATAAAAAAAATGTCGAGTCAAAGCTTCAGTTTCAGTTTTCTGACTTCATGCCAACAGGACCCGTTGACTTGTTGCCTGTAGTTTCGTTTTCCTTCCCACATGTGTAGGTTTTGTTTTTCCTGCTCGCTCACAGCTGAGCTTTGTGTCCCGGTTAAGTTTCGTTTCTGAGACAGCTGAGCAACAAAAGCCAGCTGTCGGCCCAGAGCAGGCACAATAACAACATGTTCTCATGGGGAGAGGACTGTCAGAGGGGCTTCTGGTTAAAAGACAGCCCGGCCACCGACACTGCCCCTGGGGATGGAGTTCACTTTCTGAACCTGAGTTACCAGGTCAGGGACCTGTCTGCGGGTCTCAGTGTGCTGGCTTTCGTCAAAACTAATGGAAATGCGTTTATCATTCACACAAATGTGGACAAGGATGGGAGGAGAGTCAGAGGAAAACAGAGTGAGCATCAGTTCTCTTTTTCTTATCTTTATATAAAACATCTTCCTTTGAAGGTCTGGTTCTCTCTGTTGTTTTTGCTTCATCGCCTGCNGGCAGCTCGGACTGGGAGACACGACAGGTGCTGTACAGCATTTTACAGTCATCTTTGTTCCACCTCCAACCTGTACCATATATTTTTACATATACGTCAAGTTTTGTAAACTCTTTTTTCACACCATTTAAAGATGAATTTTATAAGAAATAACAAACAATATTAGCATTTGAAACTAATTTATATTAGATACTATTTCCATTTCATTTCTTCTCTACAGACAGAGATACACCAACCTGCTATATTGTTTTAGTATGTAAATCTTGTAAATCTGACTTTTAATATCTTTTCTATAGACAGAAAAACTCCGACTGCTGTTCATTGCCTAAATATGAAGAAAACTATTCACATTTCCTGTGGAACTGACCACACGGCCATTTTGACAAAGGTCAGTCAAACAAAGAAACAACAACACTATCATGTTGTAACCTGGGTAAATCACATTTTATTGCTGGAACAGAAAACGTTCATGAGCAAACCCTTCTAACTTCCTCAACAAATGACACTGAAATTATGGAACATGTTTTGAAGGACGTAATTTAAAATATCTCTTAAAGTTGAATCTAGGGCAAATGGACGTGGTTTCAGACTCTTGAAGACGTTTTAATCTACAGCCAAGTCTAGTTGCCTTAGATTCAACTTTCTCTAAAACTATGACCTGGATGACTGAGAACCTAACAGAGATCATTTCAAAAGTTACATAAGTTTTATAACATGATAAATATCAGTCAGGATATATATTATAATTTTTTAAAGATTTCAGCCAGAGCAATTTCCAGTATCAGCCATTAGTGTATAAATAATATATACTGTCGTTTGACATGATCACATACTGACTCCTTAGGTCTCATAGATGTAAATGGAAATATTACAATAAGTGATTCTTTGACTATAGTTGTGTGGTTGTTTTCTCAGGATGGTGCAGTGTTTACATTTGGCTCTGGTCAATATGGGCAGCTTGGGCACAACTCACTCAGTGATGAACTTCGTCCTCGGCTGGTTGCAGAGCTATGGGGGGCAAAGGTCACCAAGATCACATGTGGACGGTACAGTACAGCTTTAAACTTACAATAATCATGAGATAATCACTGAGCTCATTACTGCTCCTGAATATGTTTTATCACACAGACAATGACTGATCAGATTTAGCTTGGCTGCATGAGACTGTTACTGAATGTCAAACTGCAGACTTTAACTTTATGAATGATGTTCTGTCACCGTTGAATGTGAGAACATCAGATAAGTTTCAGCTGCTGGTTCATATTCTCAGGTTTTTGCATTTTTCCAATTTCACTTTCAGTTTGGGTTTTTTTTTTTTTGTTTGTGATGCTCAGTCTCTCACCAATATAATCTGATGAAACAAAAGCTTTGTTGACATATGTACAAAAATATTAATCTTAAGAAGAGGAAATGTTTAACAGTCCAAATATTTACAGTCTGTGTATTTTTTTCTCAATCAGACATCACACATTAGTGTTGACAGACTCCAGCAGGATCTACTCCTTTGGGTGTGGGGAGCAAGGGCAGCTGGGACGTGGAGACACGAGTCATCCATCTGTGCCACTTCCTGTTCATCTGCCACAGGGTAAATTATTTCCTACGATACCTGAGTTGAATGATGTGTCCTGTGAAGTTTATGTGTTGCATGTAAAATAATTCAAATCAATAGTAAAACAATGGTAACACACAAAATACAACAATTTAACAGTTTCATTAATGATCAAGGGGACACAAAGACAAACGTTAAAGGTGGGTTATAGCTGTGATTTAACAGTAGTGATGGAGCTAAGTGCAGGAGCAGCAATATGAAATGCCACAGGAGGGAGTATATGGGATATGCGGTCTCTGGTTTTGGTACCTGTATAGACTGTGTATAAAAGTGGACGTGGACTCTGCCTCTGAAAAAATGAAACCAGTGATGAAGAGCCTTAAACCTGCTTTCTTTCTAATGACCATCAGGGGGTGACTCCGCTGGTTGTAAAAAGAAGTCAGTTTGTGTAAAAGTCTATGAGGGGATTGATTCATTGGCTCAGTAAAGGTTTTCCTAATGAGTTTATGGTCTCAGTCTCTAGTTTCAATACAACATAATGGTCATTTTTTTAAAATTATGGTCCCATTTAGAGGAAAATAGACCATAAAGCAGGGGATTGGTTGGCGTGGCTACCGTGTGACTGACAGACTAAAAACACAGAGCAGGTCAGATCCACCCCCCACTCCTCCTCAGCTCCACCTTCTCCTCCAAATATGGTTTCTTCTGCTTTCAAAAAACCAACATGGGCGACGGCCAATTTACACACTCAAGGCTTCAAAATGACAAACCAATAGGTGACGTCACGGTGGGTTGTCAGTCGGGAGAGACACTGCTGCATTTTGTACTCGCTGATGATGATGATGATGATGACCAACTGGCCCCAACAGTAAAGACAGTACAGTGGTCAACACATGAGCAAACAGTAGTGTGTAAAAGATTCTCCGAGGCCCCAAAAGAGGGGAAAAGTAACAATGACTGGCAAATTTTAGGCTGTCAAAAATGACACTTGGGGTAGATCACATGTAGCCAAAGACCAGATAGAAAATCTCTGATGGCTCAGTTTAAAAGTTATGTCTATTCTTAGTCTTGTTCTCCCTGGAAATCCATAAACAATGACATTTTTTCTATTGTTGTTCCAGACACCCAAACCAGTGATGGTCCCAAAATAAAAAACATCTACGCAGGAGGAAACTCTTCCTTTGCAACGTGCACAACTAATGAGGTGCGAGCACAAACACACACACAGTATGCACCTTAATTGTGAAAGGAATAATAATAGCTTGACCCCAGTTATTTATCCATGTTATTTTTCTCTCTGTCGTTTCTTTCTCAGGACAACATAACACAGAACTGTCTTGATGGTGTGATTGACAGATGGACGTCTGATAGTTATTCACAATCATGGAAGAAGACAAAAGAGTAGGTTTGCTAGAGTTAACTTATTTTTCTCTCAATATATAATTAATTTATCATGTGTTCAATTAGTTATTAATTAAGCTATTAAGCTATTAATACTGTATGGTCATGCTATTGACTCACTTTATGAAACCTTCACAGGGAAATCCACAGGAGGTTTTCCTCTGCATCCTGTTTGAATCAGAGTTTTCTGGACCAAAGGTAAACACTGAATTTTTTTAACATAATCATCACCTAATTGTTTCTAATAATTACAACGTATTTACATGTCTTTTTTGTCAACTCAGCAAAGATAAACACTTCCAGACCTCACCAAAGTACTCTGGCTTGAACCTGTTACTTGCACAATCTGGTTTGGAGAAGCTGGTGAAGAAGGATGATGTTTTGGCAGAGGTATGAACCTGAAATGTGAAATGTGATATTAGAGGGCGTGAATTTTATTTTTTAAGCCATTTATGTAATATGTCACTCACAGTAAGTTATATTTTCTCAACAGGTTGAAGCTGCTGTTCTGCATTTGCTTCCCTCTCTTGATGAGCAACCGGTGGGAGTGGAGGGGCTGAGGATCTTCTTGCTTCTCAATGAGCTTCTTCATGTGATCCAGACGCACAAACAGAGCACAGGACTTGCAGAGGCTTTTGCTGCTGCCTTGCTTAGATTGTCTGATGAAAGCCTCCAGGTCATAGGTACTGTGAAAGATAACTGTTTGTTTATCATGTTTGAGTGGTGGCACAGTGGTACAGTGGTTAGCATGTTCTCCTCTCGCCTGCATGGTTTCTCTCCACAGTCCAAAGACAGACACATTTAGGTTAATTTAGGTTAATTAAAATTAAACAAAAAAGTGATGTTTAAAAGCATATTTTGAAACTAATATTGTGAATCTTGTGAAAGATTAAATGAATTCATTATAATTAGTAATAACTAATTATTTCATAAATGCTAAATAATTTAACAAATTAAAAACTTATTTATTCAATTTTTTGTTGATTATTATTTAAGACTAGATAAATCTAATAATTGTTATAGCAGTTATGCTGGTGACATATCCAAGAGTTTTGCTCATTAGCATGAATGTTTACAAATCTGCATGTTGTCTTCCTCAGAGAACTGGTGGTCCTCGCTGGGGCCCCGCACCATGGTTAAATACATCAAGGCGTGGAAGCAGGCCCTCTCAGCCGTCCTGTGCTTTTGGCCTGTTCCTCGCAACTCTGGAGTCAAAAACCTGCTGCTCGTCCTGCAACACATGTACACTGTTAGTATGATTTGTCTTGTATCTTCTGTATATTTCAAACCACACAAAATGCAGTCTAACACACCCTTTCCACTAATATTTTTGGGTTTATTTTTTTCTTATCTTTCTTGATATTCCTGCTTTAGGCTAACAACAAGATTGCAAGACGTTTAAGAATCCCAGAAAAAACATATTGCTTGGAAATTCACCAGAACATTTTGGCAGAGGATGTGCAGCTTTGGCATCTTACGTCAAAAAACAAGGTAAAAAATGATAACAAATCACTATTAAACACATTTAATAAATCTTTGGGTGACAGTCAAGGTATTTCCTCCTCTCTCATTTTTTATTTAACTTTCACATAGTGTTCATTCATGTAAATAGATCATCATCAATGGAAATTTTTAGCAAAAGTTCAATACCTTTATGCTCTTTTTCTAGGATATGAATAACCAGGCACTTATCCTGTGTAACTACCCATTTATGATGGATCTGAAATCAAGGAAAATGGCTTTTGACATCAGTGCTGATTTTATACAGGTAACTTAACCCTTTAAATCTCCAATAAATCTAAAGTCTAAATAAATTTGAACTACCTCTCCTATCACATTAATGATATAGCAACATTTTTTTAAACATGTTGTACAGTATATATGTCAGGCATCTAATTTTAAAGCTGCACTAATCAATATATCTATTTTAATAATGCATCAAATTACAATGTGTAATTTCCTGCAATTTGGGACAATTGTGTTGTTGTTATGTTATGTTGTTATTTTGTCAATTATTTAAATTGTATTACAGAGACAACATATGAAAGTTGGCCCTCTTGGATGGGTGTCTGAACATTTCTTCGAACTGAGGCTGAAGCGAGCATCTCTTCTGGAAGACACCTTCAAACAGCTGGTTGCTGCTCATCACAGTGCCTACAAGCGGCAACTTGTGGTAAATGTTTTAACTTTTGATTTGCTGGTTAAAGCATTATTTTGTAGTTAATTTAATCTAATCTCTTATCTAAAAGGGAGAATTATGGCTTTTTGTCTCTTAGGTCTATTTTGATGAGGACCCAAAGATCACGGATGTTTACAAAAGAGACTTATTTCACCACTTGTTTCATAACATGTTGAAAACTAAATCTGGCATGTTCATGTTCGATGACTCCAAAACGCTGGTGTGGTTCACATCCAGAGTAAGTCTTTAATTTATATATAATTTCATACATGAAAATACTTTTTGAACTACTGATCGTCTGTATTTAACAGATTTTTTCTCTTAATGATCTAGAGAAATCTAGTTGAATCTAGGGTAACTGGACTTGGTTGTAGATTCTTGAAGACATTTCACCTTCATCCAAGAGGCTTCTTCAGTTCAGACTGACTGGTGGGGAACCCCAGGTATTTAGCCTCGGACTAAACTTAGCAATTTTCCAACACCTAAAGGACAAGGGACACTCTTTCAGTGACAACAGTGTCCACATTTTGGATAGGGAGGATAGTTGGTTTGAAAGAGGAGTGAAGGAGGCCATCTATGTGAAAGTAGAGAAACCATCCCTCAACAGAGGAGGAGGCCTCAGACACCACTTATCCCCCATCTGCAATGTTGCCCTTTCATCCCTTCCCAGGAGACTTTAACGACTCTGGAGCACTAACGAACCAAGTGCTGTCACCAAGGTGAAATACCTGGGTTTAACCACCAGTCGGTCAGAACTGAAGAAGCCTTATGGATGAAGGTGAAACATCTTCAAGAATCTACAAGTCCAGATGGCACAACCTATGGTATTGGGAGAAATATAACAAGATGCATTTTCTAGCAATTTCCATTCATTATTTCTACTTTTATCAATGCAGGCAACAGAGGAGGACAAGACAGACTTCTTCCTGTTTGGGGTTCTGTGTGGTTTGGCCTTGTACAACCAGTGCATCATACACTTACCCTTCCCACTGGCTCTGTTCAAGAAGCTGCTGGGTGTTGAGCCGACCCTGGAGGACTTGAAGGAGTTCAGCCCATGTGTTGGAGAGTAAGAAACACAAATTTGTGATTTTACATTCTGATGCCTGGAAAGTCACAATATATTGTAGATACCATACAGTAAGTAAATAAGCATTTGTGTTAATATAACTCTTTAATAGATAACTAACATGTTTTAAGGGGGCTGCAGTACATCTTGGACTATGAAGGCGACCCAGAGAACCTGTACATGGACTTTTTGGTAGGTAATTTATTATAGAACATGACCAGTAATCTATTTTGTTAATCTTTTTTACAATATTACAATGGTTTGGCAGTGATATCACCAACCTCTTTTACAACCGACTTACAGATCAACTGGGATGGAACAGACGTTGACCTCGATCCCCAAAATCCTCAAAAGCCACTGACAAATCAAAATAAGTAAGACTCTATATTTATATCTGGGTGGAGAACTATCAATAATACATTTTATAGTTGGAGCCTTACATCCCACATTACTGAAGACAACCTGATTACAAATTACAGCTGCTATGGATGAAATAATAAGATATTACTATGTCTGACGAGATAGGAAGAACTTAAAATGCTAAAGAGTTGGACAGATTCAAATAAACTAACACTGAATTTAATTAAATCTAAATTTGTAACATTTGGTAATCACTCAAAAAGCAAACTCATGATAAATGCTATTGAAAATGTTTCTGAAATTAAATTCTTTGGAGTGATAATAGATAATAAACTGTGCTGCACATATAAATTGCATTACATCACAAATGTCAGTCAATAGAAACATGATATAAAGTTAAAGATCTCTCTTTAACTCTCTCTCTTTATAGTTCCATATATAAATAACTGGAAGTATGAGGAAATACATTTAAATGAAATATCAATGTAGTCTTTGCTACATTGATATTTGAAACACAACAATTTCTACATTAAAACATGTAGAAATGTTAAGATAACATACTCAACAAATGCACCAAGAACAAGCTAGAGAATATGTTGGTTTTTTTCTTTCATTTTATATTATTTTATTTATTCTTACCTTTTTGAGGTTAAACATGATGGTTGTGATGTTGGGGGTTTAAATCTTTTATCTGTCAAACAGGAAGGAGTTTGTCGATGCCTACGTGACTTATGTCTTCAACACATCAGTTAAGAGTGCGTTTCAAGAGTTCAGTCGAGGCTTCTTCCTGGTCTGTGACCAGGATTTGTTGAAGCTGTTTCGGCCGGAGGAGCTGCAGGGAGTCCTGGTGGGCAAAGATGTCTATGACTGGGCGAAGCTCAAACAGGTACAGTCGTGTTCTGGTTTTCTCTGCAACTGATTTCCCGCCTCCTTTATATGTTTGATCTGACTATATCGATATATCAATTATTTTTTACTTAAATTAGAACACGGCTTATTATTGGCCGTACGACGTTGGCCACCCCACCATAGAGATGTTTTGGGAGGTTTTTGATGAACTAACTGAAGAACAGAAGAAAGATTTCCTTTGTAAGTATTGCACCAAATATTAAGATTTATTTTCTATGTTAAAACCTGTAAATATTTGAAAAATAGATTAAACTTAACGAAGCGAAAAACTGATTATTGTCAATCTGTCCAATGACTTGAATTTCAGCAAAGTGTATCTACATGCTGTTTCATTACAGTCAGAATAAAGATATTATTCCTACTTTATTCTCTATCTTATTGGCAGTATAAATACTTCCACACCCTCAGTTTCCCCCCATCAAACAATTAGCTTTAACATAATAGAAAATAGCTTCATAATTAACATTATTAACGCTTGAAAAGTCATAATAATTATGATGTGATCAACTCATAAGAAAATAATAATATAGTTTATTATCATTTCTTTTAGTTGTCTTCCATCCATCCATGTAAATAAATTAATAAAGCAGGTGATGCTGATGTAAAAAGACAGCAAAACAAAAAGTAACTTCAAGATTCCTTCTTTTCTCCTCATGGATGTTCTTCAGTCTTCCTGACCGGTTTTAGGAGGGTTCCTATTCTTGGCATGGACCAGGTCCGAATGAAGGTTCGAGTCAAGCAAATCCAGAGCAGCTCCAACAATCAGCACTTCCCTGAGTCTCTGACATGTCACTCTATACTGGATCTGCCTTTGTACTCTGAGAAGGACATCATGCGAGACAGACTGACAGAGGCCCTGATACCAGAGAGAGGATTTTGATGTGAGGGTGGATCAGCAGCTGCTGGACAGGAGTGTGGACTGTATTTGTCTGGGAAAGGGTGGAGTGGACTTTTTACTTTTGGTTCAACTTTCCTGCTCTTCCTCAGGATTAAAACAGGATAACTGTACAGAAAGCACATGAGTTGACATTTTAAAAGTGCTCTTTAAAAAGAGCAGCATTTTCAGCCATTACACTTTAACAACTCTCACTGAAGTCACTTCCAAATTCAAAACTACTAAGTTCCTATAATTTAACTGAACATAAGTTATTTATGTATTTATCATACATTGTATATATTCGCTAAACATAAGTGGCACCTTTTGCTTGGACCAAATAAATTTTATTTTATAGTTGATCGACTTAATGATTCTAATGCAATTTCATCCACTCCTGTAATGCTCTTATCTTTTATAAAGTTCAGATTCTTATTGAGAGAAGTGTCAGTTAAATGGTGATTCTGTTGATTTGTATTAAATTGAGTGTGCTTTTGTTATTACTGCCGAATGAGCTAAAAGTTTTTTGTAAATTAGATTTATTGTTAAAGAATAATTCAACCTTTAAGTTATCTGTTTAAGTTGAGCACAATTTGGTGGCTTTGTATTGTCATGGTTCTATTGTATATTCTGTTTTTACTTCAATACGTATCAATTATATCAAGAAAAATCTGGCATCAGCAAAACCTTTGTACAAAAACACATTTGTCACATGCAAATTTTGAAATTGAGAATGATGGAGTAATAAAAATGATATTTTTTGTCATTTGTGGAAACAGAAAAGTTCACTTTCCCCAGAGGTGGAACGTACAGTAAGATTATGTGCCACTGTCACTCATTGTACCACCACTAGAGAGCGCCGAAGTCAAAGAAATTCAAATACCACAAGGTCCATTGTTAATAAGATGGCAACACTTTAGCCTATGACCTGTATTTTGTATTGAAAGGAAGATGGCCAAGCTGTTATAAATTATAAAAGGGAATTATTAAAGGGAGTTCAGTTTATAAACAACAGCAACAAAATGTTAGTGAACAAAGGAAATTTTAAAGATGCAGCTTAAGTCAGACACAAGTTGTTGCTGTGTTTTTTCTGGATCCTGCTCAGTGATTGAACATGCAGACAGTTATATCTGAAAAGAGCGTACACTTGTAAAAGAAAGTATTTCCCAGTAGAGTGAGGACATTTTTAAAGCAATAGAAACTTAAAACTTTATGTAACCTTTGGCATGTCAAAGGGAAATTATGCTGGGTGCAGGTAGATATAATGTTGAAATGAGGAAACAAAGAACGATACAAAAAAGAAATAGACCACTAGATGGCCCCCTTATTCAGCTTGTTGACTGGATGGATGAAACAAAGAGCAGCTGGGATGAGATCAGCTCCTCAGTAATACAGGACAGTGCAGCTTTACAGAAAAACAACAATGTAAAGATAATAACGGATAATAACAACATGACATTAAATGAGGTCAATTCAAAATGAGAATATCAACTTGATGTGATGCTGCAAAATAAAGGGGCACGGAAACAGGCCAACACACACACAAATGCAAATGAACCATCATTACATGATAAGTTAATTAGTAAATGTTATCTGACATACTGTGGCTCCCTTCGGAGACTGTGCAGGAATGCCATGTGAATTTTCCACAGGACATCCCACTTTCTAAGGCGTAAACTAAAGGTATAAATGGAAACAACTCGGTTAGGTTGTCATTTCCCTTCCACTGAGTCTCTGCAGCCAAAGGAATAAAGTCATTACAATAGAAGCATGTTAGGAATGCAGGTTGTTGTGCAAGTTATGGTAAAGCTCATTGTGCCTCCCTGTTAGTTAGAGGGGAAAAAAGGACTCGAGAAAAGGGTGAAGGAAGAACTAAACACTGATTAAAACTACAGTTATAATATTTGGTCATCATTTAACCAACTCAAAAAGCAAACTGATGATAAATGAATGCTATTGAAAATGAAAGTGTGTCTGAAATTGAATTCCTTGTAGCGATAATAGATAATAAATTGTGCAAAAAGCCACATACAAATGATATTACATCATAAGTGTCAGTCAATAGAAATACCATATAAAGTTAATAAACCTTATACTGTTGAATTAAAAAAAACTAACTGTTAGTGGGGTAGGCTGAGTGTGTGAGGGAAAACACAGAGGAGGCCGGAGTCCAAGATTCGGGAAAGTAGAGCTTTTATTTTCTTTTCAATAATCTGCCCATTTTGCAGCATTTGGTTGCATATGTCTTTTTGTTTCAAAATGTGTATGTGTGTGGTTTAAGCCCTGCAAAACAGAACAAAATTAGTATCATCAAACTTAAGGAGTTGTGCAACAATAGCGTAAATTAAATAAGGTAACTCACAGGATGCAGACTGGCTGAGGTCAAAAGGAAGGAACAAAGGAAGAAGGAAGTATATATAACCTATGAAAGGGGAAGTGGGGGCACCTGAGGAAGGCAGTGACTTCCCAGGGAGGAGCGCTTGATGAATTCATCATGTCAAAGAGTAATCATGTGACTCCTGGATGGGGAGTTCTTGACACTTTTCTTTAGTTTTATATATAACTAATGTGGTGGTACGGGGAAATGTAAAACAAACTAAGAGTATAAATGGAATCAACTTGTCTAGACTGTCATCTCTCTTTCCCTGAGTCTTCAAGATAAACAAATAAAGTCATTACAATAAAAGCATGTTAGGAATGCAGGTTGTTGAAAAAAGGACTCAAGAAAACGGTGTAGGAAGAACTTCAAGTGTTAGTTTGAGTCTAATAAACTATAAACTGAATTTCATCTGAATTTGATTTAAACTAAATTTATAATATTTATAATATTTAATATATGATCTTATATAATAATTTAACCAACTCAAAAAGCAAACTGATGAATGCTATTGAAGATATGTCTGAAATGAAATCCCTTGTGCTGGAAGTGACAAATAAATTATATTAAATCATAAATGTCAGTGGAAATCAGCTATAAAGTTAAACAGTTATCTCTAAATGTTGAGTTTTACTATAAACCTCCTAGTGCTCCTTTATGGTTTCATATATAACCAACTGTGTGGAAGTACAGGGAAATATAAAACAAACTAAGTAATACAAATATAGTATTGTATAAATGAAAACAACTACTTTATTTGGGTTGTCTCTGCAGCCAAAAGAAAAAAGTCATGACAATAGAAGCACATTATGAATGCAGGTTGTGTATGTAAAAGTAAAGCTCATTGTGCCTCCCTGTTATTTAGAGGGAGAAAGGGACTCAAGAAAAGGGTGAAGGAAGGAGTCTAATAAACTTACACTAAATAATAGATAGTAAACTGGGCTGGAAGCAACATATATATTGTCTTACATCACAAATGTCAGGGAATAGAAATACTATGTAAAGTTAGAGTTCCCTAAACTGAGTCTCTGAGTCTCTGCAGCCAAAAGAATAAAGTCATGACAATAGAAGCATGTTAGGAATGCAGGTTGTTGTGTATGTTATAGTGGAGCTCATTGTGCCTCCCTGTTATTTAGAGGGGGAAGAGAAAAAAAAACACATTAGTCAGTTATATAATGTCTCATTCAGTCCTTTTCCTCCCTCACCGCCGCTGCGTACGAGAGAGTCGCGGCCGCCGCTTCCGCTGCCGCTGCTGCCGCTGCCGCCGCCGCGGGAGCGAGTTGGAATGTATTGACGTCAGAAGGAAGCTGCTCCGGACACGCGCGGCCACGAGATGTTCCGTCCTCCGCTCGTGAGCGTCTCTCTCTCTCTCTCTCTCTCTCTGCGGAGCGGGCGCGCGGCCGCACAGCTCGAGACTCCGGGATGAATCGAGACGGGCGGTCATGAGAAAAAGTATGTGCGCGAGTATTATGGAGTATTATGAAAGAAAACGAGGAGGCGGCGCTGTCGTTTTCCACGTTTGAATTCAGCGGTGACATTAAGTGTGAGGCTGTGGAGTGACAGAAACAACAGCACGCAGCAGCTACGGGAGAGAGAGAGACAGAGAGAGAGAGAGAGAGGGAGAGAGAGAGAGGGGTATTTGCACAACAATGGTAAGTTACCACCGGGGTTATTGTATATTCTCTCAGCCTGGTGTTATTCTGTGGCGCTGTCAGTGTCAGTGAGGCTGTTTGTTTGGAGGTGTTAAAGCAGGAGCCCGGAGGATGATGACTTACATGCGTATGTGCCAACTCGGGACTGCAGTTGAGGCCAAGTATAGAAACAGCTGGCCGTAACACAAGTGGAGGAGCCCATGGGCAAGATTACGCGGTGTGAGGATCTGATAAAACTGTGGAGCCAAAGATATCAGCGCCTGTTAACACGGTGAGGCCTGCCGCTGTCCACTTGGCCCAGTTGAGCTGCTTTTAAAGGCTGCCGTTGTCTTTAATGGTGTCAGTAATGCTGCTACATACTGATGAATAACCAGTGGTGGTGGTGAAGATGATGATGATGATGGTGGAGTCTTGGCAGTGTTGATAGTTGTCTAATAAGAGTAAACATCAATGCAGCTGACAGTGATAATTGCATTGATGATGACCATGGCAATGGAAATGATGATGATGATGATGATGATGGCAGTTGAACTAGTTACCCTGGGGAAGATCTGATGATGACATCATCAGGTCTAATGACACCTTCTGACCCTCTTAGCAAAACTAATGACACACACACACACACACACACACACACATTATGGTTTCCTGTTACAGTATTGATTTGACGTGCCAATCTTCGTGCTGGATGGGTGTTATTTGAGATAGAGACAAACACAGCCCTTCAACATCAGAGGCAATAAAACAATATTTTACCCTCTGCTGTTCTCACTGTACCATAATCCGACGCATTGTAATCTAGTCTTCACTACTTAATTTCAACTTGTTCTGTCTTCTCTGTCTTTGATAAATGTGAAACATCAATCTATTACTGCTCTCTGTGCCTGAGGGGATGAGGCATTAGCAGCAGCTGACCTCATCTAAAGCCCTTGTCCCTCTGGGCCAAAGGCCAAAATTATCAACACGGTCATTTTGTCTCATTGTGTTGTCTTTTCTTTGTCCTACCAGGCGACTCCCCACACCTTGACACCGTGACACAACTGTTTTCCATCTCCTCTTTCCTATTATACCCTTTGTATCCCCCTCCAGTTCGATCCCTCCTCTACCCTCCTCCCCTCCAAACTCCCTCTTTGTTTCAAACATGGACTCCTCAGGGGAGATAATCCCAGCCCAGAACGGACATCTCGACCCCAGGTGCAGCCCCGGTCGCTCTGATCTCAGCGGACTGTACCATCTGGGCAGGACGTTGGGCAGGGGCCACTTTGCGGTGGTTAAACTGGCTCGTCACATCAACACTGGCCAACTCGTGGCTGTCAAGATGATTGACAAGACGAAACTTGATGTGATGGCAACGAGCCACCTCTTACAGGAAGTGAGGTACAGAATAAAATTATTCTGATATACAAAGGTTAAGATGAAAAGATTAAAGCGTTTAAAGAAAAGACTGGAAAACAAAAGCTGGAGCTCTTAGTCAGTTTTTTAAGGTCAGATTTAATTGTTAAAAGAGACTTTGTGTGATCCTTTGAATATTACCTACCAAAAATGGGACAAAAAAATAAAGCTTGTCTAAATTTAAGGCGTAAAAAGTAGCATCACTCTTCGAATCTTTTCAGATCTTAAATTCTAACTTCCTTGGATTACCCACTGATTATCGCACCATCTTTGCTGATTATTCTCAGGTGCATGAGGCTGGTTCAGCATCCCAACGTGGTTCGCCTCTACGAGGTCATCGACACGCCCACCACCCTCTACCTGGTCATGGAGCTGGCCGAGGGGGGCGACCTCTACGACTACATCCTCCGCCACGAGGGAGGCGTGGCTGAGGGCACCGCCAAGCGCCACTTCGCCCAGATTGTGCGCGCGGTGGCGTACTGCCACCAGCTCCACGTGGTGCACCGGGACTTGAAGCCAGAGAACGTGGTGTTCTTTCCCCAGCAGGGGGCAGTGAAGCTGACAGACTTTGGGTTCAGCAACTTATTCCAACCAGGGACAATGTTGGCCACCAGCTGTGGGTCGCTGGCTTACTCCGCTCCAGAGATTCTGCTGGGAGAAGAGTACGATGCTCCAGCTGTCGGTGAGAAGCAGAATAAAGTTTCCGCTAAACTTGGCTTATTATCTTCTGAATTACTGGACAGTTTAAAATACAGTGTGAAAAATTATTTAGAAAAAAAAATGACTCTTTGGTGGTCACAACCCCTAGACCGGCCTAACTGGTGATGAAGGATCACTAGTAGACATCGCTCCATTTGAGGGGTGACGGGCTGGAAACCATTGGCACAGATGAACGTGTATACGTCATACACATACATTCAAATCAAAGCCAGGGGTTATATGCAACAACCAAGTCATTCTGCTCTGGGGTCAGCATCTGAAATGGTGCTGTCAGGGACATATGGATCAAAATCTTTCCGTACATTAATCGTTCCCCTCAAATGATAAAATCTGCCACTTAATTTATTTGTTCTGGATCTTTCTATCATAGAGTTTGTCTATTTATCATTGAATTGTAGGGGTTGATAAAGATGTTGACTTCCTGTCCATTGTAGAGTTTTTAGTCTGTCTGATAAGGTCCATTTAATCTCTGTTCTGGAGCTTTTGGTTATGACATGATCAGCTGAGGAAGTAAGATAAGATGAGATTCTTTTGTTTCACTGCTCTTTCCAATGCCAAGAAAGATTTTTGGAACAAAATGGTGCGATCACATTTGACCACAACTGCAACTGCAAACAACAAATTGTCCATGTGCCACATTCAGCTGGAGGCCTTTATTGTTTGTAATTGTGTGTGTGTGTGTGTGTGTGTGTGTGTGTGTGTGTGTGTGTGTGTGTGTGTGTGTGTGTTTGTGCAGATTCATCACTTTACTTCTTAAGTGTGGAGGATCTGAGTGGCCATATTTGTCCCTTTGACCCTCTGCAGGTGTTCCTGTATTTTTATCTATCTCATTGTTAGTGTGTGTGTTCCTGCTCTGTATGTCCTTGCTTGTGTGTGTGTGTGT
>CM076652.1:5723756-5744922 GCA_038496675.1 Rachycentron canadum
GGGGGGGGGGGGGGGTGTACGCAGTACGTTCGCTTCAGGGAGGTCGGTGGTCTTATCTGCTAAGCTGGACTAGGCTGGATTTTGGCAGGGTTTGGGTGCTATTTATTCTGGTGACTACAAATGCATCTACACTGAATACAAATGCATCCCGGCTGCACAGCTACTGGCTGCTCCTGTGGAAGGACATCCACAGCACTTGTTTTAGTTTAAAGGGAATACTACCCATGGGTCAAAGCCAGTGAAAGTGTAGTTTAAGAAACTAAAGGCCTTGGATTCTCTCTCTCTTTCATATTACTTTACCATGTGCATAACAGTCTCTGTGGGATAGTTTCTTCACAAACCAAGGGCACAGCACGAGTGGAAAAAGGAGTGGCACTGAAGAAACATTGCTCACATGCATCCATAACTTCAGCATGACTTATGAGTTGCATTAGTTCCCTTTTTTTCATGTTACTTCCCCTTTCTTAATGCATCTGCATGAACAGTGTCCATTTAAATCCATTTGTGTGTTATTATTACCTCCTCAAAAGACTTTTTTCTGCTTGACTTAATCTCAAGTGCACTTCTCTGTTCTATTCTACACTAACATGACTCAACCTGTGGATACCAAGATTATGTCATCACTTTGATAGAAATCTACACGTCCATCACCCACACACACACCCACAAATTTACATATGCATGTGTGTGTTTGTGTGTGTTTGTGTGTGATAATCCTGAGGTGCACAGAGGAAGAGATGTCCCTTGGTTATCTCAGCTTAGTAAGGTGACTCATAAACCCATCTCTACACACAAACACACACACATTCACATAGACTGCTCTCTGCGTCCCTTTGATATTTCTGTCTCATATAAACAGACTGCTGTTTAATTCACTCTGCTTCCTTCACTTCTGGGAGTCTCACCATATGCTGCATCTGTCTGTATGTGTGCTCTGTTTGAGGACGTGCTGTGTGTTTGTGCGTGTGTGTTTGTGCGTGTGTGTGTGTTTGATGATAGTCATATGATGTGGAGGAGAGGCAGGAAGGGCCACGCGGTCTCTTGCCTTTGACAAAGATAAACACTGCCTTCAATTACATAACAACTACTGTAACAACTTTCTGTGTGCATGCATGTGTGTGCTGTTAATATTAGCCTTAGCATCTTCGTAATACTGGTGAGTTATGAGGGAGAAGTTGGTCTTGACGAGTTGAATGAAATGTCAGATAAGAAGGAGAAACAGCTGAAATTGATGGAGTGTGCTCTGTGCAGGAGGAACTCATGTATTTGACAGATACTGTAAATCTCTGTGGGCGTCAGCTGCACCTATTTACATACTGAGGTGTAAATATCTTTGTGTGTTGTGACGTGGTTGTAACAGAAAGATTCTCCTTAAAGCTCATTGACTTGACCTTGTTAAGGAAAGCAGTTAATGGTGATCAGCGTTGACTTTCTGGATCATCTCATTGTCTTATTTGCCTTATTAACTGAGTTATTAATAACATAACATCACATCACATTCATTTTTTTGGAAAATGGAATTAAATGGGAGAAAGATCTTCTTTCTGAAACTAGAATTTTGGTGTCAATCTAACTCTTTGCAGAGCAACTATGAGATTTATTACTGAAAATAAGTCCACTTAAAAGACACCTAAAGTAAAGTTGGTTAGAGCTCTCTGAAGTGTGATGTACTGAACCACAGCACAACAGTTTCATTTAGAATAATGGTTTTCCACCACATCATATACACCACTCATTTCTCTCCCTCCCAGAAAGATCCCATTTTAGATCAAGGAGTAGCTGCACAGCCATAGGTTTTCCAGACAAAACCCCTTTGTCAGTATTTTTACACCAAAGTTGAGGCTGAGAGCTGTTTATATAAAATATAGACTTTTCCAGCGCTTGAAAAGGCCAAATCCAACATGTCACCACTAAGCGTGTGGGAAATTCTAACAGTGCTGAGAACAAATCATCTCTCTTAGCGACAAAATCTAAAAACAGACACATCGCTCTGGGAGAAAAATTGCACATCACTGATTATAAATGAGTCTTTTGTGCGCAGCACGTGTAAGGTTTTCTCACGATGAAGAGGATATGAACTTGTTTCTGTGATTCTGTCCTCTATTCTCCAAATAATTCCTTTTTTACTTTTTACAAAATATTATTTTGCTTTGTTTAAACACAAGTTGCATTCACTGCCTAATTTTAAATTAGAATTCCAGCCTTTTTACACATGAGGATTAGTTTACTTGTCTTGGATAGAGTTATTGAGGTTGTGAAAGCGACCAAAAACAAAAAAACAAATAATGAGGTCACAAGGATTGTCTCTTGGAATTGGGTGGGACTTATTAACTGGGGGACATAGAGTTTGAAAGATGTGGGCAGAAGGGTCCAGCAGAAGACTATGCCAAGTTGCATCATGGAAAATGTATTCTTTTAGAGATTAATTCACACTGGGGATTAAAGCTCAGGATATCTTGTCCTGAGCTGAACTGATTTGATCTAATTTGTTTGAGAATCCTTCAGAATCGAGTTCCCAGCTTTATGAAACTAAATTCCTTGAGTAGAACATTTCATTTTAATCATTCCTATAAAATTCTGATTTCTATTTCAAAAAGATGTCCAGATATTTATGTATCATTCCTCACATTATCCATTAACATTCAACTCATTCACAAGAAATAATGCAGTGTGAGGCAGATTGGAGAGTGATTTCCACCTGACCGACTCTAAAGTCACCAGACGGCGATTACACAAAGGCATAAAATATCGACAATGATGGCTGTATCAGTTAAAACTGGCCTGGCTCTGCGTGTACAATACAACCTTGTAAGGATTATTACTTCAAAGTTAAAGTCAGTGACTGATGATGTGAATGCACCATTTAATAGGGGCCTCTGTGCAATGAATGCTGGGGTATTCTGGGTTCTTCCACCAAAAGTGGGCAAAAGCAGAGCTGCATGTTTTGTCTGAACTTAGAAGACCCTTTGGAACAGGGCCGCATTGTTGACCCTTTATGACGTATTTGTCTTGAAGTGCGCACTTCAAAGGAGGCGGCCCCTAAACAGGGCCACAGAAACGGATCATTCACACTTATCCTCTTGGCACAACTACTGAACTCTGCATCCGAGCTCTTGCATCTGAACAGTGTTATAGTCAATTTATTTAGCTGACCTACAACTGGTTTATATATACAGTGTGTATATATGTGTACGTGTGTGTCTGTAGTTGTACCGTCAGCAGAACACTAATGTGTGGTGAGAATGTGTGATATTCCCCAGAGAGCAGAGAGAAGCACACTCCCAGCAGCCAGTGGCTTCTCCTCCCTGTTGCATAACGTTGCTCCAGACTGAAGTGAGCCTGCGTGTGAGTGTACATTGTATGGAGAGGACTGAGGGCTGTTGTTTGGACCCCTATGAATATAATGTGGGACAATGGTTGAATGAATCACACATGGGACTGGTACACAGGAGGGACTCTCTAGATAGATTTGGACGTGCGTGTGGATTTAGTTTGTGTTTTGAGACAGATATCTGATCTGTTTAGGACATTATATACCGATGGAGTTTATTTACAGAGGAAGGTGTTTTTGCTGATACGATTGTATTTTATTGCTCATTACTCTCACTTTGTGTTACAGATAATCGAGATCTCTGCAAAACCATGATTATCTGATCTGTTTTCTATTTTAAATAGTCTGAACAGGCGTTAATGCCCAGAAAAGAGTGTTGAGGGCAACCTTTTTATAAAAACAAGTTGTTGAACTGATGTTTTTAACAATATTATTATTATTGCTGTTAATAATAATAATAATAATAATAACGTACCTGATAAAAGGATAATAGCACATAGAACATAGCAAAGAGTAGAAAGAGGTGAAAAGAAGTATAAAACAGTCTGGTGTAATAATGTCAAAGTTACTGTTACTCTGTAAATTGCACTTCAAACTAGACTGGGCGTCTACAGCCACTTTACTGCTCAGTGAGTTTGTACTCAGGCTGAGTGGTACTTTGATGTAAATGCTAACATCAGCATGCTAACACGCCGCTGTGAAATGATTGAGTACTGTGTTCATGTTCAAATGCTAGCATGCTAACATTTGCTAATGAGCACTTAACAGAGTGCAGCTGAGGCTGAAGAGAGTGGCATTAGTGGTGCAGGCATTTAGTCTGGGGCAAAAAGGGAAAATATGACCCGATGGGGGTAAAAGTCAGGGGAAATCATAGGATTCATCCTCTGGAGATCACGATTATCCAGTGTTGTGGCACTTCTTCTAGTCGATGTTTAGCTGTTTTACTAGGTGACGTAGAGTCAGTACAAACTTCCAAATTAAAAGCACATGCAGTTACATCACTTACATGGAGTGAATGTGTTGGTCAGTGAAACGTGATCAAGATTTAAAAACCGACCTTTGAAAAGTGAAACTCTGCATTGTTTCTCTACTTCCTGAAAATGTACCAGCTCAGACCAGCAACATGTTTTGTTTTGTTTTTTTTTTTAAGATTAATGTGTTTTAATCACTTTTTAAATATGGAGCTCAGAGCTCACAGAGCTCACAGAGCGTGTGCTTGAACAATCAATCATTAAGTTCAGAAGAGCTGTTCAAAAGTGCGATTGTGCTTCAACTGACTCATGAAACAAATGTGATATTAGCAGAGGCAGCATTTTATTAGACACATGATCTGTTGTATCGCTGGTGTTACATGGACACACAATGCGAACAGAGTGTGTGGTGTTCTTATTTACAGTGTTTGGGAGAAACACAAGGAGAGACAGAAAAAGGAAGAGCAAGATCATTCTCAGAATAGCACAATACCACAACAAGCCCTCTGTTTGTTATGGCCTTCAGCCCTCAGCTCCCTTTCCTCTGCATGTGTGTGTGTGTGTTCCCTTGAAGCAGCCACACTGTTCTGAGTTCACATGCACCTCCACTCTGCATGAGTGCAAAAGGGTGGGTAGGGTGGGGTTGTAAAGTAGGGGAAGGAAAGGGAGGAGACAGGAAAGGAATACACTGTCAATGCACTAGGACGTGTGTGTGTGTGTGAAAATGTGCATCAATTACAGCCGTCTACACTTTATGTATGTAAGAGTATTTGTCCAGCTGTTACTCATGCACTGACTATTTTTTCATTTCACTGAGGAATAATTTATATCTTATTTATAATAATAATAATAGCAATTATAATAATGATAATCTTTATTTATAGAGCACTTTTCAAACTCTAAGTTGCAAAGTGCTCAATAAAATAATCAATAAAATTACTAATTTTAATGTTTTATAATATAATTTAATAAAATCAGACTCATCTTAAGAGAAAAAAAAACACTTATTTAGCTCTGAGAACTTTCATCCTGCTCATGCTGACCTCTGACCTCTCTGTGGAGGATGTGGAGCAGGCAGGAGAAAATCGAAATCTTCTGCTGGCTCTTTGCTCGCTGTTGTTTTGACCTGGATCCTTTTATGTGGCTTTGTGGGACGGAGTCAGATCCTCACCTGATCTGTGGGCTGCCTCAGAAAATAACTGCTGGATTTATTTTTAAGTGAAATGTAAAAAAAAAGAGAGAGAGAGAGAAATATCTTAAAATATCCCCCACCAACCATGAAGCCCACAGCATCTAAATATGATCAGAGAGCAGAGGGATTGTTTTGCTATTTCAAGGCCTAGGATGATTTTCAATTTCAGGCTAATTTTGGTGATTTTCTGTGTGTGTGTGTGTGTGTTCCAGATATCTGGTCTCTGGGGGTGATCCTGTACATGCTGGTGTGCGGAGTTCCTCCCTTTCAGGAAACCAACGACAGCGAGACTCTTGTCATGATTCTGGACTGTCGTTACTCCATCCCCGAGCACGTTTCAGACGACTGCAGAGAGTGAGTCACACACGCTGCACATGAAACTCGGGTTTATACCAGGACAAAGCTTCCTGTCTGACCACAGCTTTAGCCATCTGTAAAATACGAGTCCACTTTATTATCTTTGCACATTTTTATGTGGATGGATTCGTTTATATTTAAATGCTTAACTCCCTTGCTGAGATTTTCTACCGTTGAGTAGATCCAGTGTCCTAAACAGCCACTGACTGTAAAATCATCTCATTAATCTACGTTTCAGTGGATAATTTTAGTGTCCTAATTGTCTCAGACATTTTTCCAGCCTGCTGCTAATAGAGTGAATACTTTCTTGGCAGGCAACACTGTGTGTATCTATCAAACACTGACTATTATTTTCATTAATGCAAAAATATCTGTGGCCTGGAAGCTTAAACTGTATTTCAATCTTGTCAGAGATGCACAAAATACAACACAGTCATACTCATTTGTCGTCTCTTTCACTCCTCCAACTTTCACTCCTCCAACCAAAACACATAAACACAGACACACACACACACACACACACACACACACACACACACACACACACACACACACACACACACACACACACACACACACACCTCAGCAGTGTAAACACCTGTCATGTCTGTGTATCCAAAGCCTGATATATAATATTCCTGTGCTCCATTGTTAAAAACACAACCATTGCACTGGATCGTTACCATGAACACACACTGTTGTTTATTTTAAGTCAAAACTACGTTCACTGTCATGGTGACATAAGTACTCACTGGAGCAACAAATGGCTATTAATCCACAGATGAAAGTAGTCCCCCAAGAATGCACAATTTAATCCTGTTTGATTTGCTAAAATCTACAGCATCCAGCTGTTTTAGGAAATTACAAAGCCTTTTTAAAATGAAATGATGTATTAAATTATATATTTATGAGCCGTTTTACATCTTCAGGCAGGAACTGGCTCAGGACTGAGTCAAAAGATGGACTGATGTGGTATTTTTGGTCAGTGAGAAAAATATATCCTTTAAATATGAGCACATATACACCCAGTATGGTGAAACTGGTGGTTTAAAAGTACTGAAATGTGTCAGATTGGTTAGTATGGTATAAGTTGCACCATGAAACAGAAGACGAGTGCAGGTTGCTGTGTCTGTGCTCTGAGAGCTTACTGAATAAAGGCATTTATATAGTTGTTTCTTGTTTCAATGCAGCTGAGGTTAGAAGGCGACAGGCATAGATATCATCTGTGGCCACAGACACATCCGGCAATATCTGATTGTGTACTCATCAGATGACTTAGCCCTCGGTCACATATCGCTGGGTTTGATGTCAGAAAGCAGGCAGAATAGAACAGAAAAACCTCCTGGACATTGGAAACTCCTACAGGTTTCAAACTGTTTCAGTGACGTTCATTGCTAAGATGTGTGGCGATGCCCTAGTTCAGCCCTAAACCAGGTCATTCGCCGTGTAAAATCAGTTGCTCTATAAACTGATCACTAAAAGGTTCAGTCACCATAAAATAATAAATCCCTCTGTGCTCTTTCCCATCAGTCTGATCTCCAGGATGCTCCAGAAGGATCCGTCTTGTCGTGCCTCCCTTGAGGAGATCGAGGCTCATGACTGGCTTCAGGGGTTGGATAATGCGCTGCTCAGCCCGGAGGCCCCACCACACTGGCTCTCAGGGGCCCTATCTCCCAGCTCTCCCCGCTCAGGAGTGCCTGAGTGCGGGGACCTGCTTGCAGCGAGGCCCCCATCTCAGCAGGCTTTCCCTGGGCCCTGGCAGCCCAGTCTCAGCTACACCCTCCGTCCACCTCCAGTTGAGGAGCCTCCAGTTACCAAGAACCTGCCTGCACTACAGCAGATCTGTGAGGAGGAAGAGGAGGAGGAAGAGGAAGAGGAGGGCAGTTTGGTAAAGGAAGGAGAAAGTTTGGGATCTCTGTTGGTAGCAGAACCAGAGAAAGAAGCTGAGAAGGCTCTTGATGAAGCAGATGATCAAGTCTGTAGAAAAGAGGAAGAAAAAGAAGAGCTAGAAAACTCAGTGGAGGAAGTAGAGGAGGACGAGGGGGCAGCAGAGGACAAAATGGAGGTAGAGAAAGAACTAGAGAAAAAAGACAGTGGGTGTGTGATTTCAGACCAACCAGTCAGTCATGGAGACAAGTCGGTCAGTCAGACTCCTGAAGTCCCGCCATCATCGCTGCCTGGTTTGGGCGTCCCGTGTTGTCAGGGGCAGCAAGACCCCAAAACTGCACAGGAAGGAAAGGACGAGGAGACAGAACCCAACAACAACACCAACAAACCCCCTCCCTCTAACCCTGAGTCATCGGCCAGACTCAGCCCTAACTGCAAAGAGGCACCAAAGCCAGAAAGAGAAGCAGAACAGGAAGAAAAAACAGAGGAAGAAGCACGACATGATCTCGTAACAGACAGATCGCAACCGAACAATCCACCCGGGACCCGTGATGATGCAGCTCCGAGGCTGGAGCAGGGGAAACGACACAGCATAAAGTTGCGTGAGAGACTCTTCCAGTTCCCTCTGTGTGAGAAAGCTCTGGCCTTCAACATACCAACACACAACAAGCCCAAGATCCTCCCACTGGCTCAGTACAACTGCTGCCATGTGCTCTAAGAGGAACCAGCCGGGGTGCTATCTGTGATGTGCTGCTCAATCACTTGGGACATACGAGCTGTTAAGCAGTCGGCGAGTGGCTGACTAGTGAGCACAGACCCTGTGAAGTGGCAAACCACTGAGCTCCCTGCTGAGAGGAAGGAAAGGCCCTCAGCATGTAAAACACCAAGTGTACAGGAGTGGACATGTACAGCTTCATACCTACTAACACTCGGTTTATTGTGCTCATGTAATCAACGTTGTGTTAGGCTGAAGGTGGTGTACAGCACAGTAGTCAGACTCAGTAGAACCTCATCCATTTTGCTGCTGCGTACAGGACCAACCATAGAAATACAACCAGAAGACTGTGTCCAACCTGTAGCTTAGAAACAATACTGAACCTACCTGTACAGGGAAGAGGGAGACTTAAAGAAAGAAGACGGCAGCAGTTTTTATTGAATAAGCTATCGCCTGTTGTGTTTGCTCAAAAGGTGCCTACAATGATAAAAATGGGTTTCGTACTGTACGTGGCCACTGTGTCATTTTGGTTCTGACTATAAAAAGCTCTTAAGGTCAGGATATTCTCGCACGTGCACTCAGTAGAGCCACGATTTCATATTTTATAACGTATGATTTAGAATTAAACCTTGAACCAGCTTCTGCTACAGAGTAGCACTCGTTTCCTCCTCCATTTGCACAACCTGCTTCTCACCTTGGTTTTAAAGCTCTTAACATAAAGAAAGACTGTTGATGATATATGATATGATATGATATGATATATGATATATGCCGAAGACTGAGATGATGGTTTTCTTTTTCTTAAATGCTAAAGTCTTATTGCTAGTATAGCTAATAGTGCTGACACACTGTATGATACTGTTTATAGGACCATTGATCATTAGTTGGGATGCAGGTCTTCCATGGTATTTGAAGCTATTACTTTTGAATTATACTGAATAATATTTGGTCATAACAGTTTTATTTTGGATGTGCAGATATGAAGTTCCTGAAGTTATTATTTTTTTTAATAATATGACAAAGATAATAATTCTCTGAAGAGATATGTGACTTTGCGCATGTTATTATTGTTATTTATCACAATATACCTCCATGTGTCTTGGATTTGACAGGACCTTGTATTTGTGTAGGTGACCCACTGATGAATTGCACACAGTACAACTATTGTAGCTGGTGTCCTGGGATTGATGGATGCATTTGTTGGTCATTTGGACCAAATAAGAGCGACATGCTCTCGTAGCCGAGGAGACCCTCCGCATGGTATTATTTTACCATATAATGCCTCTATGTGTGTCCTATATTTTCACAAGCGTACTGCATTTTCCTTCTTTCCAACCTCAGACATAAAATGTAAAGGTTTGTAGAGTAACAGAAGGCCAAAGCTGTACAATAAGCTACATCTTCCTCTTACAGTTCAGTAAACAGAGCCTATTTCAGTCAGTCACTGCAGCTTCATGGGTACAACAAATTGGATTTTTAACTCATGACCTGTGATTGGACAGTCCTCGTCTATATAAGGAGCGGATGTCACGTGAAATCCGATTAATTGCTCACATTTCATCGGCCGTGGAAGCATCAAATCTGTGCAGAAGAGGGATAAAATCCCATTATTTGATCCTGTGTGATTGCAGCCTGTCTCTCCTCAGCGTGTCTATGTCTACTGACCTGCATTATAACTAGGACCACGTCTCTACGGAGCCATGAACTTATTTTTCTGTATCTATTTATTAAAATGGATTAAAACATAAAGATAGATGTGTGCAGTGTGTTTATTTCACAGACACACATAACCTATAGTTTGTGACTCCTTATAATAACACATGGTTTTTACAGGACATGTTTTTATTCAACAGAGTTTGCCGCTTTTTACCCATTCTCTTTCTCACACACATAAATGTATTAACCTTCAGGAGCAGCCTTCAGCACCTCAACGTGTAGGTGACTAAAGTTTGAGCCGCTTGTCACGTTTTAGATGCCTTTGATTTGTTAGCAGCAAAGCAAAAAGATCATTTTATGCAAATTAACTGTTAGAAATTAACTCACAGGTTTCATAAGAGGAGGCTCAACTTTACTTTAACTTACATATTTCTGTTGCACTGGAGTGTTTCTTCCATCACTGCCCCACAGTGTGTGAATACATCCATCCATCCACACCTCAGGGTTAGAGATGCTGCTCTGATGCACAATAATGAGCAGCGTGTTCTTGTGCGTCCATTGTCTACACCGCTTATCCAGGCGGGGTAGCAGGGTGGCTGGAGCCAATCCCATCTGACTTTAGGCAGGACAGGCGAGGGCAGGATGTACATCCTGGACAGGTCAGACAGACGGAGACAAGATACCATTCACGCTCACAGGCAACTTAGAGTCACTAATTAACCTAACGTCTTTGGACTGTGGGAGGAAGCTTGAGTGCTTGGAGGGATCCCACACAGGCACAGGTTGAAAGGCCCCGGGCCAGTGCCGCCCCCTATGAGGGCACAGGATGCTAAATAACAACATGCACTGAGCCTAATAATAATATTCCCCTGTAACAGTGGTGGAAAATGCATTCAGATTTTTTTTTACTGTTGCAGAACCACAATGTAAAATATTCCATTACAATTGCAAGTTTTGAGTTCAAAATTTACTTGAAAATGTACGTCATCAATAATAACATGATGGCTCCTGACAGTATTATACTGTATTAGTATGTACATTATTATATATTAGCGTTACTATTGAAAATTCATTAACATGAAAAGAGCATTTTAAGACTGATTCATATAATGATTTGTGTAGAAATTATCAATTAATCTGCCTATTGTTTTTTGTTTTAATTATTCATCAATTGATTTCTGTATAAAATTAAAATAAAGACATAAAAACCAACGAGTTACCGTGTGTATATTTATTTTAGGACAACAAGCCAACATTGTCACCTCTTTTTTTGACCTGGGATCTTGATCCAAGGACCAGATTATCTACAAGCCTGTCTTCATTGACTCATCACAACCTTTCGGAGCATGTGCAAACACACATACACACACACACACACAAGTGCACACACGGGTTTATGATTAGTGTCAAGAGTGAAAATGTTCAACTGCAGCCAGCTGTGAACGTCGCACCATCCATCTGCATCTTTGCTGAATCAGTCTTTCAGCAGCCACCAGGGCTTGTGAAAAGCTGCAGGTTGAATAAAATTAAAAGTGTATAGTGCCTCCTGGTGGCTGGAAAGAATATTAACTCTTAAAAACAATAACTTACATAATGAACAATACACCACTGTTCAGCAAGTATGAAAGAAAGGGTGGCTTCATCAGCTTATTCATTATATGAAGTCAAATGTGCCAGCAGTAAAGAGTGAACAATGAATTTACACTCGTAGCATGAATGTGAAGGATTAGACTATGAGATGAATCAGTTATCGCAGCACAGTGAACTCAAGCATATTTAGAGGCACAGATTATCAAGTGGCTAAAAACTAAAACCCAAAAATAATATATAAAATAAAGTATTATTGCTAACAGTAATAGCAGATAACTGTTCTTTGGTTGTTAGCAATCATATTTAAATCTTGGCACATATTCGCCAATTATGTGTATTAACTTTATTTTACGTATTATATTTGATGTTAAGCATGTTTCTATAGCCAAAGTGTGATTAGTTACTAATTACTAATAAGGAAAGGACAGTATCATCAGTGGAGGAAGAATTAACTTTTTTTTTTTCTTCTCTTCAGGACAAACCTGTTTCTTATGAATTTATGCATCATTTATATTTAGAGTCAAATTAGGACAAGAATGTGACTTTTGACATGTGATCACTTAATTTCAAATTTCATTTGAATGAAATTTCACTTATCATAATATATAATTTACAGTATGAGTCAATGTGTGGGGTTACTCCACTGTATAAAACCTCCCTCTAGGCAGAATGTTTTCTGTCACTGACATTAGACATAAAAATGATCTTTACTGTAAAATAATTTGTGTAGCATAAGTTCAAAGATTAAAATACAATATATATAATATATAATGTTTCTCCATTTGATGGAGCCAACACTTCCTTTTCCTTTAGTTGCACATTTACTGAGAATGAATAGTTAAACATGTTTCTTTAAATTGGGTTGTTTTTCTTCTCATTGAGAGATTGATACCAGGAGCTGGTATGGTAGTAGACAGTGGCTGGCTAACTGAGCTTAGCACAAAGGCTGGAAACAGGGGGAAACAGTTAGCCTAGCTTTCCCTCCACTGTACTAACCCCTCTTGAACTCACTTATCAATATTTCATATCTCACCTGGCCAAAAAAAATACCCCAGTATTTAACCTCCGTATGAAGCAACATGTTTCTTTTACACTTTGCTGTTTGTAGAGCAGAGCTGGCTGTTTTTCCCTCTTTCTGGTCATATCCAGGTATAAAAACCCATTTTTTCCAAAACTACGAACTATTGCCTTGAAAATTTGGGAGTTGCTTTAACATAAATACCTCCGGGCAAAAGATTTTCTGAAATTAATCTGCAGAAACTGATTCTGTTCCCACATGGGGACACAGCAACACAATGCTAACTCAACAATGACACAGGTGTTAGAAAAACACTTATATATTTAGTTATCCCACAAACATGGAGTGAAATTAGCATTCATTTGGAGGTGTGTTTCACTTGGAGTTGGAGCTTTAGAGAAAAAAATCAGCCAAACAGACATATTCACCAGTTGGCTCCTAACTTTGTCAGGCAGGTGTATTATAAAGTGAAGTGCTCAGAAGTGCTGCATGTTCAGATAATGATGATTCTTTGCATGTTCAACACTACAAGCAACTTCTTTTTGAATTTTATTTATATTTAAAGTCAGTAGGTTGTTGCTTTTTGTTCTGATGATTACTCCAGTGATGATACTGTCCTCTAGTTATGAGTCCTGGACACTCGCTGTAGCTTATCACTAAAAAACACTGCTGAAAGAGTCTGGTTGTCAAGTAATCAGTCTGTTTTTGACCCTGCCAGTAACATTAAAAATTCTTTCCTGTCAACCCTTTACTAAAGACTGGCTGCACATACTTAATCTTACAAGAGCTTTTTTCATTAAATCTGAACAAACTTTAACAACTCTTTATCGTAACACAATCTTTTCAATTAGCCAATACATTCCACCTGCTGTCTAATATTGGAAAAGCTACTGTTGCACTTGCAGTCATTTCAAAGTGTGCACATTGCAGAAGCACTCTGTTAATTGGAGAGCACAGCAGAAACACTTTAAAAGCACACACAGGGAGTGGTAGGGATACAGCAGTATGCATTGTGGGCCCTGCTGCGGAGGCCCACACAACACTGAGGATGCTACTGTATCCTCTGGTTGTGGCAGCCCGGCACAGGATGACATAATAAAAGCACCACCTCGACACTTTGAAACACAATCAGGACTCAGCTGGGTTAGCCTGCTGTTTCAGAGCCTGCATGGACGTGTACTCAATATGCTCTCTCTTTTTCCGGATCCAGTCCGGCTCATCGGGGATCACGACTGCCAGAATGACCTTAACCATGATGAGCAGGTGCTGCAAAAAACACACACACACACACACACACACACACACACACACACACACACACAGTGGTATAAGTGCAAGGGGAGGACATAGATATTACATTTGTACATGAATCTCTCCATCCTCCATCTTACCTCCACCAAAACAGCCATTAGCAGGATGTTGGCGCTGCTCATCCCACCCTCCCGACACAGCTCCTGTAACCGTGGCGACAGCAGCAGCAGCCAGCAGTTGGACACGACGGAGACAAAACTCAGGACTTCGAAAGCAACCTGAAGCACAGGACAATGGCATGAGCTGTTCATTCATAGAAGTGTGACATGTTGGGTGCATCTCATTTCTATTGTGTGCTGTGTTTGCTGCCGACCTGCCACACGCCCATGTTGGCCACGGGAGGGTAGAAGGGTTTGCGGAAGAGTTTGCAGATCTTATAGGCGTCCGAGCGGATCTCCGTCAGGTTGTTGATGAGCAGTAGCACCGCCGTCAGAGGATAAACACAGGAGAAAAGACTCAAATACCCAAACTGCACCAGGAGCTCAATGTACTCTGCAAACAGGCCCTGGAAGAAAACAAGAAGCTTGTTATCACACGCTGCCAGAGGTCATTTGTTTTGACCTGCAGATTTGATGCATACACACTGGGAAAGCAGGAAGGGTGATCTGGTTCCTAAATTTGTCCTCCAGTGGGTCGTCTTCACTCTCTGCCCTGTGGGGGGCGCTGATGAAACGGTCCACAAGGAAGGGGATGACCACCTCTGTCACCTGATTCACCAGCTGGGTCACTATCAGCAAAGACGCTAGACGCTTTAGACAGATGAAGGAAGAGAATATGTCAGTTTGTGCTGTTTTTTATTCATGGGTGTCATGTTTTTTTTACATAGCTAACTAACTAGCGACAAAACTACATCCATGACAGAAAAAGGAGAGGATTACTGCAGATGTACAAGCTGTTATAAGGTGACTTAGAGAAATATACCCTCCTAAAATGACATATCTCTTTGATCAATGTGACAAATGTTAACCAATGCCAGGTAGAATTCATGTCAGAAATTGGCAAACAACACAATGTAAGTCTAGATGAATGACGTGAAACTTAGTCTGATTATCAGATCTGTTTAAACAAAATTAATTGAAATATCAAAGAGAATTTTTATTTAATTTATTTAATTCATTAGAGAAGTTTTATTTAAGGTTTAAGCTTTTTTTCGTCACATTTGTGACATGAAGAGCACAGCTTTAGCCTGGTTTGATGCCAACATTGCAGTTTTATTCATGTTTTCTATTCTCTTGTCATGTTTTTCATGTTTTGTTTTTTTTTACAGAATTTATGGTTAAAGGATTTTGTGTTTTTGGAACATGGCCCTTATTAGGGATTACAACTAGAGATATTTAACCCTTTAACAAACTGATTTTCACTATTCTTAAGTGCTTGAGTCGAAGGCAACTGGACTTATTTTTAGGTCCTGGGGGACTTGACATCAGTGGTTGTTTGTTTGCTCCTATAACACAGTCTTGAGATCCCTTTCCAGGCATGTTAACCCCCATTCACACCTCATGTGACCCTAACGACTCACATGATGGCAGGGTGGGTCAACGACCCCCAGGACCTCATCCAAGGTCACGATCCCACTAGACGTTAAATACCTGGGACCCGTCAGCTTTTAGACCCAAAGAAACCTTTTGGGTGAGAAGTGAAATGTCTTCCAGAGCCTAGAAAGAAATCCAGTTGCCTTCCACTCGAGCACTAAAAACTGCCATGATCTGGATGACTGTCTCTACACAGACTGATTTTCATGTCATCTTCTTGTCTGTCTGATTCACGTTGGAGGCTCAACATTGTATTGATTGGAGCCGTTACCTTACGAAGCAAAGTCACATCCTGCTTGAAGAAGGCGATGTGGAACAGCACAGCGAAGTAGTTAAAGAAAGTGAACTAGGGGTAAAACGAGAGAAAAAAGTCAAGTGAATTAGCTTGTTAGCTTAGCATTTATGAGCTAATTGATCATGCAGAACTTACCACCAAGACTTTGGCTGTCAGATGCTTGTCAAAGGCCGACTGCTCTCTGTGATTTTCTGAGAGGACACAATCAATCAAACCATTGTGATGTGTTGTATTCTATAGTATACTATTAGTTGTATACTGTATTATATTTCTAAGATTGCAGGAGCTTTTCAACTGTACTGTTATCCCTCTGGCATCTCCTCCATCTCACTCACCATATTCAGTCAGAGACTGTGCCACTTTCTTGTAAACAGTCGCCAGTATGTTTGTATAGCTGATGTGAAGCACTGAGGGCATGTAGAGCAAAGTCTGTGACAGCAGGGAGTCCCAGTCTTTGTGTAGCTGTTGTACCTGGGCCTCTCCCCAGTAGAAACACATCATACCCAGAACCACCAACCCTGCAGGGGGAGACGTGACGGGGCAGAAGAGGTGAGGAGGCAGAGCTCAGAGGATGTTTTGAAATTGTAAAGAACTGCACTGTTGTGTTTTTACACGTTTCATACAATTGTGTCGTTCACATTGAATTTACGTGTTTTTGCTCAGTTGATCTTTAAACCTTTGATGAAACTTAATCTTTTACTTCAGACAACAAAGCACCAACTTGTTTCCTCTCAGTTCAGTATCTTGAATCCATTAATTCACTCGAACCAAGATGAAAATTGAGGTCCTACCTAGAAAGAGCCCCACCACCGGGACTGACACCAGAGCCATACGCAGGTCTCTCTGCCATTCAGGGAAGAGGGGCTCCACACGCCCTGTCACAGGGTTGACCCCAAGGTCACCGTGAAAACCAGGCCTGGGTTCTGCGAAGCGCTCAGCGAGGCGCAGGGTCCCCCAGCGGTAGGACAGAGAGCAGCTCCTACGTTTCCACAGCTCCATGAACACCGTGGACCACAGCATGCTGAACATGGCCTGGATCATGTGACCGCTGACCACTGGTCCCGAGTCATCTTCAGCGTTTGGGTCTGGTGAGCCCGAGACGGACTCCACCATCTCCTTCTGAACCTTGCCTGTGATGGGAGAGAACAACCTTGTGGCCAGTTAGTTTGTTTTTCGGTTTTCATCATCCATCTATGAGTGGTCCATAGATAGATAAGTGATCCATCTATCCAGAAAGGTGGATTCACTAAAATGTCTCAAGTTTGTCGTTCCAACGCTTGAACCAAGAGTAGTCAGGTACTATTGTAACAGAGTCTATATGCGTTTAATATGTTTATTACATGTGACACCTGCTATAAAGTGGGTTGTTAGGAGAGGTAAGTTGTGTCATGAGTCATAATATCTGTTTATGTTTATGATTATAGTTACAAGTGTATTAAGAAAAGCAACAGGCTATTTTTTTGAGATAACAACATAAAATAATTTCAATAAACATCCCTGGGGCAGACTATAGGCCTTGTTTAATGTCCCTTTGATGTCTTTTGGTGTCATTGATAAATTTCCTGACTCCATTTAAAGTTCAAACAGCTGTTGCCATATGTGCTGCTAACATTAAAAAACATTGATGTGCAGCTAGAAGATAGAGAATATATCAAAGTATGAAGAGATTTCTAATTAATTAATTAATCATAGCAGCTTAGATGAGAAAATAACATGTCTACATTGTTACACAATGTTAAAATAATGTTTTTCAGTGTCATTAATGTCAATAATTATACAGGACAAAAAGGATAACTCCACACAACTACCTGAGAAGTAAGTGATGGACAGGCCCAGTATCGCCGGTGGAAGCAGAGACCAGGTGTAGAAGTCCAGGAAGCTGAAGTAGAAAGCCACAGAGCTTCCAAAATACCTATTGACTGAATCTAGATAGATCAGCAGACAGAGGTATGAGTTTATACACTGTTTAATTGAGTTCTACTTCCTCCTAGAGACAACACTAAAAGCCTAAAAAAAGTGACACTGTCACCACATTTGCAACAGTTTCTGCTGTTTGTGCATACGAGCTGTCGGGGTGCATGTTCACACCCACCCAGTGGTTGAGCCAGCTGATTACCAGAGTACCAGGCCTCACTGAGCTCCTTCAGCTGGTCCGGGTTGTGGAGGGGAAGTGTGTCCACAATCACACCAGCTGAGCTGAGCTTCTGCCCTGAAACCACACACAGTTTTAGACACGTGACGTCTAAACAACAACCAAAGAAGCAACAACTAATCTGCACACTGTATATGGAGTTATGTAGACACACTGGAATTAATGCTGAGTAAAGCAATTTCAGGACTGAATGTGAGGAGAGAAGAACAGCTGAGGTCAGCAAGACATAGATACATATAGTATCTGGTATATATAGTTGGATACTGCATGAGATGTGGGGATTACAAACATTTACTAAACCAAATGATTAAAAACATCAGTGAATTGTACTGTTGATGGGGGTGACGTGTTCTGCTGCCTGAAACACTCACGATAAACAAGTATATGTTAACCCTCATGAACTGTTTACCCCTGTTTGAATAATGTTTGTTAATAGAAAACAGTATCCAGCTGTTTTAGCAAGTGACAGGGCCTCATTTGTGACGTGTTTCTGAAATAGTTCAGTCTTAGTCAGACAGTGTGGGGAAGTCAAAGAGAGACAAACTAACACATAGTTGGTTTTTGGTCTTTTCATTTGATATATTGACAATAAGTAAAACCTAGAATAATACCAGCATTGTTCTTTAAAGCTGCTGATTTGTCCTGAAGCATTAAAAAAATATATCAAGAGAAACAAATCAGAAAACAAAAGTCCTCCCTCTCACTGGAGGATTGGCTTCACATTACTCCAATAATAATTAAATTATGTGGATGGATGTGTCTCTTGTCTGTACATCTGATGTCTCTGCATCACAATACTCCAACTACTCACAGATGTTATCTCGGTTTTGCAGCGTGCATCTGTCAGGCAGGCCGGGTATTCTCACGTCTCTCTGCGCCCGCAAACCGTCCAGCTCATACTTCACCATGTGCTGTCGCTCGGCCAGCGTCAGGAACACCTCCATTTTGTCTGTCGCACACATGAAGAGATGCAAACACATTCATACAGCCAGTGGTGCATGAATACAAAACAAATAGGCAAATGAAACATGTGGACGATTCTTACACCAAACCATGTTGCTCCAGTATCAACAGCTTCATCCAACACAACTGTACAGTTCTCTCCTCACTGATTTAACTCAGTGCAATGATCATAACTTGAAATGCATTTACTCAAACCCTAGAATGATTTCTCAGTCTTTCCAAATAGTTTTCCATTCATCCATTGCAGGACATTTAATGCAGGTGTGGACACTGGCTGCTGATTTCAGATCAGAATCTTCTGCAGAGTCTTTGTGTGTGTGTTTGTTAATTGGTTGGTTCATTCACTGTGTGAGAGTAAATGTCTGAAGTTTGACTCAGTGATATGACTGAAGTCCTGAACAGCGCAAAGGGACACATTGGGCAGCTTTAGTCTCGGCAAACGTTGGGTGGGGCAGCAGGAGAAGTCTGCCCATGCAACTGAGCGCAGTGTTGCCCCACCTGGGTAAAGTATTCCACGTAAAGGTGTTCAACCAAATCCAACAAGTCCTGGAGGGCAAATCAGACACACCCAGAAAAAAATAGTTTACAACAAGTGACTCTGTTTTAGTTTATCATTATTATTACTCACAGTAAAATTTATGAATGTAAGTGTTTACACAGGGAGAGAAGAGTAGGCTGATGTCCCACACAGACCATTCTCCTAATATGAAGTCTGAAAACCTTTTAACATTGAGCACAACATGTTGTTGGTGAGGAGACGGACAGAGAAAGATAATAACAGCATAATGAGGAGGTTCTTCAGGCCAACGAGTACAAGAGGTGGATGAGGATACTGATCCCAATTTACGACACTGTGTCACTGCTATAACATCCAGTCAGATCTGAAACACCTGCCATGACACCATTAAACACCCCTAGGGCGGCCCAGAGAGCCAGATACAGCTGAACTATTTTCGGGCTTGTGTTTCTTCTCCTGGTTCCACGGCCCAAGTCTGGCCCATATACAGCATGACTATCAGATGCTACTTCCACGTCTGGACCAGTTCTGGAGCATGAAAGGGAAAATCTTCTGGCTGTCACTCAACACTGGAGGATAACAGCCAGGATCGACCCAGATGTGGACGTATATGGGCCAGACTCTGCCCCAGGGTGGACCCGGGGTGTTTACTGGGCCAGAAGTTTAATTTTGGAAGGAGGACGAAATAAAATGAAAGATATTGGATGAAAAATAAGTGATCTATGACCTTTAGTGACCTTGAGAATGGGATACAAGATACAAGCCTTTTAAAAGTCAGATGAATGAGCAACTGCTAAAGTAAAGACGAGACAGGAAAATTGTGCCTCCTGTTCTCTTAATTTGTGCTGATGTGATGATGAAGTTTTGATGCACTGTGGTGAAGCCTGAACATATAATACAAGTGTTTTCATGAAAACACTCACGGCCCCTCTGCCGTACCTGAATCTTTAAAGTTGTCTCTGTCGTTGTAGGAGAAGGCCTCCATGTCCCCGTTGCGGTAAGGCTTGCACAGACCCAGCTCTTCTGTGGCTCGTAGTAACGTACAGCGCGGGGCTGAGACCACGATGATGTCACCGCTGGCGTCCTCACCTGGATGGGCCAGTAACGCAGCACCTGGGGTGGGACAGTGGAGCGAAGATGGAGAATTGAAACCTTTATTTTGAATTTGCTAACATCGAGAACCAGACAGCTACCACAAACTGTTTCAAGATATATGGGCATTTTAGACTTGAAAGATATAAACCTGTCGTGAAAACATTGAGTATTTAGTCGTTGATTTATTATCCAAACATGTAGACAGTGGAAGAAAAGGTAACTGAAGGGACTTCGCATGATTTGGGACAAAGAGGAGCTCAGTCTTACCAAGTATGACCTTTATTTGTTTAAGAGACATTTAACCAAACAAAAAGAGATGCAGAAAGAGCACATTCATGCTCAACAAACAGCTTTGTTTGCTTGATCTCAAGCTGAAATTGATCTGGAGGCAATTTTCTGTGTTTACTTTTGTTTGAACTTCTGTTTCACAGTTTTCACAGTTTTTAGAAAACTTTATTAGGTTTGCTCAAACATGGCTTTTTTTGACAACCTTTCATGTAACTTAAGTTCTCTAAGTTAAATACTCAAATACTCATATTTTTTAATTTTTAATATAATACATTTTTAATTTATATATATATATA
>CM076652.1:5749921-5804668 GCA_038496675.1 Rachycentron canadum
TATATATACATATATATATATATATTGAAGTGTAAATCAGATTGAATGAACAACCAAAGCTAAGAATTCCCATCAGCCTTAGATGCATTTGAGGTTCAACTAATTTTTTCTCCATTATTTCTGAGGCCGTACTTTGTGATTTAGTATCGTATTGTATTCAATTTTGAAGAGTATGAGTTATTATTTTTTTTAATGTAATTTAAAATACTGTATTTGTACCCAGGGGCACATAGAGAAAAACACAGGAATACACAAAAAAAAAAAAAAAAAAAAAGAACACACAACTGGTGTAAGACAAACGGGTCCAATTAAACAGTCGATAGAAAAACTTTTATCCTTTTGTACAAAATGGTTGCAGCTGATGAGGAAATGCTCGTTGGGGTAAAGTCCAAGGCACCAGTCCAGTGATTCAGCGTTTACACTCACATGTTAAATGAAACGAAAGCCATCAAAATACCCTTATTTTTAGCCTCTACTGTTGGGAAAGACTCAAAATACTGGATCCTATGTTTCCCACAATGCAACTTCATAGCATCTATGACCGGTTTGACCAAGAGCAGGTGACCCTTTAAGAAAGACATGCACAATAATAATAATAATAATAATAATAATAACTAATGGTTGGTCAGCACTGTTGCCTCACAGCAAGAATGGTCTGAATGTGAAAGTAAATGGTTGTTTGTCTCTATATCTCGCGTCCACAATGGACGGGGTGGTGTACCCCACCCTGTGTCAGCTGGGTATAGATAATGAATGGATGTTTAACAAACAGTGATCAGAACAGACCAACATCAGAAATATACAGATATTTATTTACAAATACAATTGCATTTGCATAGACATTTAAAATTTCAAAATAAAAGTTATAAGATATTATAGTAAACAGATTTAGGAAATATTCTTTTACGCTGCATAATTTAGCAAAGGAAAACTTGTCAGAATCAAAGCTACAAACGGTTGCTTTCATCTTTATTGCATAAATATCCATAAATAAGATCTCTATGTATTTAGTCCAACAGGTGGGATTGTTTCTCTTTGCCAAGCAGCCGTCACAATCACTATGTATCATTACACTCTTCATCATCACCATCTTCATCAATAATATCATCATCTCTTTCTCCACCATCATTAATATATATTTTTGGTTCTTTGTGAAGTAACGTCTCTGTGAGACATAGTCCTTACATAAAAGTCTGAATTCTTCCTTGTTGTCAATGTTCACGATAAACAACCCTGCAAAGCCTACACAGACCAGAGTTACGGTTTCACATGAACCGATACGTATTTTGAAAATAACATTTGCTAAATCAGTTGTAGCTCGACCCTGCAAAGCCTACACAGACCTATTCAGCTGGTTATATTAGAAACAGTGTTTTGGTGACACAACCTGCTTCCAGGTTACCTGAAGACTTAATTATTGCTGCTCTGCATTTGTTAATGAAAATCACGTTACTGCATTGTCAAATCTTTCTCTTCCTGAAAAATATGGTTACACTTTTCTGAAACAGATGTTGCACGTTATGTTACATGTGTAAGAATATATGTACAACAATTAAGCAGGAGTCTTTCTTCAAACTAGAAAAGTTGATAAAAAAAATGATTTTTCGGCAGTAGTAGAATATTCTCACTGTTTAGTTATGGAAAACGTCTGAATTAACTTTGTTCTGCTTTAGTTAGCAGTGTTGTTGTCGGGTGTTGAGGAGACAGGTTTCTGGAGGATCCACCAAACGCTATCAGAACCTCCTGCTGTCCAAGTCAGATGGGTCAGCGATCGTCATCCTGCGGGGATCTGCAGGGGGCCAAATGGATGTAACGGTCACATGGAACGTTTTCACCTTTAACTTCCCAACAGCAAAGCTCTGACGAAATGAAAATATCGTTTTTCACATTAATCCTGAAACCTAGTGGACACTTGTGACCTTTGACCCCTGCAAGATCCTCACAGCAGGAAGTCTGACAGGCTGGCCTCATGCCTTCAGTACTGTCCCTCTGTCACCATGACAACACCCTACCATCCATCCACATATACAGTACCTACCCACAGGGGCATCGACTATCCTGTCTAAAATACATCTGCTCACTTTGATAAGGTAAAGCTGGTGCAATTAAAGAATCTCCTCTTCTGTACAAGGCATCTTACAAAATATCTTTTTACATCTTTGTTTTATCTTTCAAGACAAAAAAAAAAAAAAAAAGATGCGACGGACATGTTACCAGTCTTGCAAAAATATATCTCCACAGTAGTTTCCAATATTTATATAAGTTGTGCTCTACGTGCCATGAACACTGCGTCACGTTAGTAGCCTACATTATAATCTCTCTTCTGTAGGTTTGCACATAATTAATAAGTTAAATCTATACTGTCAATTTCAGATATTTGAAACCCAATGTTTTGTTACCGGAGGTTTAAAATAGAATTTAAAAAAAAAAAAAAAAAAAACTACCGTGAGACCAAACATGGTGGAGCGAACTTCTATTAAGTGTTACAAACATGCAGTGTAACATTGTGTAGCAGTGAAGCTCAGTAGCTTAGAGGCCAGCAGAGAAGAGAGCTGTGAGTGAGGACAATACAAAGTGACAGTCAAGCTGCAGATAGCACGGAGGAAGGTTAAAAATATATTTAAGTTATTCCTGAGTTAGTTCACCTGGTGAGATGATGCAGTTTGGGGGGTTTCTCTCTCACTCAGTCTCTACACACTCTGTCGCACACTTTTCTCTTTCACCCTTTCATCCCGTTCTCTTCTCTGCTGTCTTCCACATCCACCTACCATCTATCACTTCCTTTACCCTCTCTCCTTCTCTGAGAGACGCTAGGACAGTGCTTGAGAGTGTGTGTGCGACTTTGAGCACATTTCCATTTGTATTGTGCTATTGGCAAATGTTTAGACAACAACATACAATGTGTATTTTAAGTATTTTCTGAGTTTCTAGGTATAAAACCTACAGTATTCTTGGAAATTTAAGTCAAAAAACACATGTACAAATTAGTGTGTGTGTGTGTGTGTGTGTGTGTGTGTGTGTGTGTGTGTCCCTGTGTCCCTCTCTTTCTCTCCATGGCCCCACTTCTAGCTGAATATTATAATGTGACTGGCGATCAGGTGACGACGTGGCTGGTGAGGTCAGAGCAGTGAGAGTGCACATTGGTTCACAGCGTTGAAGGGTTAGTGCACATTGGGCCACGCACGCAGACGACCAAGCAGAAGAAAATAATATGTTGATGGCTGAAATCAAAAAGCAGGCTGAGCGTTAAAGTGGCTCAGGAATCCTTCAGAAGTGGATCTTCGTCCTTGCTTGGGGAAGCTATGGCTGCAGAGACTGAACTAATGGTGCCAGGGTGGTTATAGCATGTGAGCTGGTTACAAAAGAAGGAGGTTGACAAGTCTTGTGTCCCAGTTTCTGGGTTAGAACTTCTCATCCGGGATGACTGTGTTGAAGGGGTGGTCCCAAAACGTGGAGGTGATTCCAAAACCTGGAGGAAATAAAGATTTGATTAGATCAGACAAAAAAAAAAAAAAAAAAAAAAATGGAAGCAAAGAAAATCAAACCTAAAAATGAAATATGTTCCTCAGTGGTTCCACTGCTCACCTGCTCTCTGGTGTTCAAAGTGGTGTTTGACGTGGTAGGCCTTCAGGCTGTACATATATGAGCCTCTCTTTGGTGAGCCGTAATGAAGGTAGTAGTGGATCATATCGTACACGACGTAGCCGCACAGCCCTCCGACAAACACAGACGTCCCAAGGATCTCTGGGAGCGTATGCCACAGGATTGCATAGAAGGCTCCCACCACTAAGGAGGCCAGGACGGGGGGGAAGACGAGCCGAGAGCCGTCAAACGGAGACTGTGGAGAAAAGAAGTTTATGTCATGAAACTGTAGAAGTAACGAGTTTGTACCGAGGTAAATATGCCGACAGGATTCACACAAGTTAAAAGTATTGCATCTGATTTTTTCTCCCTCTTTGCAACAGATAATGTACATTTACAATTAGACAGGACATCCAGCTGGTCTGGCCCGCCTTCTTTGGGGCAAAGTGCAACACATGAGGAGGTTTTATGAGTGATTGTGCTACAAACCAGTTTCACCATGGGGACAAATAAAGTCTGTTGTGTCAGACTCCAGGCTGCTAAATATTCTCCAACTAACAATTGAACAAAGTATCTGAATATTTCAGTTTTCGCTTCATTTGCAAATATTTCTAAAATTCTGTTTTTGCTTTGTCATCATGAGGTGCTGAGTGTAGACTGACGATGAAGCCGACTTCTTTAACACAAGGCTATAACCTAAATCAGGCCTCAACTACTTTATGAACGCACGGTGAGTGGAAAAGGAGAATAGTTGTTTATTACCTGATATATGAAATCATTCATATTGGTGATAACCTCTGTTTGCACGATAGAGGGCAACATAATAAAACAAATACGCCTTTCATGAGTAAACTGGTTTTATGGCCACGAGGCTTCGGTGGTCCCTCGAGTGTTTGTACCTTGTGGTGCTGTCCGTGCAGGAGGAAGTGTAGCGTGATGAGGTAGTAGTTATGGGCCGGTGGTTTCATGTGAAAGACAAAGCGATGAATGCAGTACTCGATGAACGACCACAAGAACCAGCCCATCAAAAAGAGCAGTGGGAAAATGTACTTATGGACTGGGATAGAGAAGTCTGGGAACACACGAACACACACACACACACACACACACACACACACACACACACACACACAGAAATAAATACACCACGACTGGTCATGATGCTAATGAAAACAAATTCAAGTACAATCAATTGTATGTTTATGAGCTTATGCAAATTAGAGTGAACGCACAAATGAAAAGGAAAGACACTCTGCGGCTTGTGGGTGCACGGTGTAAGCTTGTTTTGCATCGGGTGGCGGGTGTGTGTTACCTGAAGTGAGGACTACCCTTGTGGTGCCCTTTGCCAGGGTGGTGTAGCAGTACCAACTGAGATAAAACACAATGGGAAGCCACACCACTGGGACCCAGTACCTGCAGCAAGAGACCAGACCAACTCTTTACACATCTTTAAATATAGTCACACTCTCAGTCTTCTACTAAATGTTATTTTTATAGGAGGAAGAGGAGACAAGAGGAGGAGCAGACACCTCCCTCGGGTACCTTGAAGCTGCTCTTGAAAAAGACTTGAAGACTGAACAAGACAAACTACCATCTGGTGCAGAGATGCCGAGGACAGCTCTCAGTTTATATTATGACAGATCAATAGGTACAACAACATAATCAATGACTCTCAAACTGCTCTTTGATTAAAAAACTCTATAGACATGTTCATTTTGCTGCCTGAACCAGGTGGATATGGTCCAGCCTGATTGGGGGAAGTTGGTTGTAATTATGGGTATAAATTGAAGTAAAACTAAATAAATAAAAAATTGTTAGTAAGAAAAACTGCAGCACTTTTTTTTTTTTTTTTTGCTCAAAAAGGACCCGAAAACCCCTTTTGACTCCGTGAACTGTTGACCCAAACACATTTTTTCATTCATCTGATGATGATGTTTGTCTGGGAGTCATATTTATTTTCATAATCTCTACAGTAATTAAAACATATATCCTGTTTTACCAGGAGGTCTTGGTGCTGGCCTCCATGAAGGGGTTTCCAAACAGTCTAATTGGTCTGTCGACTGGCTGGTGAACCCACGCGTCGTATTTCTCTGCGAGGTGGCCTACCTGCCACGCCAAGGGCTTCCTCCAGTCCACCAGATCCTGTGGAGATATTAACAATGAGAAATCAGGAAAAAAAAAAAGGTATATTTTAGAGGTAATAATAATAATATCTCTGCACCACACAGAGTGATAGAGTCACCGAACAGGGAGAATCACTTTAATCCAGCAGGTGGCAGCAGAAAGAGAACAACTTTTCAAGCTTCCCAGGAACTGGTCAGTCAAGGAAGTGACTGCATATTGTTTGTTTGTGTCTGCGTGCACTTTTACAGGTTTGCTTTGGTGTAACTGAATTGCTGCCAGCAATAACTGAAGATTCTTAATCTCAGTCCAAAGATCAGAGACTCTGCTGCTTTTACAAGCTCATCATGTCTAAAGCCACATGTGAGACAAGCAGCTGCAGTTGAACACTGAACATTGTACAGTTACATGTTTCACACTAGGTCTGTGGTTAGTTTTGTAATTTCCACAGGAATGTTTCAGGTTAGGAAACAAGGTGGGAAAATCAATCTGGAGTCAGAGCTTGTCAGGAAACTTTTTGTGATGATGATCAACAACCATGATCAGTCCCTTAGGCCACGGTAATATGTGTGCATATATTAAATTTCTGTATGGCATATGTAGATAAAAAAGTTTTAAACATATTAGTTGTTATATATGAAACTAAGAAATTTTAACAATTTTGTATATTGATAAACATATATTTGTATGGGCTAAACATGTATAAGTATGTGTACTTACATTGTAGACTTAAATTAGGTAAATATATGTTATTGTACACAGCAAGTTACAAATGTCTGAATGTTTAAATTTGAGAACATTTTTAATAAACTTGTACGTATACATTAGATAAATATATGTTGACACATATGCTCTCAACAGGTTCTACCATATAAAAATTCATCATATATTACAACATTATACAGATAATTTAAATTATGTACATATATAAAATTTTGCTTTTGATATTTTATGTAAAAAAAAAGCTGATTATTAAGGAGTGGTGATGATGATGATTGTATGTGAAGGTATCATCTGGTATCAGGCACAGGCTGACACAGTCACCTTGATTACAATATAACAGGCTGATTACAAATTAATGTAGGTCGTCACACAGGTGATAACATCTTTATCTCGTAACCTCATTTGGACATAAAGATCAGATGGACATCTAAATTCTACCACACAATGTGTAGCCATTGTTTTACATCTGTTTCCACAACATGTTTTGTAACCACATTCATTCATGCAGTGGACAGTTTAGCATGTGATGGCAGTTTGCCGGCCCCGACTGTTCAGCTACCTGTTGTATGACTCCAATATTTTTAAGTTATCAGCTCAAGAGCAGCTGTTCATGAACACCCATCTGTCATTTATTTCCTCTGTTCACTGCAAACAAAGCTTATGCTGCTTCTGTGACATGCATACAGCATGACATGTGTCTGGCTACAACAATAACAGCAAAAAAGACGAGTGAAAAATATTTAAAAGTATTCAATTCAACATCAAATTCAATGCAGCACAACCAGAGACACTGTCTTGTTCTTTCCATGAATTCCTCTTGTCAAAACCTGATGTCTACATTTCCCCAAATACAACTCAACAACTGCCAGTTCAGCTTGTGTGGGGCTTTTGTAACTGGCAACCACCACATTTTTTTCCAAACTTTAGCCTCATTCAGTTCTGGTTTAAGCAGCAGCACACGAGGTTTGAACAGCTCCCTCAGAAATCATTCAACTTCAACTCTTGACTCCTCAAGACCTATAAACACAGTTTGACGTTTACAATCTGTGGAGTTCCCCTTAAAATCACTTCTTAAAATCAGTACTTTCGGTGCACTTATTTATTTGAGCTCATATTTAATTCTTATACAGTGGTTTTCTACTGCACTAAAGCTGCACTATGACCTTCACTAATAAGATGCTTTGGATAAAAGGTGTCTGCATGAGCAAATGTAACGTTTTCATTGGTACTAAAGTGAAAAGGTGTGGGGAATGATAGTGAAGCCAAAAATATGTAATGTGGCTAACAACAACAAATGTTCCAACTCAGTAAATTTCTTTCAGTAAAGTTTTGTTGTAGATACAGCGTACAATGTGCAATAAAACTACAACTGCGCCAAGATCAGCTGGTACCGTCTGAGGTCGTGCTCATTCATCCAGACTGAAGACTTAAACTCTGCCAGGCAAGAAAAGGAAGTTCATGTATCAGCTGCTTGTGAACAGGCCTGAACTGCCTGTTATTACTCTGAGCGAAAGCCTTTATTCAGTCTTGTCAAATTAAGGAAAAAGAAGCGAAACTGTCTGTCATGTGGGGGATAATCATACTTGTGACTAAGGCAGGAACCTCCCACACACTAGAGAGGTCACTTGATTGTAAAGAAATTGACATTTCTTATAGTGGAGCATAGTATAGTCAGTCATATCACACTGATATATGGGTCTTTATACTAGACTTACTAGATCTTATTTGGACACTATTATTAGAGCTGAATAACTCTAGAGCAAAAAGTGAACTGAAAAAAGAAAAATATTGCGAAACATGCTGATATATATTTTATTATTGCACATTCGCGGATCTTCTTGGTTAATATTAAAAACTGTAATCGTTTTGGAAATCTGAAACTAAAAGGTCAAGTTTGCTCATGAGAACAAGGAAACAGACACTGGTGTCTAGTTATAAAATTATTATTATTAAACCACATTAAACTACATACATGCATGGAGCCTCTCTTGGGGTAAAAACAATTAAATTACCAGGCAGGACACAACATGATATATTTAGTGATACTTAAATAATCCTTAAAAAAAAAAAAAAAAAAAAAGCCTCCTGTATTTAGGACATAGGTTTGGTCATTGAAATCAAACCACAATGGAGCTCTGTGGTGGGAGTGTCGAGGGCAGAGGAGTCATTTTTAAAACAAAACCAAAACACTCACAATGGAAATGCAGCTGTTAATTGCACAGTTTTACTGAAACAACTAGATGATTTCTGCAGCTGTAAAGGACAGAAACGCTGTGAAATATTAAAGCTTATGAGGCCCAGCAAAGGTCTAGTTTTATGATGAGAGCCACGCAATACACTGACACCTGGCAACGCAGCGAACAAGACGGACTGGTTAACGCTGGTCGTCACATTGTGTTCTGTGAGGACATGGTATGCTGATACAGCTGATACACTGAAAAAGTGGAAAAACCTTCCCTCAATCATGCAGACACACAAAAAAAAAAAAAAAATCACGAGTCCTTATGTATCTGTGTGTGAGTGTAAGTGATTTTCTACACGTACAAACTGTTCACAGGAAATAAACTCACTTCTTTGTGAATTATGACAGAGGTATAAAGATGGCAGCGAGGGTTAAGGTCAGTGACGGGATGCAACTAGATACTGGTAACAATTACATCACAAAATAAATGTAACTCTAATCTGCTACTGTTACCGTTAGTGGGGAAAAATGGTTTCACCCAAAATATAATGTGGGTGAGACAGGTGTGAGATCTAATAACACTCACTAACTTAATTCAGCATTTTTTCCATTAAATATTAACTTAAAGAGGACAATAGCAAACTAAATTAATGGTACTGAAAAGTAACCAAATGTAATGAGTTACATTACTTTGACAACGTAATTAAAACTGTTACAGTGCTGATTATAGTTTTGACAGGGTAATTAGTAATCTGTAACCTATTACATTTCAAAAGTAGTCTGGTTAAGGTTGGATGTTATGAAATGACTGTGTTTAATACACCTGTGTGTTTGTGCAGGTTTCTACATGCTCCCGTTTCCCAGTGTGAGAACTTAAAGATGTGCCAACAAACAAGGGCATTTTTGGAATGAGGCAAGGTGAATAACCTGATGGCTGTTCACTCTACACACACTCACGTTATCCAAGTCCACAGAGCTACAGCGGTTGAACGGAGCGTTCTCATCCTCTTCTTTCTCCTTCACGTCTGTCGTCTTTTCTGCCGTCTCTCCTCCCGTCTGTTCAACGGTCTTCCTCCTCTCTCTCAGAGTCTGGTTAAAACAAACAACACAGAAAATAAACGAAAGGTGAACTGATGATCAGGCCTGTGAGGAGATGGACAATGGACAGTCGTGTCTGCATTTACCCTGCATACACCCCGATTTCTGCTAAGAGAAACATGAACTGTTTACACTTGGGCCTTTGAAATAAACAATGGTCAAGATGTACAAATACTAAACTGTGTGTTTGTGTATGTTTGTAATGTGAGTTGCACAGTCCATCATGTGATGGAATAAATGAGAATCCACACAGTAACTGTGGGCCTGTAGAAACTGGACAAACCCCTGACAACCCCAACTTCTCTCATGCAACTAGACAACTTATCTAGATCTGCACAGTTGCATTTTAGATTTAAAAACAATGAAGCAAAGACCATTTACAACACGTGCAAGAAGAAGCCGACAGAAGAAGAAGAAGAAGAAGAAGAAGAAGAAGCTGCATTTATCAGAGTGTACAAACTGTAGCCAGTGCACCACACAATACTTACCTACCTATTATTTCTTAAGATGTGTGTCTAAACCATGTGGACATGTTAAATAAGAAATGCATTAAAAGAACTGCTTTGGTTTATTCGTAAAGACAAAATAGGCGGAATTAGATCTGTGACAATCTCATTCATATCCAAAAAAAAATGGTGCTGTAACTGAAATATCTGTAAAATAATTTATCCTGAACCGACTGAAAATGGCTCAACTTGCTCTGCTGATTAGTTCCACAAAAAAAATCTCCACCCAAAAATAGGCCTGCACAATACAAGCAAAATCTACGTGATAACATTGTGCTTGTTTGTATGTGCTGCAATTACACAATACGTGAAACTGAAACAATTCTTTATCTGGTTCAACACAGTTTGTGACTAAACACTCGACATTCACATTCAGTGTCATTACAGTCATTATTATTATTACAGTCCTCTGCTCGTCCTTTGACTCTGCCACTGGCTGTCAGTTCCCATCACTAAAGTGAAATATTTATCAGCTGGCTGGGTTCAGACACATGCACATGTGCACGCATACAGAAAACACAACACAGACACACAGACACACACACACACACACACAAAAAGGTCCCCTATGGTTTGTTACTAACATCACCTTGGCAATTCAACACCTGCAGAGGCAATGTTACACCCTCCATTATCACGCTGCACTAAAGCAAGAAAAAAAAAAAAGGGAAGACAGAAATAGGAGAGACTGTTAACTGGCCCTGTCATTCTTAATAGAATAGATTTGATCTGAACTCTGATGTCCAGTTATATTTGAGAGCAATACTTCTTTAATTCAGTTTTTATTGGAAGTACTGATTTTATCCAGAATATTGACAGACAGAAACTTGACTACTTGTATTAGTAGTATTAACAACAACTACTGTGACTAATACTTCCTGATACGATATATAATTATAGTAATTATATATATATTAAAGCCAGAACTTACTTCCTAAACCATCTAGCACGTTTTGGGACTCACAGTGTGTAATTATGGTCACTGCTCTCTCACAGCAGCAAGTGTGTAATGTGAAATGTCAATTAGATGGTGATCTGCACAAAGTAAGAAAAGGGGGGCACAAAAACTGGTACAGTAATTATCAGCTGATAATGATTAATTTGGCATGGAAGGACGTGATCACCACAGTACAGTACAGTTATACAGATCTGATACCAAACCACTCACATTTACCATTTAGCAACACTAGTAACTGACTTGTCTCTACTCAGACTCGTGAACACGAACCTGTGAGTAATGTGTGATCCTGGATGATGACTGGAGCTTAATGCTGTCAATGAACTTCACAGGTGTGGTGCCTTTGGGGGGGTGTGGCCAGTATTAGGAATGTGAACAACCCACCGGGTTTTAATCGAAACCGGAGGAGCAGCTTATTCTAATTTGGTAAAACAATGACAACGATGGCCGCGATGATCCCGAATCCTGTTTGACTGCAGCTCTGGCAGATTAACTGTGTTTCTGGAGGCCTAGAAAGTCTGTTCATGGCAAAATAACTTTACTAAACTAAATAAATAAAAAAAATAAATAAATAAAAATCACATGATGTGGGCAACAATTTTTAGTCTGCAGTCAAATATAACATAACCACAAACTCAAAACATCTGCAGGAGTCGTATCACAAACACCTGAACAATCAGTCTCAAAAGAGCAGGACATTTTAGAGGAAGATCTGGTATCAGTTCTAGTGCTGTTGCATTGCATTACATAGCACAGGTTGAATTCTATGCAATGGTAACTGAAGTGCCAAACGATGTTAAAACACAAAAAAATAAAATACACAATCCTGCTCCCTGGATTTCTTCTTCAGAGCATCTGCTGCGAAATGTTTATTATTATTTTTTAAAACCTATGAAACAAACATGTTGAATTAAAATGTTTACAGTGATTACACAGCAAAGCTTAACTATGAATGTGGCAACATATGCCAACAGTTTAATGTACTTGCATAGACAAGACTTTATGTTGAAGTCATGTTCAACGTGCTTGCCAAACAGGCAAAGCAAACATTCGCCTCACGACTGCGTCGACAAAATATGTGCAAATTTCCACATATCACTTTAAGCATTTTTAATTGCAGACAGCACACACACCCCACGTATGCACCCTCTCTATTGCATAATGCACTCAGAGCAAATCATGCCCACTGCGCAACACAGAGGCATACTCTCCAAGGAGCTGACAATGGAAACATATGAGTTAATAGGACCTGCATTCACATGTCAACCCATCAGGGTGGTACAGGACGAATGCACAATGTTAGTTTGCTTGGTCCTTTAACTAAACTTTAGCTGCAAAGGTTCATTTTACATCACAATAAAAATTAGAAAAGCATCAGTATCGGACCATTCAACAAGAACGATAATGATCAATAAGTGGTTTTTGTTCCTCAACAGATTCACACAAAACTCTTGAAAGTGCTATGTCATTGTACTGAGTGAAGTTGTTCATTTCATGTTACTATGGTTACGCCACTCATAGATGCTATTTTATAGTATTTAAAACATTTACTGTTACTCAAAATCAGACTACTCTCATATCTCCAAATAAATAATCCTTAAAAAACAGGACATTTTCATAAACAAACTCACAAATTAATTATTTTTTTTCCTTTATCTGTTAACTTCCTCTCAGCACATATCATCTTTTACACCTCGTTTTAACAACTATGAATGTTTCTGCGGTTTAACAGGAACATTCATGGTCTCCTAGTACTGGTATGGTTATGATCTGGTTACTTAGTGTCAAGTAAATAAACTGAGAATGTTTATTCATGTTTGTCACAAATTTCAGTGGTTGTTTACTGCAGTAGAGCAGTAGATGGTAGTGGTGAAAGAGTCTATGTACATGAGTTTCCTGCATGACTTAGCGAAAGAGAACAGAGTTTTAGCAGGTTTTGAGAAGTGGAACATTAAGTGTAAAGAACTGTCAAATACAGATTCCTGTCGTGTGAATTATCGAGTCAGATACCTTTAAAACTGTGAAATAAATACAAAATTTGTATCTGCAGAAAAGACTTTACTGAAAAAAAAATCTGCATGCAAAAAAATAGGATAATTGTAGGTAAAGTGTCACAAGTCTCAGAAGTTTTTAAACGCTGTCTATGGGGCTGAAGAGACACCACAGACCTCAGTCAGAACAAGTCACACCAGTTACAACGACTGTGACAAGGACTATGTTTTGTGTTGAATTTTGTGATTAAAAGAATTCTTCTTTGCCTTTTCTTCTACATATGGGACATTCAAACCAGACAGTTTCTGCTCTTGGTAGCAAGTTATATTTAAGGCCCTGGAGCACCTTAAATATAACTTGTTCTGCTATTTTACTTAATTGTATTTCAATTCAACTTTTTCCAGTTATACTTTGGGGGAGTATTATCTCCTTTGTACTCGCTGCTGTAAAAATTTGATGTTTTTGATAGAAGGAATGAAGGCGGCTAAATTATTAACTAAACTGGTTGTATTGTCCACATTTCAAGATAACAAACACTGACACTATAAATGTGGCAGCCCCTAAAGTCAGCAGTGGTTTGGATTTGCTTTTGAAAGGCGTCACGTGGCAGCTGGCAAATGCTATCTCTGGAGCACATAAAAACTAGGTGAACACGAACTTTCAGCATCAGCATTAAGTTTTACATATTATTTACACAGATGAATGTTTACTTTGTAGTGGAGCATAGAAAAATGAGCGGCTGAAAAGAAACAAATCTCGTTAGGGAAATTCAAAGCCATAGTACCGTGGGTACCGGTGCTCCTCAGTCTGTCCATCTACTGGGACGCCAAAGTTTTGATGCACTCACTCACCTGACCAGGCAAAACAAAACTAGAAGTAACAGCCTCAGTGAGGGATTTGATCTACAGTTATACAACTTTATACCACATCAACAAATGTCTTATTGGAAGAAAAATAAGCTGCAGTGTTTGGTTTAGGTGAATGTACAGATCACGAATTTGGACAAATGTTGGCCCTGTCACTCTCCAGGATGATAACATCAGAAATATTGTGTGTGTAGAGTAGATCATCATCATCTTCAATGGTTTAAAATGCATTTCAAATGTACATTATAGAGGGACAAATAAATCTATCTTTTAATTTCTCAGTTAGACACAGCTACAAGTTAGTCCAAGTTTCACATGTAATATCAGTCTCTGACAACTATTTCAGCTGGTGGATCTGGATTTATAAAGTTTAGATTTCATTTTAATTCACTATGTGTGTATGTGCCATCTCACTGCCAGCTGTAGTTTTTCAAGTGGTTTTTTTTTTCCCCTAAATTTGACCTGACAATAGCACATTTGACACTTGACAAGCTTGTGACAGGAAGTTAGTGTTTGTATAAACAAACTACTAATTCAGAGAAAAGGTCATAATATCATAATGGATAGAGTATCTTCAGAATCTTACATGGGGATTTCCAGTTTTTCTAAAGAAAAAGTTTAGTTAATTATAATTTGTGGGCATCCCCAGTTGTATGTATATCCTGGGTTAAATATGTTTGTTCATAAAAACAGTGTATCGTGTTTGTTTGTGTTAGCTTTGCAGCTGCATTTAACCGTTATCACCAGGATGTGAAGAAGTTAAAGGAAACATGATAGAGAGAATTAACCTTTGATTAAAAAAGGAAGTCAGTCACACTTACCAATCGTATCAATGCCACATGCACAGATAAAGAGATCACATGCTGTGGGAAACTATTTTGAATTGAATTTTGATGCACACTGGAGGAAAAAGAAAAAAAAAAATTATATACTTTATCCTTAATATAAAAATACTTAATATGATAGCCCACTAATTACAGTCTCAGGAAATTGATTTCACTGTAAGTGTTATTTATCTACACCCTTTAAATGTGTTGTCTGAGCAGGACTGTATATTCATAAAGTAATTTAAATCATTAGAGTTCATGTTCAATCTCCTGTGGTTTCTATTTGATTTGGTGAATTGAAACATGTTCTGTGACGTTGCTTTTATGTCGAGCTTGAAGACAATCAAATGTATCTCACAGATGTTTCATATTGTTCATATTGGTCCTGATATCTAAACACGGGTGTCGTAACTCAGGTAAAGGTTGCCACAGCAACACATCAGTGTCCAAGGAAGGTGAGGACTTAAGTGACCCTTAAACCCATTTCCTCGCTGACACACACACTTTCAGTCCATCTTTCATGATGCTCTCAGCTCAATTTCAGTCACCTGCTCTGACACATTTTCTACATTACAGCCTGAATGTAAACCCAGAGGTAAAGAACCAATGAACAGAAGGTAATTTGGTAGTTATTAAGTAAACAATGAAAGCAGGAAGAGGGAGTTCAGTAATTAATTGTAGGCCGACATCTGTATTTCGTTCAATCCAGGAGTGCTTGTGTACACTCCTCAGGCCTGGGCTGAGACAATGGGTGGTACGCCTGTGCTGTTGACATTACTCTCCCCTCATGTCAGCTCATTGTTATGTCAAGAATGCCACCAATTGACTGCATTATACTGACATGGTTCACTTACGCATTTTTTGTTATATTTTATGTTTATATTGAGGATTAAAAGATATCAATGAGCTTACGCAACTTTCATTTGTAATTTACATCTTAAACCTGCAAAAATGGGCTTCAGGTTATTGCCAGGTTACAACATCTATGAAAATATAAGTCACAGTAAAATTAAACACTTTGAGAAAAAGATGCCTCGTTGAAAGAAAAGTGAGGGTGACTGAATCATCTTATTTTACAGAGGAGAACACGCTTAAGGAATAAAACATAAGAGTGCTCTGTCCCTGTAGGAGGAGAAATATAAAAGAACGACAGACAAAAAACAAAGGAGATGGTTAGAGTGGGGTGGCGATGGGCCCTGGTACCATCACAAAACAGCTTTGCTGGGAGAGGAGGAGGGAGCAGAATGAGGGTGGATGAGTTCAATAATTGTTGTGAAGAGGAATAAAATTTCTGAGGAACTGAGTTTGGCTGTATCCACAATAAGAGGCAGCGTCTCTCAGATTTGTGACAATTTAGGTCAAGTCGATGCTTCAAGTGTTAAGGACATATACAAAGAAGTAGCTAAATAGGACAACATGTTAACTAAAAGTCGTGAAAGAACAAAAACTTTATTGTTGACTGAAATAAAAATCCCTAATTATTTTTACTTTGGTCCAGACTACAGCTGCAGTTACTTCGTGTGGCTTGGGTGCATTTGATGGTTATATAATATCAAAAAGGCTAAATGTAAATGCATCCAAGACAGATTGAAATCTGATTTCTTATACCAGACAGACAGCAAAGTGTTGAAGGTGTAAAAGCAACAACTTTAGCTTTGGTTTCCCAACTGTAACCCTGTCACTAAGCAGTCTGTGGAAATGATCCCTCACAGGGGTCTGTCCCTGTGATAATGGCAAGGAGTTTTTCAGTCAGATGTATGTCTGGCTAACACAGACACGTGTAAGGATAAATATTTTAAAATCACATCTGGGTTTTCTCCAAACTTCACAAACCTGAAGTGACATTTGTATCAGGCAGGAAAACATCTCTAGAATCCCTATCTAGAAACCCACCTCCTCTTCTGACACCTTTAACCCCCTAACATGGCTAACTAGCACTTTCATTGTACTTCTTTTTCCCTTAACTGTATAGTACTTACCCCAGAGTCTCCTACTGTACCAAAGCATTAGCGTTTGTCGCTTTGGATAAAAGTGGCTGCCAAGTGAGTAAATATAAATGTAAATGTGTGATGTGATGCTATCATAATACAGGGTTGGGCAGGCTGGCAGTCATCACAAAGTGGCATAGCTGAGTATACTGGAGTTTACTGCAAAAACTCATTGCAATGACACTGCCATTATGTGCATTTTAGCATGCAAATGCATTTAGGTTGTAGCATTGCTGAACCTAGTTTCAGAATATTCTTGTCTTGCTACATTAAGTTTCATGTACATGTACAAATTTATGATAAGTAATTTGTTTTTACTGATTGCTACGAGAATTTCTCTTCATCATAACCTTCTTAGCATCTTCTCTGGCCCCTCTGACCCATTTTTACACAGATTTTCAAAACAGTTAACACAGATCTCACAGAAAGACCTAAAATAGTTTGTTACACAAAAGGAAAACATCTTTGATCACAGCTGATCAAAATTACCACTTCGTAACAATGGATTTCTAATTCACACAAACCACAACTCTTTGCCACCACCAACCACCTCTTTGCGCAATTGTCCTGATTAATCTATTCAAGATGCCACGGATCAAAGAGGCCAAATGGATGTAAAGGAAGTAAAAGGATGGAGGAGGGTTTATTCTAATTACCATGACAGCTACTTACGTTTCATTTCTGACGAGAAGACAGCTTATTTTATTCAATCATACTATTTACTGCCCAGTGAAAGAACGCAAAAAATGTTTGTCTGCCTCAGGATATGAAGTCTTGTTTGTATTACAAAACGGAGGTTTAAATTTACCTACAGAGCAAACTTCCTTTTATTCAATGAATAATATGATATATGTTGTATATGTAGGTGTCTGAGTTTCTGTTTGAGTTTGTGCCTTGACGTGAAATAACAATGAATTGTTTTATTCCACCTGTATTACCGTGACTACTTTCTTCTCAGGGCGTGTTGTGGGTTTCCATCACTGCATTATTCACTGTGCTGTTTATGAGTGGTGATAGGGAGAGTGTTGGGACTAAGGGTGGAGGACTGGTGTATCGGGCAAAGGTTGAGTTGATGTTGCCCTCTAGGCAGCCACTATGTAAGCAGACTTAGTCATGGTTGGTTTGTAGAGTTGAGATTTTGTGATCATAGGATGACGACCGTGGCGTATAGGCTGAGGAGAGGCAGCTGTACATCTCTCATCTTTGCTCCCCTTGAAAGCAAACTTTTGGTATGATTAAAAAAAAAACAAAAAAAAATCTCACATACTGACACTGGCTCAGTCACAGATTCTAAACCCTTCTGAAGGTAATATTACAAAATATTACAAAACATGCATTTTTGGTAATCACCACTATTTAGTTATTCAGCTCATTTTTTCCAATGCTATCAATGCTACACATCAAAGGAAGAAACAGGTGATACTGGTGATAGATAAAAGCTTTCATAACCCCTCTGGTCTACCTGGGGAGGCTGAAGTTACTTCTGTACTGATATGACAGTTTTGTAAGAATGAGGCTGGCAACACTCGGAGCTAAACATCAACAACATTTGGTCTCATGCACCAAATACTTAATATGAATTCACTCAGACTTTGTCCTGTCACAATAAGTGGTCAGTCACTCCAAAACTGTGGAAGTGGTGTCAGTTATACCAGTTTCAAGCTGACAGATGCCTCCACATACAGTCACACACATATCTCATGATTCAATATGCATAACCAGTGTGGGATGTAATGAATTAGGAGAGGACGAGGGTGTGAAACCTGGATAAAACTGAGATTAAAGCGTGTGTCAGTAGGTATTATTGAAATAATAATAGCACTTTGATAGCTAATGTTATCTTGTTATGTAAAGCTATACTTGCCCAATACAACCAAAGGTGACACCTGTGTGACAACTGTGTGTATAGCTGTCACATATGAACTAGAGAAAATGTCCTTTCACAAAGACACCACACACTCAATCACTTTCTCAGGGGCGGTGCCTGGGTAGAGCACAGATAACTGCCAAGCACTTTGTGATAAATAAATAACTGAACAATATATACAACTTCACGTTGTGTCACGAGACAGAGAGCTAGAGAGAGAACCACCAATGTGCACCACTATGAATGAATCAATGAATGGGAAACAGTGCGAGGCGGTTGGCAGGGTAAGGTCTATTTCATGTCTAGACATTTGCTTTCACACATACAGCTGCTCCATGCAGATCCTGTGTGTGTTTGAGGGCATGTATGCAGTGGTTGCCTGGTAGGATGCATGTGGAAAAAGCAGGGTTGAAGTTCACTAACACCGAGGTAAGTTTGATAACAATCTAAAGGCCATGAACTCCCTGAATACTGTTGCTGTCACACACATGTTATACATTGATAAGTCACACATTTAGCAGAAAATCAAAGACAAGATTGTTTATTTACTGATCCAACAGTGGTGATGAACTTACGTCTGTTGACCTTTACAAATCTATTTTAGTTTAGGGCAGCCAACCAAACATCAGTCAGTCAGAACTAGAGACATTTTTCCATCGTCAGTCTCTCAAAGGAAATAAAAAATAAATACTCAAACTTTGTTTAAATGGCTGCAATTATTATTATTATTGTTACATACATCATCCAGAGTTTGAGATCCTTTCGAGAGGGTGTTCAGGGTGACACACAAGTAGCAACAACTAGTTTAACGTTACATTGCCTAGATACATGCACTATTAGGCTTATCCTCTCCTTGGTGGTGGTTCTGAGAATCATTACTACTTTAGCCAGTGTTAACATTAACAGGGCGCTTGCTTTGTGTGTGCGCTAAAATTTTTATTTCAAAAACCCATTATTATAGTTTTGTATCTCTTTGTAATGTAATGTGGACTCAAACCATTGTCTGATCCCCTCCAAAAAAGTACCATCATAAAAATGCGACAACTTGTCAACAAATGACTCAAACTACTCATCAACTCAAAAAAATCATATCAAATCAATTATTTCATCTTAGTTTACAATATTGTCAGGTATCCAGAGTACAATTTGAAACCAGTCTCTACACCTTTTGAGTCTTATCAGCTCTTACTAAAACACAGATGGCTGTGTTTTATAGCAGTGGGTACTAAGATCGGCTTCATTACACAGTCCCTGATGTTGGTTTGAGGTTGTGGAAAAAAGCCAAATCAATGGGATTAAAAGCAGTAAAAAAAAAAAAAAAAAAAAAAGATCACATTGTTCATTTATTACTTCATCACAGTACAACACTGCTATTCAGACTTGATAACGATGATATCGGTATCAGCTTTAACTATCATATGACTGTGTGTAAAGGTTGAACGCTCATGGCTCATGCTCAGATAGATGAGGGAAAGACACACACACACACACACACACAGACACACACACACACACACCTTCTCTCCCCGTATTGAGCCACAGATCCATCTCACTACACAACAGCACTTGTCCAAAGATGAAATATTTAACCGCTCCCAAATTAGCCAACCACACAGCTGGATTAAGGTAAATATGGCCAAACCCCCTGTCACCTGGTGAGGTGTGTGGGCTGCTCTGTGTGTGTGTGTGTGTGTAGATATGTTTATGGGTGACAGGAAAACAAGTGGCCAACAAGAGGCTGGGGATTTTGCATTTTTCTCTGTGGTTGTTATGATTATCACATCAATAACTATTGCAGGATACTGGTGATACTGGTGTGAGCTCATGGGTGGCAAAATTTCTTCCAGTTCTCCCAATTGGCCCGTCTGACTATGACATACGGGTCCACTGTCAGTGTGTTTATGTGAGAGAGCACGGGGCATGATTGACTCCAGTCATATGATCATCATAGTTAAGTGAGCGAAGAGAAATAAAAGCATGTGGTAATTTACAGCAAACAGAGGAGAAACAAATCATAGGTAACCAAGAAGGAAATTACGACCATGTTGGAATTTCTTTTAATTCATTTCTCTTTTTCTTATTTACAGTGTATTAAATAATGAGATTGTAACTTTCTGATGTGGTGCAGCCTTATTTTAATTATTTCTCGTGCAAACCTTTGTGTCATCTCACCCTTTCACAAGGTGCATGACAGAACGTAAACAACTGTGGTTATATTTATTGTATACTTCAGGTATGTAATTAGTGTATGACACAGTTTCATATTGCAGCACACATCCACAATGTCACAAGTCACAACCAAATTATTATGATAAACCCCACAGGTTTAAATGGCTGTTAAAGGTTTAAGACTTTGTTATAGGGTTATGGTGAAGGTGAGGGATCAGGTAAGGCATTAAGTCGCGATGGTTAAGGTTATTGTATAGGCCTGGGGAGTAGATAATGTGGGTGATCAAACAAAGGTATGTGTGTGTGTGTGCGTGCGTGTCTATAACAAGATCATTCATCTCACTCCACTAAAAAAAACCAGTCAAACCTGAATGACCAGGACTCAAGATTCCACCGTCACTCTGTGTGTGTGTGTGTGTGTGTGTGTGTGTGTGTGTGTGTGTGTGTGTGAGAGCACGTGTGCGCAAGAATCTGAGGCTTCGTGTAGCTACCCAGTTTGTGCAGAAGGTATCATGTTACCCTACAGACAGTAACTAGTGAGCTTAGTGCTATATAAACACTGCCACCACCCTCAAAATGCTATTTTCTGAATATATTTTCAATTTAAGAAAATTTCACTTGGAAACAAAAAAAAAAAAAAAAAAAAAAAGCAAGATAAGCAAACTGACATTTGAAAGACTTAAGACCATCAATGGAGTCTTAATGTAAAGGATGTAAAGGGGCACTTAATAATTAACCAACCTCACTGAACACCCACAGGAATTCAACAAAGCCACAAGAGCCTCTTTGACATACGTCTGCCAGACATCTTGGCCCCCTACAGACATGTAAAATGGTCATTGCAGCCAGCAGATCATTCTGGAGGACAACATATGTTGCGATCGTCATTTCTGGTGAGTGTGTTTGATTTGGGACAACAATACCCTGACATGCACTACGTCAGTGAGTGTACTGTGTACACAGCATATTACATGTGTGTGAAGTATCCAATTTAAGACACACCAAGTGTAAACAAAGGATAGTATATTATAGTATTTATAAACCAGTATTTCTAACTAAATTCATGTAAAATCTATATTTTAGAGACTCACAATCTTATATGTCTCTGTAATATTGCTCAGTTGCAACAACTCGTTAACTAATGGTTCAAACTATTAGTCAACTAGGAAAATCTTAGGCCCCATCAAGTCCTAAAACTATCACCTCCTCTTGGTTTAAAACATGGTCAGGTCACCAGAGTACAAATTGGTTTGGATGTATCAAACCCTTTTGTAATACAACACACAAATATATTTATTTATAAGAAACGTGCACTTGATCATCATCTTAGAGAATCTTTGGTCAGGGACAGCTCCGATACACAGCTGCTCTCATGGAGCAAATCCATGTGTATCACTGTGTACACTTCCCTCGGGCAATCAGAGAGATTAGCATCAACAGTAACAGCTTTTTGATTTTAGTCCTACTCTCAATCTGCAATCACTAATGTATGTGAAATCCAATATACAGTGGGTAATATAAATGATACTGAGTGAGTGGTAACAGGAAAGAGCACGGCCAGTGGGAAGCTAATGACAGGAGCTAATTCCCCAAGTCTACACAGAGTCAGCTGACTCTTTTCACCTGATGGCGACATGTTTCACAGAGAAAGGAGTGGAAAGCTTCATCTAAACACCATATCCAGAGTTTAACCAGCAGCCAGGTGTTTGGCTACTGTATGCAAAACACCCAGAGCAGAAACACTGGCTTTGTCCGCTCAACCAGTCCTGTAGGCACCACTACAGAACGACTGAACTCCTTCAGGCTGCTTTTATTTCCATCTCCTCCTCCCTCCTCTGGGTGTGTCTGAGAATCTTGTTGGTTTCTCTTGTCTGCAACAACACACACCTCTAAGTGTGTGTGTGTGTGTGTGTGTGTGTGTTTCCCCCTGGGCTTTAACCCAATCTGATGCATCCATAGATACTGTATACAGACACTCTCACCTGGGCCTACCTTTCCGCGAAGAGCACTTTCCTATCATTATGTAAAGTTGACAAGATGGACAGATGCATAATAGAATAAAGAACAAGGTGGGGTACAACAAACAAATGAAAGTAGGGAGGAATTTCACAGACAAATATTGCCAACTACAAGCAAATATACGCAGCCCTAACATGTTTAATTTACACTGTGTAATTCATGTTACGTTATTTTCTATAGAGAAAATGCCCCTTTTTAACTTGGTAAACTTTGGTAAAATCAAAATGTAAAAGTAAAAAGGGAAAATAATGGATGTACAAAATATGAGAATATTTTAGGTAAATTAAGTCAAAATTCAATCCCAGTGTTAAATACTGGGATGTTAATGTTCCTTTGACCACTGTCAAACATCAGCAGAGCCAATCACACACAACTACAACACAACCATTGTGAGTGTAAAAAAAAAAAAAAAAAAAGTAAAAGTTGCAGCCTCAGCTCAATACAAATAATGAGAGAAAAAGAGTAGCGGCAGGCTTTAGCATCACTCCAAAGAGTCCAAATCAGTTGCACTTTTCAAACATATGCTCGTCTCCATCTCCTCTGACCATCCCTCTAGTTTCCCTCCACCACGTACTCTCTTTTCCAGGTGTTACCGTGACGATGGGGGGAGCCACCTGAGGCCTGCACCTGAGTGTTAATTGCTGTGTAGGCAGTCTCTATGGTAGCAAGGATAAACAATGTGCTGGGTAATGTATCACTGCAGTGATAAACTCAGAGCTGCTCTTCAGAGTTGTAAAAGAGGTAGTTTAACTGAACAGTATTGGGAAAAACTGATGACATATCAACTGGGCATGGGAGCTGGACGATAATGAAAATCTTAGTAAACACTTAGCCATTTATTTGTTTTGCTGTGATTATCTTTTATTTATTGAAAGTCTATACTTAACTGAAGGGACAGAGTGTTTAATATACAACCAGATTTTATGACTCTGATATGCTACCAAAAATAAATGGTACCAACGTCTAACAGGTGTTAATATTAAACTTTACACTAACAAAGTCCCTCCCCTGTCCCCACCTCCATGTGCCCTCTGATGAGACAATCACATCATTGAGCAGAAAAAGATGCAGGCAGATGAAGTCTGCATTCCAGCGCTCCACCAGTCCGACCCGCTCGCCCTCCAGCATTCCTGCCACAAAACTTATCAACACCAACCTTCATGACCTCCATACTCCACTCTAAAATACTACTTCATACCCTATCTGCCCTATTTATTCTAGTCTTTCCATGCTGGGCTTTTCTGTTTATGCTACTCAAAACTTTTTAAAAGCTTTTGTCCCGTTTGGTCTTATTTACTCACTTCTATTAAATCCATACATCCCAGTTCTGCTGAGCGTCTCCATACTATCTCCCTTGTTCATTCATTCATTCATTCATTCATTCACGCACACTCACTTATTTGTAATTCTCTCCTTAAACACTATGTGTATTATCCTCCCAAGTTCATGACTACACAGCCACATTCTCTTGTGCATCAAGACATACGTACGGCTGCCTCTGCCCTCTGTCCCTGTTGAATGTATTTACATTCCAAGTCCATGCATACAAAGAGACAAACAGACCTAAAGGAACAAAAACGAAAGACCGTTAGTCGAAAGTCGACCCTGTCCGGACCACACTTGGCTTCCTTCTCAATAAAGTGACAAAAACACAGAGCAAACTAACAGTGTCAGTTCTGTCTTTATTAAAGCTGCAATGAAAATGCATTAACTGTAATATACCATTACACTGGTGCTTAAATCAAATGGTCACTGCTAAAGGGTACGTTTCTTAGGACACTACACTTTAAAAAAAAACAAACAAAAAAAAAAAACACTGATAATGTCACCGTTTTGCCATATTTTTAACAGAGAGGCAGTGTTACAAATATTTGGTGTAGAGTTTGAAAAACATGCCAGTGCTAGACCAGTGACTAAAGGTCAGCACATCCTGTCTATGTTTCCCAAACAACATAAAATTACTAAATATCAAAATACTGGAGCACCCTGTCTGTATAATCCAGTTGCATTTTGGCATCTGAACAGATGTGCTACATTACAACTTTTAATGATAAATGATAATAATTTCTGCCATATTGCTTTGTGTAATACGTGGTTGTTCTAGTTTTCCATAACCACTATAAACATAGAATTTTTTTGGATCGGTAATACTAGAAAGTCCTAGCACAAACCAGGTGTCTTAAACAGAAATAAATTATGTCCCTATAACAAAAGTTATAGGGGCATAAGTGACCAAGAAATCAAGTTAGAGGTGAGTTTGAATTTACTTCAACTGTCCCAATTTCGTTTTCACTGAGGTAGAGTACTTACAAACATGGTTTCTGAAGAGAAGCAATTGGCATCTAATACAAACCAGTTTAATTTGTTGACGGTGTAAACAGCACCTCTGTTTGATTGTAAACCTGCTCCCAAACATATACATGTAACCCTTCAGACACACACATACCAGCAAAAGTATAAGTACTGAAATTTAGGTCATCATATAGAGAGAAAAAGAAGCAGTGAAAGCATTATATCACTTATTCATTTTCACCATGACTGCCAGCCTACTTGCCTGTGATTAAGGGTTAACAGCAACACAGAGGAAAATATCTGTTCAGTTCAGGGAGAAAGTCTGTGTCGCAAAACAATGAAAAATGTCTGCCCCGAGATAATGATAACCCTTTATTCATAATAGATGAAAAATATTATCTCAATACTGATTAACAATCTCCCCATCCTCCACAATGACTAAATGACTCAACAAATGTGATGTGTGGCTCAGGCCCAAACTGTGTGACGTCCGATGACATTCACATCCCACTGTCAGCTGCTCAGTGATGAAGAATAATCACCAATAATAATGACTGAATAACTAGGGAATTATTATATTAATTATTATATAATTCTCCAAATAAATACTAAGAGGAAAAGTTTATTTTCTACTAAATTTAACATGATGGTATTACCACAACTATTTGGTGATTTATCCAGGTTCTCTACTGGTATCTGGCTGCTTGGTGGAAATGCCATTCAAAGCCATCAGGCAAATAATTAAAAAAAAGTTAGGTTTGACATTAGCAGTTGGACCAAAAATGTAAGTGTTATTTGTCCCATACCTGAAGGACTAATTATGCAAGAGCAACTGAAATGCCCTGGTGACTCTATCAATGATTGAAGTGAAATCTGTCTTAAGACCTCCTTTAAACTTGAGTTTACATCACCAGCTGCTGGGGGTGAATTTCTTTAGCAGGGCTCAGTTTTTTTCTTATTATATGGTGATGCTGGTATCTAAATTCTCCAATACCACAGTTTTAGACCCTGGGCGTGACCTCAGTGCTGAATCATGTCCAAGTTGCATTTTAAATAAAAAGTAAGACAAGATTAACTTTGCCTTTAGTAGTGGATGAACTAATGATAGCAGCTAAAAAAGAAACCACACACAGCCTGTTTAAGAATATGTGAAAATGTGTGTTGGCTTCACTGTCAAACCACACAACAGCAACAGGCTGACTGCCACACAACTTTTCCATCCAGCACACTTGTATAAAGCAATCTCTCAAAATCTAATAGCTGACAGACATTTTAAAAAAGTCCAGAGAAGATAAAGAAAAAGAAGAGAATGTGCCTTTTGTTGTTGTAAACACAAATCAAGAAGCAACTGACATGCAAGACAGAGCACATACGGACACACATGATAGTGGGCAAGCCATGTAAATGTCAACTCTGTCTGCAAGAGATTTATGCAAACGCTGTCTGTTTCTCTCTCCTCACACACAGAGATAGAGAGAGCTGAATTGGGTGTGGATTCATCCAACAACAAGCAATGGAAAGTTTCCCCTCAAATGTCCCCTGTTTGCAGCTCCTTCCATGCTGTACTGGGACCAGAGAAACCAGTTTTATTGTCTCTTCTCTCTCTCTCACACACTCGGAGACCTTTTTGAATCATTCATGAAACTCACTAACCCCCACACCCACCCGGTCTCAACCCTGCAGGTCCACCCTATCACCTGTGTGCCCTTCCCTTCCCAAGCACTGAGCCAGCTCCCTCCTTGGGTGTCTTTTTCCACTAGTTCCTGACTCACGCCCCTATAATCAATACTGTCCAGGAGGAGGAAGAGGAGGAGGAGTAGGAGGAGGAGGAGGAGGAGGACAGGGGTTCCTTCTCTTGCTGCCTCAGAGAAAACGCCTACCAATGTCAGGTGAGAGGCAACTATTCACCTGTTACCCACTGAGCCAAAATGTTCCCCACCGGCTTCCCGCCGCCTCAAAACCACCGGTTAAGCGTTTGGCAAAGTCTCCCAACGTCTCACGTCCAATGCAGTTCATTTTAAACTGTCTAAAATATGTCGTTTCTGGTGGGTGGGGGTGGGGGTGGGGGGGTCCAGCTCCTCCGGCTCGGCCCAGAGAGGAGACATTTTCAGCCGTTGACAGGTAGGCACGTGCCGCTGCCTGGCCAACTGACGCCGGGGTCAAAACGTGGAAGAACATTTCCAGATTTTATATATATAATAAAAACAGGCCTGAAAATAGATTTTTTTTTTTTAATAAATAGTGAAAAACCAGCCCAGGGGGCCACAGCCTTGCCTGGAAGCCGCTGTGTCGGTACCTCTGGGGGCCTGAGGCAAAGCTGTTCCAGCAGAAGAAAGATTTCAAAATTGATAAAGTTTTATCCGAGATGTCGAAGTAATTCTGTGCCGTTTTGATTAAAGATGGAGACCCCCGGCCCAGTGGGGGTGCAGACCTTTGAGGACCCCCCCCCCCATTAGACCGAGCAGCAGGTTTTCTCCTCTTGCCCCGGGCTTGTTTATGCTCTGGGGTCAGTTATGTCAACCTAGCTAGGCTAAGGTCTGGGTCAGTTAACCCACCTGTGCCTCGTCGGTGCCGCTGTCTCTGTCCAGCTCCCCGATGTAGTACTGCTCCATCCACCGCCGGGCGTTCTCCGAGTGCCGGTGCGGGGGTCCCTCCATCTCCTGGCTCACGTCCTTGCCCGACCGGCGAAGTATCAGCGCCTCTCCGCCCGGGTGCATCCGCAGGAAGGCGGTCACGTCGTACACCCTGGTCCCCAGCAGCACCCAGCAGGAGTCCTTCGTGCGGTGGCGGGCCACCTCCCTCTCCGTGAAAAACCGGGGGGACGTGGACGGAGACATCCTGACAGTGGAGATGCGGAGCGTCCACCTGAGCCGAAAACTGAACACAGGGAGGGGAAAGCAGAGAGACCTCCTCGGGGGGCCGTCGACCTGGCTGCAAGAGTTAGACTCCGCCGTTTGCGCCCAGCGGCTCCGAAACTCGTAAGTACTCAGAAGGGGACAGCGATGACAGAGGCGGGGTCTGTGAGGCGTTCACAACCGCGGAAAAGTCCGGGAGACACAAGTTCCGCCACCTGTCAAAGCAGCTGACGGTCGATTTAAATTTTTAAACGCGTCAAAGTTTCTTTCTTTCTTTCTTTCTCGTGTTCGGCGAAGTAAATATCTACTGTTTACGGCACTTTTGTTAACTTTAAAGCCGCCTTACACAAGACTGTGACGCATATCCGATTCCTACATGTTCCCTGAATGCGACACCGCGTCCAGACGCACCTGTTGCTGTGAAAACTCTCTCGGGGGCGACGGGGATCTCCTCAAACCTGATGATTGAGGCGAACCGATGATTATCCGATAATTAAATTCCAGTCTGTGAACAAATTGCGACAGATCTCAGGGCGGGAGTTGTTTAAATTACCGTTGATTGTGGACGTCAACTTGAAGAGCAACATTTAAAAACAACTATCATGTCGCTCGTCGTCACTTCCTGATCAATGAGATAAGGTTCATGTTCACACTCTGAGGCGTGTAACAAGCGGCAATAACGCAAATAACGGTAAATCTAATTAATCCCATCTAACGTGAACCTCACATTTGAAAACCCGACTTGAGATCATAACTTTGATAATTTACTGGTTTGGTCCATTAATTGGAGCCCGTCGTCTCCAAAACTAGCAGGTTCACGCAAGGACACGTTCAATAAGTATATTTGGTGAAAGCTATGTTTGGGCCAATTTTCTCTAAAAATCAAGGCGGTGTTATTTTCAACGCATCTCTTTTTTCTTTATCTCCACAAAACAGCCGGACTGACAGATGCTGCCTTCGCGGGGTGTCGGAAATACTCCCCTCTACGATTGAGCGCGAAATGAAGCACGAAACAAACGAAATACTAATAAAAATAAAATAAAATCAATTTTAAAAAAAGTTTTATTTTTATTTCATTTTATCCAAACTTTCGAAATGTGGCGTTTCTGGGGTAGAGAGCGTGGCAGCTTTGTCGGTGCCAATGATCTGAGCTACCCTGAAAGTTTTTGGGTTTTTTTTTTTTTTTGTAATTAACTTAATTAACCTAAAAAAAAAAAAAAGCTATTAACTATAGACGTGACTGTGCAACTGAGCTGCCAACGAAACTTTTTGCCATTAAAGCGAAATAAACAAATATATAAAAATGAAAATGAAAAAAAAAAAGCCATTGAAAGCGCAACGAGTGAAATTTGGGAGTTAATCCGAAAAGATTCAGAAAAGTCGTAGGACAGTGAAAGCAGCGGGAGACCCAGCACTTATCAACTAGCGCCGTCCTGCGTGTTAAGGTGAATATGCAATGTCGAGGCCATGATGGACAAAGTGATAGATATTAATTATAAAATAATGTGGAAAAAAATATATGACAAATATGAGGAAAACAAATAAGATAAGTGGATCCACACTGATGACAGTTAGATGTGAGGTTTCCAAAATTGCAAGAAAGTCAAGAAAAATAAAGTCTGACGAAGCCTTTCAGTCTTAGCTCAGTCATTTCAACTGAAATAAAATAATCTGAAGGAAGTCATTGTCCTGGTGGTTGGTGAGTCCTGTCAACTCATGACACATTAAGATCCTCGAGGGATGATGATCTTTGATGTCAGAGTCAGTTCACACCACTAACCACAGTCTCACCCAGGAAACAGGTTTTTTGGAGGCCCTGAGTGGCACAGAAAGAGTTTCACTTCCTTAACAGGATTTAGAAATATTTGGCTGTAGAGGATTTTAGTTCACTTTTATTTAGCAAAGGATGATACCGAAGGTGCAGACACACTACACACAGATCATCTCTCACAACACACACGTCAGCGTACGTACACTGCTGCCTGTAACAGAGCCACAGTGTCTTTACACACTAATATGAATATGAAGTAAATATGAATATGAAATCCTAGGGGCTTTAATTTCCTGGCATGAACTCAGTCACAGTCATATATCTGCATAATGTTGAACTGTAAAACAGTAAAATAATAATAAACACAATCTTCAACAGAACAGAATAGAATAAAACATGATCTTAAGAGTAAATACACAGTGAATGCAGCATCTCTTTGCCTGTCTGGGGTAGAGTGGTGTAGAAAACAGCAGGGGGCAGACAGGGATCAACACATACAGTAAATAGGTGACGGGGACCAGATAGAAGTAGGGAGATGTGTGTGAGGAGAGAGCTGGTGAAACTTTGCATGAAACAAGACACATAATGTCACCACTTCTTCTTTTTTTTTTTTTTTGTGTTAAAGTGTGAAATCTTATTTTGGCAGATGAGTCAACGTGGTGATGAAACCTAATGAGCTGATGATTGAGAGATGACAGGGTAAAAGAAAACAGCACTTCAGGTGTTAGCAGAAAATTTTCACACACACACACACACACGCACACACACACACCTCATTTTAGCTTTGTATTTGTAGAGCCAGGGTCTGACATGAGTCATAACTCCCTTCCTCCTTGGTTAATAATGGATAGATTGTGCATTGAAGGAGGCTTAATGGTTTGTCATAGCAGGAGAAGCACAAGTGGAAGCAGCAAAGGCCTCATTCCATTAATGTGAAACATCCCAGTGAACCAACACGAACAATAGCTGCGACCTAGAAGTTAAACACCTAGTGATGGTAATGAATGTTATCAGCTAGTGGAAATATCTGATGTGAGATTAACTCTGTGATTTTCTCTGTCCTCCATTGTTATATGTCAGTAAATATTGATTTTAATATACAGCTTTTTAGAATATTCACAATCCCTTGTCACAATTTTGTAAATATGAAGTTTCAAAACAAATCATATCATTTCTTCCACTACACTATATGTGTGATTAAATGAAAAGGTGAGAGGTAATTCTCTGTTAAATAACTTTTTTTCTACACACAAATATTTCCTTTTTTGCTACATATTTCCATATAAATGTAATGTTAATCTTGATTTCCTATGAGGAAGTTGTCGAGGAAGTGTATCCGCTGTATCATATGTTTAACATGTAAAGTTTTAAGGCCTATTATGGCAGTTTTGAATGACTGCACTATAGCCAAGGGAAAAACCTGCAACATTTTAGTCCCTTTGATTTCCTAGAAAGAAACTAATGAGTAACTGCTAATCCATAAGAAATAACTAGGCTATGGAATTTGATATAAACTGGGAAAATGGACATCGACTTTATTGAATATTCGAAACTTCTTCTTGTGAGGCGACAGCGCTAACCACTGCTCACCTGTGCCACCCTTCAATCAGCTAATCTGCTCTCAGACAAAAATGTCTACAGCAAACACACGCACTTTGATATATATGGAAAAAAAACATGTCAATATTGAATTGATAATAAATGAAAATTTGTAAAGTGTAATTGGAGATTTTCCTTCAAGAGCATATTCTAACAGCTTTTTGAGGCAGTTGTATCAACAGCTGTAAAAACTGAGGCAGAGCAGTGTTTCCTAACTTGTGGGTTGGGGCTCCCTAAAGGGCCCCAAAATAAATCTGAGGGGTTGCAAGATTATTAAAGAGTTTGAATAGATAACAAATTATATATGTTTATTATTTTCAGATATTCAGATATAGAGTCTTTATTTCTAATTCATTTAAAACAATAAATTTTCTCTCCATTAGAATGGATTTCTTTACAGGATCAATGTAAATGTCAACAGCAAAAAGTCCAGGCTGTTCTCACCAGTGGTTCCCAGATGGTGGAACAAGCTCCCAAATCCAGTGACGTCCCGCTCTAACTTCAAGAAGCTCTTAAAAACATGTCCAACTAGCACTTACTATGCACTTTGATTGCACTTATTTTGTAAGATGTAGTAATAAATACATACACCATGGTCTTCTGCTGCACTGAAGCTTTACTGATGTCCCTCAACTGTCAGTCACTTTAGATAAAAGCGACTCCCAAATGAGTAAATGTAAATCCTGGAGATTTTTTTTTAGTTTGAGTGCATTTTGGTTGCATGTGTTTGAATAATGAGTTGAGTGACTGTGTCCAATCATCTATTGTCAGTTCCCATCAGTTGATGAGTAATATCGCACTGACTGATGATATATAACGCATCAGTGCATCACATTGTTCGGGCACGTCACCTTACACTGTGTGACGCCTGCTTCCCTCCTCGCCCTGACAGTCTTTTGTTCTCCACCAGTTTTCTCTCTCCATCACGGTCTTCATCTCCTTTCTCCTCTCTTTTTGTCACATTTCTCCTCTTTCCTGTCATCTCCCACTCTTCTGCCTCTCTCTCTCTCCGTCTCTCATCAAGCTGCCCTCCTTTTTTTCCTCCTCATCCCCAAAATTACAGCTGCTTCTAAATATACCCTGTATAACAAAAGAGTCCTCAGTAATAGACTGCATGTCAGTGTCTGTAACCTGAAGCTACAGGCAAGTGTGTGTGTGTGTGTGTGTGTGTGTGTGTGTTTGATGACCTCACTGTGGTGATGTCAGAAGTAGGCGGGGTTATTTTGTGTCCTGAAGAACGATTGGCTCGTTGTCTGTCCTGGTCATGTCTGAGCGTATAAGAAGGCAACGATTCACATCTTAACAACCATCTCTTAACTACAGAGCTTCAACACGCTTCAATGGCAACTGTTGTTCCTGTAAGTATCTGTGTGTGACTGTGTGTGTGTGCGTGTGTGTGTGTGTGTGTGTGTGTGTGTGTGTTTTGTTTTGTTTTTTGCATCAGAAATGTCTCAGTTCTGTTTTAACCATGTGTCAGATATCATCAGGTAGATCTGCAAACTCAGAGGAAGTGACCTACAGTGGTTAAAGTCAATATGGATGAAATATGTATCTTTACACTTTTTTGTGCATAAACTGGTAACCAGTGGAGAAATTAATTTGCGAAAGGTAATTGTGTTATTGATACTGCAAATATTGGTTTTGATCACCAGATATTGATTACTCTAAACATGACAAGATACTGTAGCAGGTCAGCTATTATATGTAAAAGTGCGTGTGTGTGTTTGTGTGCATGAGTAAACAACTGTTGGGAGGCCGGTCAACGTGATCAAGTGTCAGTCCTGTAAATGAATCTGCACAGCTGAATTCACTTTGTGAGATCGATCCTGTGTGTATGTGTGTGAGAAAGACTGTGTGTGATTGTGTGTGTCTTGGGTTTCTGATGGAGCAGGTGATCAAGTCTGCCAGAGCAGGACAGTGGCTCCTATGCTAATTAAAAAGGGTGTGATATGCACGAGTGTATGTATGCGAGTGTCTGTGAGCATACATTTGAAATGTGAATAACAGCTGAGACTCTAATATCAGTATTTCCATCTGCATCTATGGTCAAATGATTTGCTGAGAGACAAAGTGAATTGTGTGAAAATAAAGTGATGTCAGTTAAAGGGACACACATACACATACACGTCGCACAGGATTTACTTGTTTACCATTTATCAGTGTTAATCTTAGGCAGGCACAGTGCTGCAGCTACAGTCTGCAGCACTGTGCTGCTCCATATGACAGGGATGCAGCAGCTCAGCAGTTCATCATATAATCACAAAACAAATACCATCTGATTTGTTTTATCTGGGGAAAATCACCAGAGTTGACTTAACCATCATGATTTTTCTAAGTGGCTATAAATCTTTTATCTATATCTATTAATATCACTGCTACGCTGATGACACGGACATCTCAGACATGGACACCTTCAACTAAACCTCTCCAAGGCTGAACTTAATCCTGGTCAATCAGTCTGATATCAAAATCACGTCTTTGCCCTAAGGTCGCACTAATTCTGGGTGGGATGTCAGATGACCATTTATCCTTCTCCGACCTTATTGCATCTGTTTCTCGGCTGTGCCTCTTTCCTCTACAGGACAACATCAGAAAACATCAGGCTTTACCTGATTCAGTACGCTTCCAAGCTCTTGATCCAGGCCTTGGTTATTTCTTGCCTCGACTACTGCAATGCTCTTCTGGTGGGGCTTCCTTTGTGCTCAGTGAAACCTTTGCATATGGTCCAGGACGCTGCAGCTCATCTGGTCTTCAATCAGCCCAAAAGGGCACGTCACTCCATCACTCACTGACCTCCATCCATAGCCGCCCAAATCAAACTCAAGTCTCTATTGCTTTCCTTTAGAGTGACTCCTCTGTCTGTACCTATCTACTACTCAATCGTTCAGATTTGTGCTCCTTCTCAGACACTGCGTCAGAAATTTGTCTGGCATTGTTATCCCTGCAAACAATGCAATCTCAGTCCAGTCTGTTTTCGTCTACGGTTCCTTGATGGTGGACCAAGCTAGTGAATCCTAGCAGAGCAGTTGTGTCCTTCTCTATCTTCAAGAATCTCTTAAAAACTCATATTTTTCAATAGCACCTCCTCTCCTAAAGACTAACCATGACTAGCACTTTATATGTACTATCTCACTTATTAAATAGATTTAGCAAGACCTGAACCTTTACTGATGTCCCTTACTTTCAAATTGCTTTGGACAAAAGCATCTACCAAGTGAATAAGTGTAAATGTAATACATAATTCATAATAGATAGGCAAAACATGCAGAAGAGCACCAGGGGTCATGTGGAAAAAACATTTGTGTGTGTTGAAAGTCAGACAACAGAGATCACAACATAACAAACTAATCTCTCTCTCTTTCCATGACTCCCAGTTTGCATCCTGCTATGCCAGTGTTCAGCCCCTGCAGCTGTTCGGGAAAGGCCCCAGAGGGAACAACTATCTGTCACTCTTCACATACCGGGGCCCTCGCTGCGCCCCGCGACCACGCCTGACATGCCACGCTCCCAAGATGACCCTGCGGCAGATCTGTCGCCTGCTGAAGGTGATGAAGCAGGTCGGAAACAGAGAGGCTGCTGCTGCTGCTGCTGCCTCCAGGTGAGGAACAGTTACCTCTTTAGTCTGATAACACACATCTCCAGTGTTGCCTCAAGCCATTAGCATCGCTAAACACTGCAAAATGTACCTATGGGTACAAATAAAGTAACCTAACCTCATCTGATTTAATTTTATTTTAATTATTTGATAATTCTTTGTTTCTCCTGGATATATAAATAACTAAAGTCTAAATTTCTATGAATCAGTAAAAGTGGAAATGTAATATTAATATAATTATATATATATATACATACATACAAAAACATCCTGTTTTTAACATTTAAGAACCATAAATGGAATTATAACAGGAAATCCTGTATAAAGGATTTAAAGTCATTACTAATGGCTTCATAAATCATTTGTAGATTAGATGTATACCACTAATCAGAAAAAAATAGATATTATGGGTTGTCCATTCTATTTGGTGATAATGCAGTTACAAATGTTAGTAAAGTAAAGTAATGCTTGATTTATGAATAGTCTAATAATTAGAAAGTGGTACCAGGCTAGAGTTTCAAAGATGTGGCGCTAAAACCGTAACTTGGACTTGTGATGGTGTTTTGTTTGTTGTTGTTGTGCTGTTTGTGCAGTGAACTGACATGTTAGCTTGTTTTTGAGCAGATTCAGATGTTACTTTGAAGTGTAGAGGAACTGAGGCCAAATGACCCCAGAGCAAATGTTTTTAATAAGCAGTGATTATTTTGGGATAATGACTCTGAGTTCACCAACGTGGAGAGTTATGTGTCCTCCATCAAGCTGATCATAACATTAATGATGTATTTAGGGAGGATAATAACCAGCCTGTGTTTGTCTTGGCTGAACCACACTGGACTGTGATCACATCAGTGCTTCACCGCGGGAGCCAGCTGTTAATAATTAAATGCTCTCATGTCAGTGCCAGAGCAAACATTCAATCACACTTCCTCCTCTCATTTCTCCGCCTCTGTGTCTGGTTTCTCTCTCTGCACAGGAAACAAGGGTCTGCATCCCCGTCTCCGACCCCGCCGTCGCCTGGCTCCAAGGCCGAGAAGAAATGCACCCCGAGCTGTCTCAGACACAAGCGCTGTATAAAACGTGCCGGCTGACCCATGAGCCCCGACTGACCGCAAACACACCCTTCAACCCCAGAAATCCAGACACCACCCAGCTACCACTCTCACAATGACATGGGAGATCATCAACCACAACCCCTCCAAAGGAAAAGTTCACTCAGATACAGATTGGACAGCAATAACCTTGTAAAGTGACTGTGGATGTTGGAGGATGATGTTCACTTGACTTGCGGTCTGTTGGGGGAATGACTATTCCTAAACACCCTTTGCTTTAAAAAGTGGAATCTTTTTTTATGACAAAGAGTTTAAGATACCATTTTTAGGGCTTCCTGAGTGTTTTTTGTTGCTTCTTCATTCTTTGTAATTTTTGTGATCCACTTCAGTCACTAAATCCAGGACTATAACATCAATCTTTCCTCTCATCTACTTGATGAATCGCGTAAAACTGGACAATCTCATCCTTTCATCATCCTCCCCATGAGACTTTAAATGCAGCTTGTTTGTCGTGTTTTGATATATTTTATCAATTAAACCATTGATCACTTTATTCAATTTAATAAATAGATGTTTGCTCTTTTGTTAAACCATTATTGTATTAAATATGTTTTCAATAATCAGCTAACGTCACACAACAAACTGAAATACTGAAAAAACCTATGATTATATCTGGCAGATAAAAAATCTAAAATAAAAGCTTAAACTACTTTGAATTATTGTTTTTGTGTTCATGTTTCTTAAAGATGCAATAAAATAAAATAAAAAAAAACCTCAATGATAAAAAAATTTTGATTGCCCATACAGTCTTTGTTTGGGTGAATAGAAACATTTCTAATATTCAATAGGTTTGATTGGCAAAGACCGAACTACCATGAATGTGACACCAGGGAAATATGTAAATCTCTTATGTATTGAAACACTGGCAGAAAATAATTTCTTATTGGTAAAAAGCTCATTAAGAAAGTAAGTTTTTAACATGGTTAAACATCTTTTTAGATCGATACATACAGATATAGATACAGGAGCACACTTCTTTCTATACTTTATATTTCCTACCACAATCTACATCTTTCTCAGAGACCACAATTTTCAGAATAAATAAATTTGGTCTTGTCCAAGTTCGGCCATAACTCACACAGCTCAGCAGAAACAAGCAAAACTGTGGCTGTGTTAATTGATTTTTGGCCAAATGGGAGAAAATTCACTTAAAAAAAAAAAACAAAAAAAACAAACAAACCACATTTAGCTCTGTTTTGGTCTCTACCAACTTTGTCTCTCTGCTATTTGGTGCCGGTGCAGGTAGAGTAGGCTTTAAAGTTTAATGGAGAATTGGAAACAGAGACAAAACTGCACAATAAAACAAAAATCTACACTTGGCTGTGGTGAGGAATAATTTCTGAACACGATGTTAGAGCAGCCTGAACCAACATCGACCTTCTCCACATCAGACATTTTGATTTGACAAGTTAAAACAAAAACACGCGTGTCAGTGTCTCTTTTCTCTTCCAGCACCCAGTCAGCCCTGACACTTTGACAGTTTGCTGGCATCAGATTATATTATTTATATCTGCTTTTTCTATTGGGACGTGTCAAAGTGTTTGAAAATGCGGATACAACACATTTTTGATGATGCTCAACAAGCCTATAATGGCAGACCAGGTGAAAATAATAACATCAGTAACACCTGCAGTCCATTAAACTGAGCCAGATGCAGGGTTTTAACCATGGTCTACCAGGGGTAATTAACTAACCTGTGCTTTCTTTTAATTGCATATCTAAATGTACATGTTTCATACAAACGTGCTTCATATTGAGCTTCTCTTCTGCATAAGAAACTGTAAAGTATAGCTTGAAACAGAAAGTCACTCTAAGACCTTTGAGATGTGTGACTGTCATGTAAAAAGTACTTACTGAAAAAGGAGCACATGGCCCAGAAGTTTGTTTGTTTATCAGCCCGAATTATTCATCTGTGGGCTAAATACTGCGGAAAATAGAGCTCACCTGTACTTGTGCACATGCAGAGAGTTGACCATGTGTATGTGGTGGAGGGACGGATACCGGAGCCCAGGGGCCCTCTGACCAGACAGGAGCCACAACTGATCTGACACTTTGCTGCTGAATGTTTCAAGGCTAAGATGCTAAAAAGGTACCAGTGTTCATGTGCACCCGGATACATATGTCTCTCTATATGTGGTTTTGTGGGTGTACCTGAACGTGAGCGAGGAGTCATGTTGTAGAAGAGGAAGCCAAAGCTCTGGTTTCTATACAAGGAGAAAGCTGATACATCAGGCCAACCCCCTCACACACACACAGCAGTAACAACAGCAGCGTATGTTTGGTGACCTGTGAAGGACAACTGTGTTACACATCGCAATTAATCATAACTTTAACAAGAGAGATCTAATGTGATAAAACATACAGGAATTAATAGGATAGTGTATTGTAGAGGGATTGTTACTCCACTTTGGCAGAGTATTTCTCTTATTTTTATTCTATAGTAATTATACAGAATGTGATTGTTTTTATTTTATAATAAGTATTATAATATAACTGGACCTCTTTGAATTTCAGCTGAATACCTGTGGTTTATATGAGTCAGAGCATTTTTGTTGCATCTCTCTCAGCTCTCAGTTCACAGTCAAACCTCTTGTTGTTTCTTTTAGGATGGATTTGTTGTTCAACACTGTTCAGACCAGGTTTAATGACAGTTCTGTCTAAATGAAAAAAAAAAAAAACATTAATCTTTAGTTTCCATCCGAACTGATCCCTGTGGGTCCTTCCTCAAAACCACTAAAAAGCTAAATGGACAGCACCTTTCTAGTCTTACAGACCAGTCAAAGCATTTTACAATGGAAACCACATTACCAGCCATCAGAGGTAATTCAGTATCTTGGCCGAAGACACTTGTACATACAGACTGGAGGAGCTGGGGATCGAACCTTTCTAATCAGTGGACGACCTGCTTTAACTCCAGAGCCACAGCAGCTAAACTAAACTGTTGACAATTTAATTCACAGCTGCTCAAATCAGCATTTTTATACTAATTACATGATGTGGAAGAGATTGACAAAACAACAAATTATCGTGACTCTCGCACCTTTTTTTTTTTGTCTTTTTTCTCATTGTTTAATTTCCTGCAGCATCTTCAGTTTTGATTCACCTGCTCTTCTCTCATCAGCATCATTCCCAGCAACTGAACTATCTGGTGAACATACGTCAGCAGCTAAACAATCATTAGGTTTAAAGCTGCATGAACTGAATTTAATCCTTACGTGCTACTTAAAGTTGTCTATTTATACATTCAGCAAATGCTATCCACTCTCCTTTTATCTCCGTTTTGGTCTCCACCACCTCCTGACAAAAAAGATATCTGGCTCATTTGCTGCTAAATTTTCCACCATATTCAGCAGCCCCTTTGCTAACTGTGGTGCTGTGAGCTACCTCCCCATGGGCGTAACAAACAGGGAGCGTCATCCATAATTTCAGCCGAGTCTGAACCAGTTGTCCCGCCTTTACACAACAGGCTCAGCTTTCATGCGCCTCCACTCTCATTACTGAGACTCGGCGTATGTCATAACCACAGGTGGACTTGTCTCACTTCGATGGTCAGGTTTGCAGCGGTGAACACGTCATTTGGAACATTTTAGTCGAGGGGTTTCATTTTCAGTGTCGGCTACGGGACATATGAGCGAGGTAGAGGTCAGAGGTCGGGGTTTAAAATAGAATCAGTGGAAAAATTTTACATTTTACGTCTGTGTGTTGTAGTGGCAGTGATGCTGTTTTCAGCTGAAAACAAAGACATTACTCTGAATCTCATCTGAAAAATATTTCTTTCTTGACCTGTATTTTATATTTATGCTTTTTATTTAGATTCCATGTGCATATTATACATTTTCTAATGTTATATTAAGTGTTTTCTGTTTAAGCATAAGATTTGAAGAGTTGTATCTGTATGACACTTGGCTCCTTTTTATCTTTCTGAGACTCAATCCATTAATCTTAAGGACAAATTTGCACATATTGAAAAAGACATAAGAAATAAGAAAAACTTATTTTTGTACTTTTCATTTTCACATTGCAGAGAACAGACTGCATTTACTGCAATTATTTAATTTTATCTTTATTTATTCTGTTTTTTTACTTTTACTTTTTACTATTTTTACTTTTCCATCCCCTTGTGCTGCTACTGCTGTGCTTCCTCTACAGAAGATGAATAAAGGTACATTTGATCTCATCTTACAGTTGATGTTGACAAATTATCAGGCAGATATCGAAGATATTGACCAGAGCGAGACCAGTGTGAATTAAAATTGAACTCATTCATCCTCCTTTGTCATTCTCATTATATTAAAAGTTATTTTTGCACATGAGCCACTTTTCATGTCAGTTGTTTTAATGTGTAGTTTGTCTTGCGATGGTTGTTTTGATGTCTCCTCTATGTGCCTTTAAATTTACCCTAACAACAAAATAAAGTCCCTACAATCGAATTAAATTAAACTGAAACCTTCAAGTCAACATCGTTTAGTTCCCAGAGCAGTCAGCCATCTTGCCTTCATCAGGCTGGTATCTGAGGTTATTTCCTGTTTCTTCAGCAACATTTATTGAAGTACTTAACATAAATGCAATTTTGAGGTATTTATATTTTTCAATTTTAAGTTTTTTTTTTTTATATATATACTGTTAAATGAAAAAGGTACATATTCTTTTTACATGTCTATTTATCACAAAGCAAAAGCTGGTATCTAAAGGTTTCTGCTCATTTCAACAGTTTAATATTGGATTTTAAAGGTATTTTCCACCCTTATGTAAAAATCTGTGGAGCACAAACACATTTCTACCTTTAAAACTCCCACATCTCCTCCCTTGTTAAATTCCCAACGCCTATTTTTATATAATGCCAATGTTTGTGGTGTTGTACAAATATAAGCACCAGGACTTTTTACTTTGACACAAAAAGACAAAACAAACGGGCAGTAAATTCAGTCCAATCACAGGCAAAGTTCATCTAAATAAAAATCATTTATTTTTCATTAATATTATTATCATCATCATCATTCTATCTAGAGAGAGTCCACCATGCCACTTTCAGAACTGGAGTAGTGCTAAGACGTCTGTCTGTCGGTTGGGGTACATGATGGGGAGGAGGAGTCAGGTGGGAGGATGGAGGGGGGAGGTCAGACAGACGGATGGATAAACGGGGTTGGGAGGGGAGGGGCTTGTACAGGCTCACACTCCTGATCATTCTCCATGCTGATGCAAACAAAAGGGGGGATGATATAAAGGAGGGACGACAGAGAGAAGAGGAGGAGAGACTGAATTGTCTTTAAAAGTAGTTTGTCCTTGTTGACCTACATATGAGACTGAGCTGGGTGTGGGGGACGGGGTGGGGGGGCAGAGACCATTTGAGGGGACCATTGGAGGAAGGGGGAGGGGAGGGGAGAGCAGCTTCAAGCTCATTGGTCAGGCTGCTGGACAGGGAACCAGGACAAGCCAATCACAGACTGATACAGAGGAGGAGGGTGTATGTATATATGTCTGCGTGTGTGTAAAGAGGTGTGCTTGCATTGATTGTGTGTGTCTGTGTGTATCCGTATGCATATATCTGTGAGTGTGTAACTGGTCAGAGTTACTTTGATCCATTGTCACTGTACACTTGTCAAAGTTACTGTCACAACCGGGTACAAAGTTGAGGTAACAAACATCCTTCTTCTTCCACCTCTGCGAAGAAAACAACATAGAGAGAGAGAGTGAGAGAGAGCAGGAGGACAGAGGAGTGGGGACATATCAGCTGTGTCCCAGTTCAGGGGTCACATCCTTCATTTGAAGACAGGCTGCGTCACAGCGGCGCGACTGGACCGTCCCATTTCGGACGCTCCTTCAAAAAGGCGGCACAGAGAAACTGCGGCCTTGTTTTCTTGGGCCACAAAGGATCCACCCGTTAGACCGTGAGGCCCAACCTATCACTGTGTGCCGGTAATGAAAGGAAACACTGAAATGAAGCTCAAGGACATCACTTTTAAATAGGGGTGCAATGATACGTTTTCACAACAATACCATACGGATCGTTTTCTGCGGTTCTGATATGATTCAAGAACGATATCAGGCTCATCTAGAACAATTCGATACCATTCAATGACTAAATACCTGGATACTGGACAGTGCAGGTGAGGATTCCTAGAAATGTTTTCTTATAAGTGAATCGGATATAAATTAATTATAGCTAGTAAACAAGTAAACAACGATTAATGGCAAATACATTCACCTCGTATCAGAAGTGCAACCAACATTTCTTCAGTTTGAATGAAGAGTAGATTAACCTGCCACTTCTGTTCTCACTTCAAATGCAACTTGAAAATCTCTCGCTCTGCTTCGTTTTGTGTCTTTGGTGCTGCTGGTGAAGTCGATGGCGTCACACACAGGGAGAGTCAGTGAACATTTCTTTTCTATCTAAAGTGCTAAAAATACTTCCATATAAAGTTCTTAGTAACGACACAATTGATTTAGATCGATATCTGCCCCCGTGAAGGACAACTAGCCGAGCGGCTATCGAGGAATATAAATCGATACATCAATGAATTTTTTAAATGTTGTTAATCTACTATTGGATTTTGGTCCAACTGTTAAAACCAGGGGCCTTAAAACCTTATATTTTTGTGAATAAAGTTAAGTGAGCCACATTTGCGACACAATGGCAGCCTGTCTGATCTCCGTAGATCAGAAGGGCCGAAGTTTGCGAAAGGGCCACGCCTTTGTAGACCACGTCCTGACGGATGCAGCCCCTGATTCGGGACACAGCTTTTGTCTGATTCTCTCAATCAAAACACACAGTGAGCAGTGAGTCATTTTTCAGACCGTTACCTGCGTTTCATCGCGCTGTAGTGTTGCCACTGGAAACCATGTTGTTGTCAGAGTTTGACAGAGACTGCTCCTTTACTACTGGGTCTGCAGGAGGAACCACACAGAGCAACTTCTTATAAAACTTACTTGATGCCACTTAGATTTTAAACCTCAGACAAAAAACAGACACTTTAAATAGACGGGAGTGAAAATCAGTGTCCGCTCCCACACTGTGTGTGACATATCCAACAGCCTGTGATGGTGGCGGTGTATTTCAGCCATCATTGCTCTGATCAGCCCAAAAATAAGATGCTTTTATCCACACTTCAAAAGCCCCACCTCCACCCCAGCCTCCACCTGTAGCTCTCTGCCCTGTTCACACTCCAGTGGCGACTTGTGATCAGATCTCACCTCCCTGCTTTAGATGCAAATACACAGGAGCCACTGTTAATGAAACAGGGAACAGCTCTAGAGTGAAATCAGGTTTTATCCATTTGAAATAATAAGATATGGGGCTAATTAGACTGTGGCAGCAGAGGCGGTCTTTCAATGTATCCCAGGATGCATTTGTGTTCACACTGCTACAAAAACGTGGCCTCGTGTGGTCCAGACTCGCTCTGATTGTGTCCTGAATGCCTCTTGGGTGCGTTCACACTTGTATTTCGAGCTGTCCACTTGTCATCTGATTACCTGAGACAGACGTGTGTTAATGCCAGGTTTTAACAAGCCTCCCCCCCGATGAAACATGTCGTCAGAGGGAAACCTGAATATTTACAGCAGGGCCACATTTCCTGTGGGTTTACATTCATGACAACACTGACACGAGGATCTTAAAAGCCGTGAAACCCTCCCCCCGCCTCACTGTGTACCCGTGTGTCACCTGTGTGGGCTGTGTGTGTTTGTGGTGTGTGTTGTGTCTCACAAAAGTAGGGGTGCTCCATGGCCTCCGTGGCGGTCAGTCTCTGTTGGTGGTCGTAGCGTAGCAGCTTGTCCAGCAGGTCCAGGGCTTCAGGACTCACCAGGTGCTGGTTCTCCGTCTGCACAAACTGTTCCCAGCGCTTCCTGCTCTGCCTGCAGGGACACACACAGTGCACAGTGATAGCCTGACATCACCCCCCCCCACACGGGGCATACGGGGGCATCTACAGTTAGTGCTGCAGTAATGAGTTATTTGTCTTCTGTACTGTTCTGTTGTTTCACTCCATCCATCAAACTCAGTACCAGCGTTTAAAGAGGATTTGCGTTGCCTTCATGTTTAATGTGGGGCATTAATGCACATTATCTCAGGGCATGTTCCGGGGTCGGGTCTAGACTTCACATTATTATAGAGAGAAATTCAACACTTCCTAGAAAAGAGCAGCACTTGACAACAGTGAGGAGGAAGAGGAAGAAACCTTCAACAGGAATGGACTCAGAGTGGGCAGCAGTCTGTCTCCGAACGGCGGAAAGAGGGGGTGGAGAGGAGAGAGAGAGACCAGGAACAGCTGTATGTACTGTTGACTGTTAATTGTGACAGTGAGGATAATAATATTGATTCCAATAGGTGTCGTCATATATACTGTTGGTTGTTAATTGTTATAGTTAAAATAATAATGCTAATGTGTCATCAATAATAATAATTATAATGAATTATGAGTCATACATATAGAAAAGAGACCTGCTCATTAAAATATCGCACCTTTAAATTTTGTGTTTTACTAGTCTACTAGTACATGTGGGTACTGATGTGCATTGACAGTGATAGAATGAGGAACTAATAAAGACTAACTGTAACTAAGGATGTAAACGAAGCAGCGTTACAAAATGTTTTTTTTTTAAAATGATCCAGTTTCCGAGGACGAAACTGCGTCAAGGACACAGTGTGTTTTTGGTGAGAAGCACTGACTGGTGTCCCATGGCACCTTTCGGAGTATGTGACTGTATTGGCTCAACCCGGTGCCAAAAACATTCACCTCCAGGTTTCTCCTGAGCAGATTACGCAAGAGGAGCAGTAGAAAAAGGTGAACTCATATTTCAGCAGCTTCAGTCCAGCACATTTCATAACAGCAGGCAGGATATTGTTTCTTATGCAGCTTAAAAGAACGTGTAAAGGCCAGTTCATACTTCCTGCACCCGTGTGTTCGCCGTGGTCCATGTGACATACGTGTCCTCATCTGCCCCACTGACTGTAAGAGTAACACCTGGGCCAGCTGAGGACTGGACTCTGGATTTGAAGAGGATTCTTTGACTTATTACTATTATATTTCATTAAGTAGTCACACAAGATATTTTCTCTTTTTGCCTTCCTCTTGTTCTCATAAACAATGTTGTGGTGCGTTTATCACCACACCGCCATGAATGGACACGATGAAATGCCAGAAAAAACGCAGACTCAAAATAAAAAGGTGCCACAAGGACCAGCATCGTCGCTTTGTGCTCAGCTTGGTTCAGAATAAATTCATGCCCCCAAACCGAGTGGATAACAGTGGAAACATGAGCAGAGCCTGTGACGATGGCTTCATGTTAAAGTCCTGTTATGTTATTGTTCGTGCAAGTCAGAAATCGATGATAAAGACTCCCTGTGCCCCCTTTTTTATCCGTTTTATCCTTCATACCAAATGTTAACATCAAAATTAATCAGTTTCTCTCTGTCTGTGATCTATGATAAGTTATAACATCCTGTTCATGTGGACGAATGAAGGATACAACCTGCTGAGGTCAATACATGAGCATTTGGTTCAGCCTTCACTGTGACTTTAGGGTCATGCAGGAGAAAACATGGGTAAAGATTCAGTGTTTTCCTCGAGCAGAGTCAGAGCGGACTTACTGTCCCAGCAGGTCTTTGAAGCGCGGGTCCAGTTCAATGTGGTATTTACGCAGGTAGCCGAACAGCTCATCTGTCCCCAGGACCTTGGCAATTCGCACCAACTGGAAAACACAAGAAATGTAGGTTCAAACCCCGACCAGCACTTTGAAATATGAACATATCTCTGCTGTTAGTTTTGTTTTCCTCCTCCCTTGTCCCTTGAAGAGGATCGATTTGTTTGAGTTTGAACTGACTCCTCAGGTCAGACTTTAACACCTTACACCGTCAGTCAGACACTCGTGCACTGTGAGACACTGAAGCTTTAGCTCTGATTGTGCTGGAGCCAAAGCGCCCTCTTCCTGTGACACTATTACCACCAGAGAGGGAGACACTACAGACAACATCCGACAAAGGTCCAGGTTACAAATCCTGGTTGTCTCCATTACATGTTTAGGACACGTTTAGATGAGACATGTGATGCCACACACAGCCCAGAGTGTGTTTGTGTGTGTGTGAAACCAAATCAGACTTTCAGGCGACCTTTTGTGTTAATATACATGGATTCAGTAATTACTGGTCCTTACTTATGTGTCTCATTCAAATTAAAATGTTCTGGTCTGGGTTCAATCTGGCTCGACCTGGGTTCAAATCTGACTCAGGCCCTTTGCTGCACGTCATCCCCATCCCTGTTTATCCAGAGTCATATAAAATAATAACAACTGGTATGAGATTTTGTCATAATCTGTGTGAAGTCTTAGTGTTTTTTTTGATGATGATTTCAACAGTGAGAGAGAGAGAGAACAGGGAGAGAGGGGGTGACACGCAGCAAAGGGCCACCACTTGGATTCAAACCCAGGCGGCTGCAGCCTTAATGATATGACCTGCCACCATGTGAGCTACTGGGACGCTTGACCCTTGACCCCTATGATATCTAATCAGTTCATTCTTGACTCCAAATGAACATTTGTGCCAGATTTCAAATGTTACTGAGATATTGCCTCCACATAGAGATATATGTGTTTTGTGAGGTCATTATGACCTTAACCTTTGACCTTTGGCCAACAAAAACTAATCAGTGCGTCCTTGAGTCTGAGTGAAGTTCTGTGAAGGTGTTACTGAGATATTGTGTCCACGAGATGGGACGGACAACTGGAAAACAACATGTCTCAGGTCACGTAAAACATAAAAACATGCTGCTGCTGTTGTGCGTGTGTGTGTGTGTGTGTGTGTCATACCTGGTCATAGTTGTCTTGCCCGTGGAAGAATGGCTCTTTCTGAAAGATCATACTCGCCAACATGCAGCCGAGGCTCCACATGTCTAGACTGTAATCATACATCTGAAACACAGAGTCATCAGACAGCGCTGCCGATGATGAGAACAAAGAAAACCAAATCATCCACCAGTCACCGCGCTCTTTTCTCACAAATCTGCAGAGGTGGGTGTCCCACGTGTGTGTAACGTGTGTTGGTAAAGTCTGTCTCATGAACAACTTCAGTGGGTGTTTGATTGTGGTCGTGTGTGAGTGTGTGTTACCTGATAGTCCACCAGGAGCTCGGGGCCTTTGAAGTATCGGGAGGCCACTCTGACGTTGTACTCCTGGGACGGGTGGTAAAACTCTGCCAAACCCCAGTCTATTAGACGAAGCTGTGGAGACACATCAACTCCTCCTTCAGTTTTGCAACGCAATATTTACAAAGTGCAACTACACATCTCCAGCTGCAACCTAACATGATGGTGTATCTGCAGGATGCTGAGGGGTTAGTTCACAGACGTCAGCCCTCTGCTGACATCTGCTGCCCTCTGCTGGACAAGGCAGGAAGTCTATTTTTTAAATTCACAGTGTTGACAAACTGGTTGCATGACATGAAAACAGCAGCAGATAAACAAAATCATTTCACTGACTTTCACTAAGGGTTCATCCCCGTTTCCTTAATCACATCCACATTTGCTTCACTAGTCTTTTCTCAGGGCTTAGCTCCTCCCACTGACGAGTGTGAAGATTTGTGATTTGTATTTTTGACAATCACGCACACACAGTGCATATAATAGACACTGTAATGTACATTAAGTCTTTCTAAGTGAAGCACAAGTGTCTGTACATTGCAGCACTTAGTAAATGAACTCAATAGCACTGGTGTATCGTCTGTCTCTCAGCCACATGTGAGCGGACGGAAATGTTGCCAACAGACAATTATTGTGTTTATTGCTGTAGGACAACACACTGTCCTGCTCCCCTGACTGCAGAGATTATCCAGATTTCAGGTTCAATGGAGAAATGTCAGATCATGTTTGTTTTGTTTCTGCAGCCTCTGTTTGGGGCAGTGCAGTTAACACAGACCCACTATTGTTGACTAGGTGGTGAAAACGGAAACACAAATCAGTCCTGGTTGAACTGGGATGTACCAGGGTTTGTGCAGGGTGATGCTCTTTACTTTGTCTGTTAGGTCTCTGCTGTGTTTGTAAGATGTTGAGAGCAGTGATGGTAGAAGTTGATGTGGATACAGACCGACAGAGCAGCAAGACTCATGTTTATTTAGACTGAAATTACATCTGCTGTTATTTCAAGAATCTCACTCCTGATGTGCTCACACACATTAAAGGGACTCTACGTGTATGAAAACCTGGGCTAATGCGTCCATTTCAAATGGGGGAATAAGGAAGATGGAAAAAAACAGGAGAGGGGAGTAATGAAAGGACGGAGAAAGCCAGAGAGAAAATAAATAGTGAGAGAGAAAGAGACGGGCTGAAATAGCAGAGTGAGAGAAAATATTCAGAGAGTGTGTGGGTGTGTGGAGAGAAAAATAGACTATATAGGGCACCACCTACCTTTCTCAACTGGTGGTCGATCATCACATTGTGGGGTTTGACGTCACGGTGCATGATTCCCATACTGTGACAGTAGTCCAGAGCCTGACACACACACACATCAGAGAAGACATGTATGATGATACATGTATGTGTGCAAAGCCTTTCAAAATCCTGGGAACATGGCCAACAAAATAAACTGCTCACTACAAAGTCACAGACTCACAATTTCTATTTCTGCTTCTTAAGAAGAGGTTGTGTGTTCATGTTACGTGATGTAAACAGGTCTCACCTTCAGTAGTTCATACATATAGAAACGTATATCGTAATCTGTCAACTTCTGGTACAACTCCTGGAAGGAAACACAAACGTGTGTGTGAGGATTTGAACCCTCGATGTGAAAAGCAGTTGCTGCCCCTGCACCATTATTGAGATGAACATCCCTATAACATGAGAAAGATGCGGCCGGGTGCAGCGACAGAAACATGTAGAGGAGAGGAGGAGATCGTACCTTGAAGTCTGTGTTATTGATGCATTCAAAGACAAGCGCCGGGGTTCTGGACTGTAGAGCCACCAGAGACGGGGCGGGGGGGCACAGAGGGTCGGACAGAAAAAAATAAATCATGAGCAGTGAAAAAAGGGTGTTTATTACTGATTCAGTCACCTGATTCATCCCAGTGTGTGTGATCTTAACTTTTACCTTTCTGAAAGTAAACTGGGCCCAAATATAGTGAAACATATCTACACCCAATCTTTTCTGCTTTATTTCAACCAGGACGACCAAAACAAAAAAACTATGGGAATATAGTGACACTTTTCATGAAACAAAAAAAAAAATCCTGCAGGTTCCCACCACTGCACCGAGAGACCTCCTGGCTAAGACAACGTGCTTCCAAGGCCTAAAAATACTCTTCCTTCCTGGTTTGTTGACGTTTTCTAGCTCAGGGATTGTTGTCAAAGGGGCTTTTCAGTCTGGTCTCCAACAGAGATTCAAAACGCTGACTATACAGGAGTATTTTAAAAACGTGTGGCTCTTATTCCCACAATTTTCCAGATAATTGACTTGATTTTCAGACTTTTAGACCTCTGTTGATTCACATATTCCTCCTGGGGGACAGAGAGCCCCCCCAACCCTGTGAAGTCAAATAATCACAACATGCTCAACAGCAAAAATTAGGAATTAGGCTCTTTCTCCCACATGCCGACAGCTCTCACCCTCCATGACAGAAGAAATCACTCATCAATCAGTGCCTCCTAAAAGTGATTATATCATTGGTTGAAGCCATGATTGGATTTAAACCCATCGTGGACAGGTGCTTACTTTCACTTTAATATCCTTAAGGTGGCCACTCGATCGCCTGCTGCAAGAAGAGTCATTTTTTTGGATTGATCAGAGTAAAAAAACAAAAAAACTAAAAAACTTGACTTCATTTTCTCATCACAAACTCTAAGATGCTTTTTCGATGTGTTTTAACCTCAGGTGTATAAAAAAATGGCAGAGAAATATATCTTTAATGGAAGAACTGACACAGTTTAGTTTAGTTTCTGAGTCTATATTGATTTTATTGAAGGAGCAGCAGTTCAGTGTCTGGATGAAGCAGGTTTTCCCTCCTGTTCATATCAGCTGTTCTCAGTGTGATTTCAATGGGAGCAATGAGGGAGAAAAGAGGCAAATCTTTATCAACAGATTCATAACTTTTAAAGCTGGAAAATTTCTCACTATGATTTCGTATGATTTATTTATCAGACTGTGAATTCAACTTTTCAAATGTTCTCAAGTTCAGAGTGAAAAATTGAAGCTTAAAAATATTCTCATATCTATTTAGATAGATAGAAATACTTTTATTTACCCCCAGAGGTAAATTAAGAAACAATAATACTAATAATAATAATTTCAAAATAATAATAACAACAACAATAATTATTCAAGTTCAAATTCTCAAATTTAGTTCCCAAAATTTAATTTAAAAATTCAGATCCAATACCCAGGAAAGATAATTAATCACTTCTGTCTCAAATCAAATTAAAGTCCAGCCAATAAAGTTATGCTCTGCTGGTCATGTGACTCCAGCTACAGCAACAACAGCTTAATTTAGGGATCTGAACAACTTGAGGACAAAGATTTGAAATTTTTTTTTTTAGCCTGAATTTTTCATTCTGAATTTGGAAACGTTGAAAAACAAAATTGAAACTAGCTCTTGAAAATTAAATTGAATTCACAGTCAAAAAAAAATTCTGATGCATTATTTCAGTCTCATATTTGACGAAAACTTTTAATGCACTCTTTTCTTTAAGTTGAAGAGCTATGGCTTGTGTCTCCCCTCACTTCCATTGAAAATGCATTAGAGAAGCATTGTTTAAAGTCTGGCATGAAATGAACAGGAGGATTGTTACACTATGTAAAAAAAACCTGACTTCACATGGGCTCCTGACTTTAAACGTTGAAAGGTTGTGACCCTGTCCTTTAAAATCCCTCCACTGTTTCCGGCTCTCGTCTCTGAGCTGATGATGTGGTGTTTCACAAACAAGAACTTGAGCAGCTGTAGCTCCACAGAGCACTGCACTCCCTGTGAGCAGCTTTCAGGCATTTAAACTGATCCACAGCCAGAGGCGGCAATGCACAGAGAAAGACAGAAGGGGGTGGGGGGGGTCTTCTACTTTAAAGGTCTGCTGTGCAGAAAACACATTCAACACATTTTGTATTGTAAGAGGAAATAAATGTAAATAGAAACATGAATAGTTAGTGTATGTTCTCAGCCCCCCCCCCCCCCCCGATTAAAGGAACCAATTATTTGAATTATTGTCCTTATACTTCAAGGGAATCAGAGCACCAAAAGGAAAAGGGTCATCGTTTGTCTGTAAACTTAACTCATGTGGCGTTTTCTACTTCGTACTTTTGATATTTCTGTGTTTCAATCCCACACTTCCTTTTTTCAGCGCTTTAAAAAAAGGTCATCAGAGATCCTACCACTGGGTCTTTGACTGTGTCCACCAGTCGGATGATGTTGGTCCCTCCTCGCAGGTTCTCCAAGATCTTGATTTCTCGCTTGATCTTCTTCTTCTTGACCGGCTGATTCAACAGATGAAGAGGAAGAGCGAGGAAGACGAACAAAGGCAGAGATTTAAGGTTTTAAACTCTAAGAGATGAAAAAAAAAAAAATAAACCACATCAAGATGTAAAAGCAGAGAAGTTTGCCCGCCTGCTATTTCTGACTCCTCATCTTGAAGCTGCTGATTCTGCTCAATTTCGCATCAAAGACATTCACAGCAGCTGAGAGGCTGTTGCTTACATGTAAATGACGAGTACACAATCTTCACGTGTCACCTGCAACACCACGAGACCAGCTCCAAACAACATCCATCTTATTTTTCATGAAGGGGTTATAATCTCCGCTGTCACAGCTGAGCAGATGCTGGTGCAGCAGGAAGTCATGAGGAGGCCTATAATTGGTTCAGGGGTATTTTAACCACGGCCTCAGACTGTGGCAGAACAACAATGAACTAATTGTGTAACATCCACTTTTCTGCATAATTCAACAATTATGGAAAACCTTCATGATTATGTCGGACACGTACTGTCCGTCTGCTATGGAGGACAATAAAATGACTTGTTCATTAGTAAACAGATCAATAAAGGAATAACAGTCTGAAATGAATGAATAAATAAAACTAAACAGAACCTAAATATCTTGCAGGTAATTAACATCAGTAGCAAAGTAAGAAGCATCAAACTAAGAGTCAATAAATCAGACTCCTTTGACCAATCCTGAGGCTGGTACCGCCCACCTCATTAGCATATAGACAACTTACTAAATACATTTAGCAATAATCATTTCAAATACATTTAAAAATAAAAATGTTGGAATACATAAATAAATACATGCAGATTTTTAAAACTAAATGTTAGACATTTATGAATTTGATTCATTACCAACATTTAGTTTTTCTTTTTTATCATTTGCATAAATTTAGCTTTATTTGTTTTCATTTATTCATTAAAATATTCATTTATTTTACTTGTATAATGAATATGTGGTAGTAAATATATTGACTTATTTATTTGTCCTTATTTGTCCTTTGTTGTACTATTTGAGATGATGAATCCTCCTGATATAGAAACTGTGTGAAAACTAAGGCGGATGATAAAAATAAGGCAAAAACAAAGATGTGTGGGAACAGCTGGCATCAACTTCTTTTATTCATCCACTGGGACTCGAACAATTATTTCAATTATGGATGAATCCAGAGCTGGAAAAAGTACTAGATCAACAGAAAATAAACCAGCAGCTTTTTTCTGATAATAGATTGATCCTCACTTTTCAAGCAGAAATGTCAATTTGTCTTTTTTTTTTTTTTTTTTTTTTAAATACATTTGGATTTCAGACTTTTGAGCTTCAAGATGTGATGGAAAAGTTTCTTTACAGACCTAACAAAGAATCAGATTAATTAGATGAAAACAGATAAATGAAACAGTTCAGTTGATGTGAACTGAATTTAATTAATTGTTTCATATCTTGTGCAGCTGTCAGTCAAAATAAAATCCAAACCGCAGCATGGTCAAGTGCAAAATCCAAAATAACAGGTGCTGCAATTTTTAGATCATGAGTGAAATGTGTCACTAAAGTGTTGTGCACTGTTTGCAACATAAGTGTTGTGGTGCCACAGCGACACTCGGGGCTACAAATCAGACTCTCCAGACATTAGGAAACATCCTTGTTTGGTACAAGCCCCAAGAAAAATGACATTAACAACGTTTAAATACTTTTTCTGTGAAAATATGAACAAAGAAATGACCAATAAAACTGAAATTGCATGTAATGCAGCAGTAATATCTATTAAATATCACATAAGACAATAAGTAAAAGCAGGGAAACCTCACTGTTAAGACAATGAATAGTTTGGTGTTTTTGCTGAAACAACTATTTGACTAATAGATGTTTTTCTGCTGAGAGACTGAAAGTTTTGGGACAAACTCTTTCCTCCAGGTTCAGGCCATGAAAACGTTTCCTCTACTCAACTTCAACTCCAAAATCTCACACCCATCCAAGGCTGAAAAGACCTGACGGCTCACCTTCAAGATCTTGACAACCACCTTCTCATTGTTGGTGATGTTGATGGCCTCGAACACTTCGCTGTACTTCCCTCTGCCCAGCTTACGGACCAGCTGGTAGTCCTCCTGGTTGCTATAGGGACAGACAGAGAAACAGAGCAGAGCATGAGTGGCTGCGTGAGAAGGAGAGAAAAATATTTTCAGCATCAGCGCGCGATTAAGTTGGAGTATAGGCTGTTGCTAAGTGTTCGGGTGACTGGGATGAAGCTGTGCCTGAGGGAGGGAGGCGATTCCTGGCTCTGATTTCAAGGCACCGAGTGAACATGAGGACAAGGAGGCAAAGAGGAGGATGAGTGTCAGACAATGCAGGGTAGTGGGATGAGAGAGTGTAGTATCACAGTGTCAACACACCCTCACAACTATATGTATAATAGTGGACACCCACTCTACACACACACACAGAGACCTGTGATCAGCTGTGATCAGGCATCACATGCATGTGATCAGAGCAAACTGCAGCAAACACAAAGCTCCTCACTTCCAGTTGGGTACGTGGGCCTCGTAGTCCCAGTACTCCCGGCTCTTCAGCGTGTTGACGTCTGCGTACACACGGGACTTGCTACCGGCCACCGGACCCGGCATGGCGAGACCCGTGGCTCGGGCGCTGCGGGGCGTGTGTGGCGGTGATCTGCAGCGGCGGGGGCTCACGGACCGGCTGGAGGGAGGGGGGCGGGGGCCGTGGAGGGGGTAGATCCGTCCCTGGGCTTCGCCGACGGTGTGAGTGTGAAGTGGAGCAGGCCAGCCAGCTAACTAGCTTCCCTCTGCGGCCGGAGTGAGCAAAAACAGGGGAGGCAGGGATGGAGGAGATCCCGGGCGAGGGGGGCGGGGGGAGGTGGTGTCCGCCGCGGCCAGTGCGCGGCGAGGAGCGCTCCTTTGGTCGGATTGTCAGAAGCAGCAGCGGCGCCGGTGTCGGTGGAGCCTCGGAGGGGCTGAGGCTACACACGGGGACGGGGAGGCATCGGGGTGTTGAGGTAGAGAAGAAACGGACCCCAAAAAAAGGCCACAGCGGAGGAGGAGGAAGGGGGGTCGGTGATCTAAATACCACGGGTCGAAACTCCGAGGCTACTCCCTTCTGCGGGCCCTAGATCGGGGCAGAAAAAAGGGTGGGCTTCCTGCGCTCGGCGGTGGACGGTCGGGGAGGTGGGGG
>CM076652.1:5818671-5841081 GCA_038496675.1 Rachycentron canadum
TATAAGAGACAGCACACACACACACACACACACACACACACACACACACACACACAGGACATTGTGTCTGATGGGTTTAATGTCTTTTTCTTGCATCACATCTATATCTTGTGTCTTAAAGAGCAACATTTGTTTGTCAATCTAGTTGAGTGATTAAAAACATCACGTTTCATAAAATAAACATTTTTTTCTTGTGACAAATTAAAAAAAAAAAAAAAAACTTTTACTATTATACAGTACATTGAAAAAAAAAAACATGCCCAGTTTGGTACTTCATTTATGTACTGTACAAAATATATTGTGGGAAACCTCTGAAAGCGGAACTTATTTGCGGTAGTGGCCGTGTTTCGCTGGGGACTATATTACCATCGCGACAGGTTGTTTACTCCGGAAGCGCAGAGCAGTGCGGAAACACACCCGCAGATTGAGCGAAGCCAAGCAAACATCTCACTTTTCCGTATGATTTAAGAAGTATATCAGGTCTTTTCCGGGTGTTTTAGGTAATTTAGATGTTCAATGAATATTTCACGTCCTCGCTGACTGGAGGATGTTGGTTGGCTACAGCAGCAGCTCGGAGGAGGAGGAGGAGGAGGAGGAAGAGGACAACGAGGCCACTGGTGTCAGCAACAATTGCTCTCGAAAGTGTCAAGAGGAAGATGATGGTAACGATGGCTGCCCAGTGAGGAAGAAAGCCAAAACGGAAGAACCGGCTACTACAACAAGGTGTGTAACTAGAAATGTGTGGTGGCTTTTCTTCAGGCCGAGGGTCAGTCCACATTTCTAACTCACATACGGAGCAGATACACAGCGCTGAAAAAACACAAAGATGTCTGGTCCGTCTCCATCAACTTCAACAAGCTGCAGCCTGAAGAGAAATCATTTATTACAGCACAGCACTGATATATTTTACTGGCTTCCTACACAAAAAATGCAACAATGTGATTAAATATTGTGTTTTGTTGTTGAACAGTAGCTTGATACCATGAAGTTTTTCAATTTGAACACAGAAAAATATGTTTAAAATGATAAACAATGGGTATTTATGTTTGCTTTTACATCCTCATTTACCACTACTACATGTTTCTCATATAACCAAGATGACTTCAGTCAGCTGTTTGATTAGATTTCCCATTAAATCTATTAATGTAATTTACTGTAGTGACTCTTTACTGGTTTCTTAATTGTTGTGTAAGATGTGAGTTTTTAGATGAAACCAAAGACATATTGAACAGCTGGCTGTGCGTCCTGCAGGCTGCCTCTCCCTGGTTGCCTGCTGGCCATGTTTCCAGACGACGTGGACCCCGGCACTGAAGACAGCTCTCTTCACGGTGGACGCATCCGCTCTTTCAAGCACGAGAGAGGAAACTGGGCCACATATGTTTATTTGCCATGTGAGACTTGTAGACAGTGTTGATGATTGATCATTGATCACAGTTGCATCCTGATTCATTCACATCTCATGTGTTTTCTTTCTGTCTCCTCTCCACATCAGACCATCCTCAGGAGGAGTTCACTGAGTTGCTGGGGGAGCTGCTCTCAGCCGCAAGGGCCCATGGTGTGGTTTTGTCCCCACAGGAAGAGTTCCACCTCAGCCTGTCTCAGACGGTGGTGCTGAGACACCACTGGATCCAGCCCTTTACACAGAGCCTCAGGGCAGACTTGGCACACTGCAAAAGGTTCATGTATCTATTCGTGGCCTTTTGTCAATTTTAAATCGGATAGTGGTCAATGAAATATATTAATTTGTTTAATTTTTCTGAAAAAAAAAATCTTGTCAACCATTTACACACAAGTGTTGGATATGCAGGAACACTATGGTTATTACTAAGACATACGGATGAAAGTTAGTGCAAATAGGAAAACGGGAAAGCACGCTCCAGAAATAGAAAAGAGAGGGAAAAAGAAGAAACATGCCATTAATTCATTCAGAGATAGTGACTTTTACTTAACCGGGAATGGTGATTAAAACCCCATTTGCTGTAGCAGCAGCTGACAAGATCAGCTGCACTGGAGCAGGTAGAATAGTAAAAATAAATAAATGACATCTAAAGTTGAATGTTGTTGTGAATTTTTCACTCAAGCTGATAACTGCCTGTATCTTGTTGCCAGGTTTGTTTGCTCAGCAGGGAAACTGAAGGTCTATTGTAACGCAGAGAGAACGAGGTACAGTTCAAGTTTACCTGTAAACTAAATTAAACTAAAAACCATTTGATTCCAAAAAAAGTTGTCAACCTTTGACTTATGTTTTATGTGTCTGACATGTTTCAGTTTTAATTTCCTGAGCACCACTTCTTCGTGTTCTCAAGCCTGTGTGTGTGTTTCTGTCCCTTTGTCCCCTGCAGGACGTTCTTGGGCATAGAAGTGTGTACCGGGCATGCTCAGTTGTTGGACCTGGTCCGAGTCGTGGACAGAACGATGATGGAGTTTCGCCTCGACACATTCTACAAGGTCACTGATCAATAAATGGATTTTATCATGTGAGCTGTGTAGCTAAAAAAGTTTGTGTGTCGCAGTGTAAAGAAGTTTTTTTTTAGTTATTGGTGTTTATCTCACATATGTGAATCTGTAATCCTCTCATGATTTAATATCATTATTATGTCTAAATAATATGAATCATCTGAAGTCTGAGTGCACATATGACCTAACCTCAAAATCTTCCCTCTGTCTAGGATCCATCTTTTCATGTGAGTCTGGCCTGGTGTGTTGGAGACCTGACAGCGCAGATGAAGGAATGTCTTCAGGAGCTGCAGGTACTTACATTCATTCAAACTTGTGTGTTGATTCTTCCCTTTTAAATCATGTCACTGTTCCTAAGAATTTCAAAATCAAAGTAAGTACTACAGTTCAGTCCATGGAGCCAGACAGACAGATCGATTGTCCGGCCAATACACAGTCTTGATCCTGAAACGTACAGTGTGTAACTTCTATCACTAGAGGTCTCTCAATCGAAACAATAATAATAGAAGCTGTTTGGTGATATTGGAAACCTGTGGAAATAGATTAGAACAGTTTCACATTTAAACAGACACAGGACATCTCTGAGCAGCTGGGAGCTGAGCTGCCTTTCACTTCCTTTTTCCCTGATAACTTCAGTTCCAGATGTCCAGTGACTAAAATGCTTCATCAGGTTAAAGCTTATTGTTGAAACAACCAAAAATGTGACTTAAAACTGGATAAAAATAACTGTTGAGCTTCGTGCAAAAAACCACAATGCCAACGCATGAGCATAGGGGATATGACGTGATTGACAGGCGAAAAAATGAAACAGACCATTCCCATAATTAAAATCATATTTCTCTGGTGTGAGTTTTATATAAAATATTTAGCATAACAAGTACAAAACCCAACAAAATATATAACATAGGTCCACTTGTCCACTTTTAGACATTTTAATGTAGAAAAGTCACATAATTTTAAATGAACAAGTTTCAGTCATCTTTATTAAAATGTGTGTTTGTTTAAAACTGAAACACGTAGCCTCATAGTTCATGTGACACGTCTTGGCCTCTGATCACTGTTCTTGTGTGTGAATATGCCATTTTGAAGAGTGTGGTTGATGACCATGAAGAAGGACCTTTTCTCCTGAGGCTGGATGGTGTGGAGCTGCGATGCAGGACTGGAAACAAGACCTTTCGCTTCCCCCTGGAGCCCTAAAGCCAGACAGCACTGAAACCTCTCGTTTCAGGTCATTAGCCACAGAGCAAAGCCAGGGGAAGTAGTCACCAGATCCATGACATCAGTTACTCACGTTTTGACCCATCAGCTGCCATCAAACAGTCTTCAGTTGATGATCGCCTTTAATTACCGCTTACACATACGTAGCATACCATGTCCCAACAAAGACAATCAAGGTTAGATGGCAGAAAATAAAATGTTATTGTATTTTTTTCAATGTTTTAATACAAAATAATAATAAAGTTGCTATTAATTTTATGCTTTTTTTGCATGGAACATTAAAAATACTACAGATTGGGTTTAGGGTCCAGAAGGGGTGATGTGTGACTGAAACAAGGTTCAACTCATGAGCAGCTGCACACACGAAAGCCTCAAAGACAGGAAGTTGTGGACTTAAACAGCAATGAGTGGTTCTTTCACACATCAGTAACATATCTTACCATTTACCTCACTGACGAGAAACAAAGAACAAGTGATCTGTCATCACTTAATATAGTTCAAACAACTTCTGTCCTGTGCTCATTCAGTGAAAAGAACAAATGGTTAAACAGGGATTCACTGCATAAAAAAATGTCAATGGCTGGATGTAATATTTGTACATGTTTTACTATGTTGAAGGCAACACATGTTTACGACACACAATCCTACGATAGTTCACAGCAGATAACATACTGGGATTATATCATCTTGGTCTTTCTCAGTGAGAGTCGGATGGCACAGTCACTCAGGTCTGAGAGATTCTGGCAGCATTTCCACATGGACAGGGAGTCACTTTATAAACTATATAACAGCAGTGTGAGATTTTCATATCTGGTCTAAACAGATGATAACAAATGATAAAACATCCAAGAAAAGATTAGATCTATTTAAAAAAAAACAATAAAAGTCCCAAAGCCTGTGTAAATCCAGCCTGTCTAGGCACCTGGTTCACACTAAACCTGGGCCAAACAACCATCAAAATATACTTTAAAGAACATGGCGCATAATGAGAAACAGCTGTGATGTATGGACAGAGGTACAGCAGGGGTGTCAGCTGGCCAGATGTTTGTCAAATTCAATTACGCATCACAAGTTAAAACAGAATCACACAAAGATTAAGAAATTATTTAGCTTTTTACAGCCAAATGATGATGGAAAGCAAACAATCTGCAAAATGATTTAAAATTAGCTTCAATTGTTAGGACAAAAAAACAAAACAACTCAAGGTCCACTTACTTGATTTCCTGGTGCTTTTACCCACATCTCATCTTGACAAGCAGATAAAGTTATAATGTCACGAGACCTAAGCAGGGAATTACAGTCTGAACTTCAGACCCAGGTTCCTCACATGGGTCACATGACAACAACTCCACAAAAACTGACCAAAACTCCATTTAGTGATTAAGACAGTGAAATGCAGTTGAAAGTCTTTCCCAAGTTCAGTTTATACATTTGTCAAACTTGTTTAATGTCTTTTTGTTTTACTGTTGAGTCAAAAAGTAGTAGACAGCAGTGTTTCTCAAGGTCCTCTGGAAGCTTTCAACTGCATTTCATGGTCATCATTACACAGAGCAAGTACATTGAATGAAGCCAAACAACTTTCATTGATTAAAGCCATAAGATGTAGTTCAAAGCTCCTGAAAATACCATCAAGAACACTTTGAGTGAGGATGATTTTGTTTGTCTCTAAAAATTGTGTTTGACCTTTGAATGACTAAAATCTAATTCCTTATCCTGGGTATGGTTTCACAATAAAATAAAAAAAGTTATTGGATCGTAAGGAATTACAGCTTGGCTGCATATAAAAAAAAAGTTAAAAAAAACAAACAAAAAAAACAAAACAAAACAATGAAATGACAAAAATATGAATCAAGTTGTTTTGGGTAAAAATCTGCTCAGCTTTGTTAATGCATTGAAATAGATACCAAAAATACATGAGACCTGTTGCACCAAGAGTGATACAAATAAAATATGTGCTTGACCAAAGTCAAAAGGAGTTCAGAAATATCTTTAACAACACTGATAAATGATCTGACTTTGATGACTCAGAAAGTGGCACATACAGTATATCCCTGGTTTATCACGTTTTTTATCATAACATGGATTTAGTAGATTAAAATCTTCTTTCAAATCTGAGACCGATATAAAAGTCATCGTATTTAAGCTTCCTCAACAGTAAACAACCTGACATGAACATAAATTTTATAATTACTATAAAATTAATTTAAAACTTTGAATCTGCAATATTGTTCTACAAAATGTTCTTGAGCGGTGGGCGTGTACAAGGGAATACTTTGGCAGTCAATGTTTAGAGAGACAGACGACACGAGTCCATTCCTATCTGTCCTTCATATGGCTGAGTGTGACTGGAGAGTTTAAATATAACAGCAGCCGTGAGTAAAGCTCTCTGTCCTTCGGCGTCTGGCCACTTCAGGGTGAGAACAGCACAGTCTTGATGTAAGCCACGGTCGACATGTTCAGCAACATGTTCACATGTTCGTTGCCTGGAAGCTCTTTTAATGTTACAGGCTGTTTCTGCTTCCCCACCCACCGTTTACACTGGATGGCGCTTCGCAAGTTCACTGTCCCATCCCCGTCGCCATACACCACCGTGGGCTCCACGTCTGGGAATTTGTCTGAGTATTGGAAGGCCTCAGACGTGTCGATGCCGCTGCCGTATAAGCAGTGGATGGCCACGCCAGGAGGTGTGAGGTTGGCGACCAGTGACTCCGTGTCCTGCCGCATCAGCCAGCCATCCTCAAAACCGATGTCTGTGTAGAGCCGCTTGTAGTCCGCCATGGTGTAGTTGGTGGTGGGCGTCTGCACCAGGACCTTAAAGTGAAGGGGGAAAAGTTCCTCAGTTGTCTGATTCGGTTACCTCTATCAAAGGCTAATGAGCAACAACTTATGTTCACACTATAACATTTTTAATATCAGTAGTAAAATGGTGCTTGGTGTGGAGAGACTAACTTTATAACTGCTAAAAAGATTTTGCTTTATTTAAAATTTAAAGCTGCGTTAATTGTTTTCTTGGCAGTTTTTTTAAGGCAGTGTTACCTTGTAAGAGTTTTAAGTTGTGTTTTTGTCTAATTATTTCCAATATACACTTTCCTTTTAGTTCTGTTTTTGGTCTCCACCAACCCCTGAGGAAAATATGTGGATAATCGGCTACTAAATGCAGAGTGACAGAGGTTCACTAAATCATTGCTGCTGAAAAACCAAACAATTAAAGCTAAGCTAATTGGTATGTCTACATACAGTGACCTAAATGCAGCAGTGCAGGTCACACGTGTTCTGTAAGCATTCAGAGCTCAACACACAATCACTGTTTTAAATTGGAAAATAGACATGAAGCATAAAATTACACATTGGATTATGTTCACAGGTATATATATAGCACTGGCCAAATCCAAATACACATTGTTCCCTGTGCAGACAGCTGGATTATTAGAATAGAGGTGAATCTCATGATGATATATTTTCTGTGCAGACAGTTAGTGAACAAAAAAAAGAGAATCTGAAGGTGACAAAAAGTGAAAGGTAAATTGAGATATGAAGGAATTTAAGTCTCCTGGAACACAAAGATAATGATGAATGCATCTGTAGCACAAAGACACACACACACACACCTCATCTTTGGGCCAAGAGTGGGCATAGGGGAACAGCCAGGATGTGGAGACGGCCGAACGCTGCTGGGAGCGGATCTTCAGCGGGCTAATCACTGGGATGCGGTTGTTGTCGCCTGTAGGCAGAAAAAAGAAATGAGTGACAGAGAACTGAAGCTGGTAATTTTAAGTCAGTTCTCATCATAATTAAATTGCATTTTTTTTTTAATCAAGTGTCATATACTTTGGCCATATTCCATATTGTTTCTACTCTTGAAACTATGTTGTTTGAGGGCATGAGGCATTTAGTGAGTCTGTTTATGGTGTAACACAGGCAGAGACACCAAATACTTTATTTCTATATTAATGAATATAGGTGAGTTTGTGTTTTGTTTTTGTTGTTGTAAAATAATTCAATAAAATTATAGGTTTTTCATTTATTATTTTGTTTGTTTGTAATGTTACTTTTCTTTCCTTGAGGAGCTTGTGAATACTGTGTAGTCTTACTGTACAACACAACAGAGTCTAACCCACAACATATGCGACTAGTGCCAATTCTGTAATACTGGTTCCACCTCTTACCAGAGATGATGACGCGGAGGGTCTTGGCCACCCCGGCCCATGGTGGTCCCAGACAGATGAAAGCCTTGATGTATTTGTCTTTCCAGGCCTGAGGCTGCTGGTTGAGGAAGTACAAAGTGTACATGTTGCCCATACTGTGAGCAATGAGCACCACGGGCCCGCCAGCCTTCTCTGCCATCTCTTCAATCATCTGCTGTAGCGCCAGGAAATACCCTTTATTCTCATCTGGATGATTGAGAAAGAACAACAGAAATGTGTCAACTAATTTCCTCCACTGTGAAATTCTCTGCATTTCCAATATTAGGGAGGACTGATAGGTAAAACTTCCTGATGTTATTATTCAGATGTTTATTCTAGCCTTCAATACCCCTGTCAGAATAAAAACCTGAAAATTAAAAGGACAGAGTAAAGAGCTACAGAGTCCTAAAAGACTTATGCATTGTTCATTTTAAGTGACCTTTTAAAAACCTTGAATTAAACATGTGTGTTGCATGTGGTCAGCTGCTCAAACAGGTTCTCCAAAGACCAGCTAATACATTATATGTACTTATGGTCTAGTTAAGAGCAGCTACACAAACCAGATAAGTCTCACAAGTTGTTGGGTGACTTGTGTATTTTGTGTGATTTGTGAGGGTTTATCATCTATAGGCCATGGTCACTCAGGAAATAGATGTTAATCAGTGTTTGTGCATGTTTTCTTACTCGGGGCTTTCCTCCAATCATAAGGAGCTCCTCTGACATCGTCATCTCTGGTGTAGCCCCAGTCAACCAGCGCTTGCACTATAGTGAAGAAATACATGCCTAGAGGACACAAACACACAAAAGAAATAAAAAGTTAAGCAGCAAACATTTCAGTGTCCTTCTTAAAAAAAGTGTGAGGACATATTTTTAACCAGTTCTCAATCTCCATGGGACCGTTTGGTTTCGTGCCTTCAACTCACCCACACTGCGTTTGCTGGGGTCCAGATACTCCACTGAATACGTTTGTCCGAACCCCGGGACACGAATGTCCACACCCGGAGGGGACGAGGTGGTGTGCGTCGTCCTATTGTAGATCAATCTGGACACACATACACAAAGTGTCACAAGCAGAACCCGGTCACTATTATTTCTGTATCTTTGGTGAACCACAGAAACACTTCCTGTTTTTTTATTCCACAGCAAACGTGATAAAATCAACCAGGTTTAGTGGAAGAGGAAGTGATAATTTATAGAAAATAATGTCACACACTTACATTTTATAAAAGCAACATGTCTATGATTGCTAAATAAGCAATAACATTGGCTTTGCTTATTTTCTAAAACAGTAAAAATCTTAATTAGCATTACTTTTTTGCCTATTAAGGGTTAAAAAAAACTTCAACTAGCAAAATGTATTGAACTTATACTCAGGTAAAACTCTGTGGACTGTGTCCATTTAGCCTGATGCATCCCAACATGTACAAACCTGTTCTCACACCTCTCATGTCTCACCCACATATTTATCTTAGCCTGTGGATCAACTTGTCTTTTTCTTCATAGGTTAGCTTGATTGCTATTGTTTCAACAGTTGCCTGGATTTTCGAGTTTAAACCAACACAATGAACTTGAAATGAAAAAAGCAAAACAAAACACATTTGTCTTTGTACAAATAAAAAGTTGATTTAATTGACCACTACCTAAAGTTAGCTGATGTTTATAGACAAAATTTTATTTTTTTATTTAGTTGTAAATGTCAATTGTGGATATAGTGACAACTTAGGAAAAAGTTACATCAGCTAGCGTTTGGCCCAAAGGTCTTCATGGTTATCTAAACTCATTTCCAGGAATCATTTCCAGTTTACAGTATTCACAGCACTGTGTTACATGTGCTATGTACAAACTTATACCAAAATAAAAACAGATCAAATTTACTTTGGGAGACTATTAGCCAACAGAGATCAATTAAATTAAATATTTTGGATTTTTATATGTTTCTATTTAAGATGATGCGTCAGCTTTAAATTCACTTTAATAAGGATGTATTGTCAGCAGTCAGTGTCATGCCAGCCAATCAAGTGCAATCAATGATCAACCAGTGATGTGAGTATTGATCAGTGTTTCCACCATCTACTCTTCTTGTCTTCATTTCAAAATAAGAGCACATCATTTATTGAGATAACTTTGTTCAAGATCAACAAATCAGTCCTCTGACTCAATATCTAATTCCATCAAGGAGAAGTTCTCATTTCAAGATATTGTAGTTCACAGCTCTGATCTCTATAATAATAATAATAATAATAATAATTACAACATATTTACTGAAAGCAGGATTTTGTTCCAATAAACCACAAACAAAGCACATAACCTGACATGTAAGTGTTTTTTTAGTTGATAGCTGCGGAGACCTTAAAGGACTTCTACTTCACCCTCTGTTTCCATGTCTCTGGTTGATAAACACAGGGTTCAAAGGCCAGTTTATCTAGTTTAGGTTGATTAGTGTTCGTCCAGGTCATTGAACCCAGCTACTTATTCCCAACTAACCACGACACCGAAATCGAAAATCTAATTTTTCTGTCATAATGCTATAGGAATGGAAAATGGCACATCAACAAACTTTATAAAACAGAAAATTCTCGCTTTGTATTTGGTGAGATGGAGAAACTTTTCCGAGGACCAACAAACCATTTATTATTAATGACTGTATTTAAACACCCACATCATACCTTATGTTGTCTATCCAACAGTCGATGGCTACGGGGACCAGCAGCTCCAGGTTGAGCCACAGAGTAAAGAAGGAGTCCGTCTTCTTATAGCAGATATAATGAACCACACTGGGTTTATCCAGCTTCGCCTCTAGTTGGTTTCCCAGATCCCCAGGAACTGCATCGAGCAATGTGAGCTTAAAGTTACTGAAAGGTTACTGTGATACACAGGTGACATTTCTAATGTTTACAGTTATCAAACCTGGATAATAGTAATCTATTATATAATATAATATCTAATATATGTAATCAATAGTGGCAGCATCAGTCGGTCAGGCAGCCCACCACTTTGGTTTGCACTGAAAAATCTCAACAACTACAACAATCTTTAATAGTTACCATGATATGAAACCTTTAGTGAGCCTTTACTTTTTATCTAGTGCCACCACAAGAAAAGATTTGACTTTTTGCAATACTTTGGTTTATGACTAATCACAATCCCATCAGCCCCAGCTGTACGTTGTGGTCCTGCTAATTAGAAAACTTAAAAAAAAAACAAAAAACAAACAAACTCATTTAACTACTATAGCGAACATAGTGAACACCATATGTGCTTAAAATCAGTATGTTAACTGCCATTGTGATCACATTAGCGAGTTGACAGTAGCATTCAGCATTAACATTGAAAGGGAGAACTGTGCCCAAGTTCAGCCTCAAAAAGCTGCTAACGTAGCTACTAAAACAAACACAAAACACTGCACATCAGCCCGTGTGTTGGTGGCACCATAGCAAATAGTCAGTAATTTAATATGACAAAAGTACTGAATAACATGTGATCAAGTCATATGACCATTTTGAACCCATCTTCCTAAAAGTAAATGAATAAATACATAATTGACACAACTTGACTGTATTTACAGAGTAAGTGAATTCAAAATTAAAACAGGAAAATTCTTTAGTCTAAATGTGAACTGTAAATGAGTCAGTATGATTCAAATTTAAAAGCACAACATATTAACATTTGCAAAAACATAATAATTGACAGGGCACATCCATGGAGATACTGGCTCTTTGACCACAATCACAAACAAACAAGGGGGAGATCACTGGCTCAAGCAGCTGCACAGACTCTTATCACACACTCATGTAGACAGACAAATGCTGTGGTTGGAACTTGACCAAACACAGATAAGATTCCTCTAAACCCAGGACCACTTCAACGAAGGAGTGGGTGAGGGGCAACTGCAGAAATATGAAATGACAACAGATCTCGGTCTTACTTTTCATTTTGCTGTTGGACAAAACAGAGACTCCTCAAGTATCCTGAGAACTTGACTGGCTGCAGAGCTGGAAAGTCAAACTCAGTCATATGACCAGTACCCGGTAAACAAGCATCCAGTAACACACAGAGAACAACAGCTCTAATTCACCACAAGGACAACTAGTAGTATGCCTAGACACACAATGAGTAAATGTGTAGCCTATTTCTCAATTTTGCGTCAACATAGAGTGGTCATAGCTGTATTTTGTTTGCTATAATCCCCCTAACTCACTCCCAGCCGAATTCCGTTCAAAAATGCACTGATATAAGGATGCCTTCCTTGAAAGCGAAATTGAATTGTCGACAAACGATGACTAAGTACATTTTCTGGGTCGGTGGAACCCCGTTTTCGATACAGCAGGAATATAATGCTAAAAATTTTCGTTTTCCATACTACAGTTCAATGAACATCCCGGTACACACCTCTCCCTACGATGACTCGCTCGGTGTTTCGGTGGAAGAAGCTAATGGGACCGACAGGCCAAACATTTAATAAAGTTCAAATTTAACAGACACATATACAGACTGTGTGGATATGTGCAAGCCGAAATGAAGAATAACCAGGAAATAATTTGAAAAGCTGTCAGTTTAACCTGGACCTATACATTACATTTGCCACAAGCAAGCCGATCTTAAATTGGCCATATTTACAAGGGAGTTTGGCTTATCTCGAATATCGCCCACTGTCGCTAGCCGTTGTAGTGACGAGGAGATGGCAATAAGTTGCGCAATTATTTGGCAGCAGATTGCAAAGTGATTAAGCCTAGAAACGCTGTAAAATCCTGAATAAAACACTTACTGAGGACCACGGGAGGTCGCGGGGGCTGACAAGACCTGTCGCCGAGACATTTCTCCTGCGGTCTCCCGCTGCTCCGGCCCGACAGCAGCAACAACAACAGCCCGACTTGGAGCAGCGAAGAGAGAGAGGTTATCCGGTGCCGACCCGCCATGACTTCTGGTGTTTCATAGCCAGGCGGTCATGGTTTGTTGGTGTGTGTGTGTGTGTTAAGTTTCTCCGGTTCGTGTTTTCTTCTGATTGTTTCCCCAAAACGTGACCGTTGACGCTGATTGGTGATCGAGGAGATGACGGTCACGAGGTTCTCAACAGATCACAGAGCAATCCACCCGGCGACGCAACTTCGGCAATCAGCCCCGACCTCATCGACTCGGATGGAGTCGGAGTTTACTGTAGATCTGTGATCTAATCATTTCACACGTGACTTTTGTTGCCATGTATGTTTTATTATAGTTGGAGACGTTCAATATGAAACATCCTTATCATTTCATACCATTAGTTTTATTATCTGCTGTGTACATGTTGCTATGTGACACAAAGGAAGAAAGTGATTATGTGATAATTTTTAGAAAACATTTTTAAAGGATATCTAAAAAATATATAAATCCTAATAGACATATTATAATGATATCATACACAATAATAACAAGCTACTGGTGAGGTCCCTATGTCCTATTCAACAGTCATGCTCCAACGATCCATAAAATATGACAAATATGTGTCATTGGGTGTGTGTGTGTGTATTTTAATATAAAAACAATGTGATGATATTTCATATTTCATATTTTTACTTTTGATTGATAATATTTTATTTATCAAAAGTAAAAAAAGTGGACTACAACATCAAGGGTATCGCTGTAACAAATATCCCTATCACAATGTTTGTAATAACGTTGTGTATATGAAGCAGACACTACAAAATAGACAACTTGGGACTATAAATAATCAGACGGGGGTTAAACCTTTTTGACAATACATCAGTATTTAGTTTTGATAAGGGGCTCGCGTTTATGGGCTGCAGGGTCAGGGTGAGGGTACTTGCCTAAGTCCACATTTAATTGGCCTTGGGTAGAGACGGGCGCTAATAGGTGTTGATGCTACGTGGAATGTGTTTTTGCATGACCGTTGAACAGACTCAAACAACGCAACTCTAGAAAAATTGTGTTTTTTTGCCCCTAAATGCTGTTGTTTACTATTTAATTCCAGATCTAACGTCAACTTCTTGAGGTGTGTCTGATTTGCCTTCCAGGATATGTTGGATTTGGTTGAGCACCTTTTCGTGGAACACTATATCAAGGTGGGCCAGACCTTCGTACTCAGTTATATGGACGGGCTTGTCCTGCTGCTCCTCCCAACGTTTGCAAAGACTCATGCTAAAGCTGTCCACTGTGTCGTCCCCATCGGCATAAACAAAGTCCACTGGGTCCACGTTGGGAAATGCCTCATCATATATGTACGTTATAGGAGTGGGAAGCCCCACACCATACATACACCACACTTCAACACCAGGTGGGTGGAGATCACCAGTGAGGTTCTTGGTGTCCTCCCACATGTACCTGGAAACAATAAGAGGACAACAAGGGTTTATAAATGGAGTGAAGCAAAACTTGGGAGTAAATGGGGCCATAAAGGGTTCACACAACTGATATAAAATAGGTTCAAAAAAAGCTCAAAAATCCTCTTCCTGCATCAAACACCAGACAGACACAGATAATGCAGTGAATGCAGTGGAGCATTTAGCAGCTACAGAACGAGATGTTTCCCTTGGGAGTTGGTAAAGATCAAGACCAGAGCTACAAAGAAGAGTGACTACTGATCTTACAATTTGACATTTCAACTTAACTGGTAATAATAACAGCTAACAGTTAAGTGCTTGTTTCTGCTGCCCCCAAGTGGCAAACAATTGTAGGTTACCATAGGTTAAGGGGCTACACTGTCACCAAATGTGATTTTTTGCTCTGAGCAGGCAGTGATGATTGTTGTTTCACAAGAATTTCAGCCATGACTGTCTTTATAATACAAGAGGTTATAATGTGGCCTTTGAGCAGCACCACATCAACAGGGGAGATAGGAGGCTACAGTGAATTGTTATCAGAAAGTGACAAGGTGGGCCAGGACTAGCCGGTTAGCATGTCGGGACTTCAGAATAGCACCTTTAATGCTAACACTGGCTGTATAGCAATAAATACTATTATAGTGAGGAACTGATATTTCTCACTATAATCTGTCTACACAGTGACAAAGACAATGAAGCACTGTCTGCACCCATAGCAGTAATTTACATAACTGACGAGGTTCTCATGTGCTACGGGGTGAAACTGATCATGAATCACTTTGATGTATCGTGACTATTCTGTAAATAATTAAAACTTCTTTTACAAAACAAAAACGTCTTTGTTAATCAAGGCTGTGTAATAATATTAAAGCTGTTAGTTACCAGCCGTCCTCAAAATTGATGTCGCTGAAGAATCGCTGGTAGTCCTGGTTGGTGTAGTTAAAGGTTGGCGTGGAGATGAACACATGATCCTTTGGCCAGACTTCCTGAAATGGCAGCATCCAGGGATTAGTTGTTGTCATCCTCTGCTCCTCGCGGATCTTGATGTTGGAAATCATCGGGATGCCATCATTTTCACCTGCAAGTCGGAAATATATGAGGGTTAGAAATCACAGTTACAGGTGCAAATATAAGAAACATGTATGTATAGTTTTGCACTACCTGATGCTAGGACTCTAAGCGGTTTGACAGCACCCCCCCAGGGAGCACCCAGGGAAATGAAGCCCCTGATGTACTTGTCCTTCCAGGCCTGAGGCTGGTGGTTGAGGAAGTAGAGTACGTAGTGGCAGCCCATGCTGTGCCCCAGCAAGTAAACAGGATGCTGGTACTGGTCGTACATCTCCTCAACCAGGTTCTTCAGCATTATGAAATACTCTGCATTCTCATCTGTAGGAGGAAGGATGTCAGGAGAATTGAGGGCTAAAGGCTGGGACGTTAATAAGTGCCAGCATACTTGTATGTAATGATCCTCCGCTTCCTTACCATCATCAGCATTAATATGGAGTTTGGCCTGACAGATTAAGTATTGTTCATTAAAGCTGTTTCTTTTCTTTTGGTCACATTTGGACAGAAGAACCCAAAAGACTGTCAAACCTTAGCCTCTAAAGTGCAAAATATTTCCTCTTAGGGGTTGTTTGAGACAGTGAATATTTTATGTATGACACATCAAATACAACTCCAAGTTAATGCTGATACAGCTTTTTTATATTTCAAACCAAACACATGCAAAGTGCCAATTTTTCATTTACATATACTAAGAAAAAAACTTCTTCTAATTAACTAGTTTGTGTGTTTGTGTGTATGCAAGGGTGCACATGCATTTAGATTACTTACTAGGAGCTAATCTCCAATCATACGGTGCCCCTCGGACCGTCTCATTTCGGGTGTAGCCCACATTGACAAGATGTTGCACCATGGTGTAAAAATAACCTGCAAAAAACAGAGTCACACACTCAGTCAATACCTGATGTGTCTGCATGAGCTTCATTTGATAAAAGCAAGCAAATAAGCTTCAAAGTTCATATAATAGATTTAATTAAGAGTTAGTGTAGGTATTGAGCAGAGTCCTACACAGTATGTTAGTCACATTCCCTTGTATCATTGTTGTCATGAAACCTTTTTACATTTATTGTATTCAACAATGAAATGAAATATGACAGAATCTCAAACCCCTGATTCAGCAGTATAGTAGTATTTCTCTCACCAGCCAGTTTGTTATGGTCAAGAAACTCAATGGGATAGGTCTGCCCAAATCCTGGAGTTCGCACCTGCACCCCTGGTGAGTTGGATGACCGCCGAGTCGTCCTGTTGTAAACAAGTCTGAGGCACATGGACATTCATGTTAATCTTCTTGGGCAAAAACATTCTCTAATGTGATTATAATAACACGAAAAAGAACAAAATATTTTGGTCTCTCCAGTATAATTGTTCTTTCTGGTGTTGCCTGCTTGGATTGAGACCGGGGGGCAGCAGAATAATACCATCTCCTCATTATGTACTATACTAAAATATAAAAGGCAACCACAAACAGAACTAAATTCAGAAGTGAATGTAATGTTGACTGTAATGTCAAAATGTTTTCAACTTCTGACCAATGATCAAGATTTTTTTGCAAATATGTAGCAACATCTGCTGTCACTGCAGCAAAGCACAGATGTAGAGCAAAGGTAAAAGGGTGTCAAGCTGCTTGAGGGTGAAAGGAAAATAGACATTTAAGGTCAACCAGTGTTACCTAATGTTATCAATCCAACAGTCAACACCTATTGGCATGAACATGTTGAGGTCGATCCACAGGGGGAACCAGTGTTGAGTTTTCTTGTAGCACATCCAATGGACCAATGTGGGCTTGTCTATCTTAGCTTCCAGACGGTTCCCCAAGTTCCCTGGTACTGGAATCACAAATGCACATATCACTGGATCACTTTGCAAGGTAAGCTTGGAAAGGTTAAGTATACTTTGGGTCTTTGGCTTCCAACCTGGGGCCTCCAATCCCTCCAATAGGTCACAGGATGATTTAAGTAATAAGAAGAAGTAAAAGACAATGAGTCATTTATTTATATTTTCACCTTTTTCTATTAGATCTCTCTTTGTAGGCTCATAAGACTATTCCGTTGACCTCACCAAACGCTGTTTGTGGGCGAGTTTCATGCACAAAAATGTTACCCAAGACCACTTGAACACTTGAACATTTAAATACAACACATTTAGCAATGTCAGAGGTGGTAATAAACACAGTGCTAATGTTTAAACGGCTTATGTCTTTTCAGATGCTGACATAGAGAGTTTCTGAAACAGCACAGAATAATATAATAAAACACCAATATTACAAATGGAAAGTAGAAGAGCTGGATAGTTTGGACTCATGCACTCAGTTTCAACTCACTGTTATGGCTCCTAAAAGTTATGTCATGACATTTATTTAAGAAGCGATGAGGGATTACTATTAAAATATTAAGTAATCCTGAGTCAAGGGGCAAAGAGGTGACACAATAATAGGCTAATGGCCAGTTCATGGTCTTTACAAAGCCAGATAGAATAAAACCTCTACATCTGATGTGTGGACAGTAGGGGCACCCAATCAGGTTTTGGCCCTTTGTGCCTAAAAAGCCTCAGTATGACCTAGATAAGAAGGAAACAAACAAAGAAAAAATACAGGGTCAAATGTACAGAGCACAGTTTAAAGTCTCACTGACTGCTGAGACAGATAGATAGACAGATAGATGATTAAAAACTAATTAAATTAATGTATAATTGAATAACAAAGGTCTTTATACTTGACATAGTATCTCAGGATTGGGAAATAAAGCAGGGACCACCTTAAAGTCCTTATATCACTGCTCTATAGTGGTGAATGTTCCCAAATACATATTTCAATTGATTCACCAGGTGATACACATTATGCCTGGTGCCCATGTTCATGCAGGTAATCAAGCCTTGGACCAAAAAGGTTCAGATTAGACTCTGAATATGGAGCAATGTCCACAAGCTTGTTACACACTTAACACTATTCAGTTAAACTTACCAATGATGAGCGGAGGAGTGCTGTTACTGGGTACTTTGGTTTTGGCGTTGGGCGGGAAGATAACGTTGACGATCCAGAAACCCGAGGAGAGCTGAAGCCCCAGCAGAAACACAACCAGCGGCACGGAGCAGAGGTGCGCGGCGGACCCCATGTCTCTCCCAACCAGCTGTGCTGTTTTGTCGGCAGCGCTTCGCCTCGGTTTGAACACCGCTGGAGCCGGAGGGGGAGGCGGGCCGGTCAGTGGAAACGTTAGGCTTTTATTACCTGATCTGCTGTAAAACTCTATTTATTCTTGCCCAGCAGAGTGGAGAGAGCAACACATCACCATGTCTGACCTGTTTAATCTCTGAAACACTTCGTTTGCAGAGAGAATGATTCATCAACCCACACACGCGCGCGAACGAACTGACACAGGCGGAGACAAATAAACCGTGTAACGGTTACTCCTTTGCCCTATTGATTCTCCCAACCACACGCAATTATTTACACAATAGACAGTAAATCATTGACAATGAACACTGGGAAGATAATAAAAGTTTTCTGAGATTTATAAAAAAAAAAAAAATCAAATTTTTGTTGCCATTTTACAAATATTATCTCTCGTTGACGGTTATTCACTTAAAACTAATAGTTATAATTCAGTAAAACAGGTGTTAAAGTCACATAGCGTCGTAAAATACTAGCATGGCACAACTTACTTAAAAGCCAGAGCTTCCACTTCAAACGTTATACGAAAACTTTCCTGACATTTTGTTATGATGTGTCGCCATATTACACATAAAAGTGACTGGACCTGACACACGGACCTTCTTCCCAGCTGGTGCTGCCTTCAAACCCCTCGTAAACTCCAGTTGTATGAAAATACTTTGTTCCAGAAACCAATACGCAGACCTTATTTTGTTTTTGCTCTACGTCGCCAAAATTAAGAGGAATAAATAATAATAAAGATTGGCGTTTATATGTAGCGATTAAAACCACGAATTGCTGCTACGATGTACATTCTCTGTTATCCCTGAATGTACTATATAACTTGTTCAGGGATGCACAAAGTACAACTTTGTCTTCAAAATATGAGACACCGCTTGAAGGCAGCTCGTTAAAACGTAATCGTGTCTTACTGTTACCATGGATACGGGGTAGCCACAAGGCGCCATTAGCGCAGCAGGTGAACTGATTCTCCAACCATAATCCGTTAATTAGAACATTTTATAACTGGTTTGTCTCACGAAGTCTTGTCTCCTGTTTCGCGGAGTTAACGGCTGAAAATATAATGCAAATATAAAATTGTTTCTACCTCTCAAGCTGAGAGTGATAACAATCTAGACAATAATGCACTTTGTTTGTTGACGCAGCTAGCAACACGGACACGACGGTCAACGTTCACCATGTGAGGTTACTATCGAGCATCAACTTACTACATGTCTATTTAGAAATCCCCTGACACCACCACAAGCATGACGATGTAAAGCAGTGCATGCAAAGGACACGCATTTTTAGTTTTATTGCATTAGTTTTTATAGCATGAATAAATATATAGACCGGCAATTTTCTCAGTGCTTCATTGCAGTGTGAATTACATGAGTAATGTCAGACATAATCAAACACAGACATTCATTGATTAACCTACTTATTGTCCAGGGAATGCCCATTACCCTGTGAAGTCATGCTGGTTAGGTAATAGAGATAAACCCTCCAAACTATTAACAGGTTTTCTCAGATAGGCCTACCTGTGTGCTCAGATACTAACAATATGTCAGAGGTGTTGATATTGTTAATATCATCAGTTCATCACAGTCTCTATGTAAAGTGGGCCAATCCAGCACCTGTGTGGCTTTTTCTGTTTCATTATTCTGTGTGTGAATGGTGGCTAAAAAAACACTTTGCCAAGATATAATATGGTAAAAATACTGTGCTATATTCAGAGATCAGTTGCTAATGTCTATAATGTCAAATGGTGCGTAATTATCTGGACACAGATTCTTTTAATCATCATGTTTAGTTATTAGCGCTCTCACCATGTCCTCATGCTTGATAGCTGAGCTCCAAACAATCGCAGTGTCTAACACCACGTCCTCGACCCCCTGCTCAGATGGTGCATTGTCTTCATTGTCTGATGCCTGCTTTGAGGCTGCCAAATAGATGGTGAAACCTGACCTACATCACAGGGAATTGGGGTTTCTTGTTTGCTTTATTGTGACCACACACACACACACACACACACACACACACACACACACACACACACACACACACACACAGGTTTTTTCACAAAAAGTTAAAGAAAAACCCCTAGTATGGTGTTTAGAGAATTTCTTTTTTAATTTTTCATCAATTTAGGCTGTTCTGCATGACTCAAAAGTCATACATTTTATACAACTGTAGTGAGAGGAATACCACTAGAGTTCATAAGATAATTAACGAGTAACTCCAGGACCTGTAGTCAGGGACATGTTGAATACACCCCTTCAAAATAACTTTTCCCATTGCCATGGTGAATTATTGAATCAGAGCTCCACTGATGATGGTTTTTGATACCCCTCATGCTCATGCTTAACCCAGAGTTGTTTGAATTACTCAATCACTCATATTGGAAACAATGAACAGGTGGAAAGTGGAGCTGAGGGTAAAGCAGCCATAAAGAGACAAATGCAAAGTATGTTGATAATACTGGGACATAGGAAGACAGCTGAAGACAGCTGTAAAGGAGAAGGTTCAATTCAAAGAAACTGTCATCGTGGGAAATGGGTCAGGATGTATGGAAAGGAAAGATTTGTCAAACTTTGATCCTCTGTCTTTTCAAAATTATCTGTATATAAACAGGAGGGTAGAAAAGAAACACACATGGACTACTGAATCCGAAATGAGACAAATAGAAAGCAAAGATTAAACTAGGGCGATACATTAAGCTGACGTCATACAATGAGGAGAATAAAGGGAAATAAGAATAGATAAAGCTCACAGACTCACTAACTAACTGGTAATAATATACAACTAAAGGTACTTCAACCTCTTACCAGAACAGCCACCACATGCAATGTCGAAGAGAATGAATGTGAGGGAACTTTTTAAATAACCTTGTGGTGACCAGGTCAACTGAGTCAGGTAAAAGTGGGAGTGCTCAGGGTGATGGGAAAGGAAGTAATGTGGGTGAAGAAAGGAAGATAAAAGGGGAAGAAAACAGGAAACTTTACTACAACATCCCTCTAATAATCAGAATTGTGGATTTGGCAAGGAGACTGGGCAGAAACTGAAAGGAAGAGACAGTCATTACAGTCACATATCAGCATAGGATGTATTGGATTTAATCTCGGACCTCATAAAAGGTAAACACCCAACAGGTAAATGTGCACACTGTGGCCATTCTGTATCTCAATTTAATTTAAATTATACTTTATATTATATTATTATATATATTATATTATACTATAGATAGTATATCTATAGTAACATCTTTCTGCAGACGCTAAAGGACCTGAGCCTCTTTAAGAAAAAGAGCCGACTCTCCCCCTTTCTGTATAGTGTGTCTGTGTTCAGGGAGCAGTCCAAGTTGAAATCCACTACCAGTTCCTATATATGGGGGCTACATTTAGAAAAAGGAAGGGACTGATATCAGCATTAAAGAAAGCTAAGCAAGTAAGAAACCTTGGAGATTCATTATGGGGAATATCCAATCATGTAAATAAGAACCTATGGGGAACAGGGCTAATACAGAGGATGGAGGGGGTTTTTGTCCGGTGGGTGGCGACAACATACTTGCAAACAGGTTTACCAACCTCCAATCAGATCAGAAGAAGAACAAGACCAAAAAGAAGAAGAAGAAGAAGAAGAAGAAGAAGAAGTACACCCCCCCTCCCCCCCGTGACCCGGAAGTGGGTGGGACTTCGGGTCTAAAGGAGAAGAAGCTAGCTGCTAGCTTCCCGGTGCTGCAGGCTCTAGTTGTGTCTCTAGCCGGTCGACATGGTCCAACTGGTGGGTTCCCTCCGAAAAGAGCTGGCCGACTCTCTTTCCACCTGCAAGGTGCTGGTGGTGGGAGCGGGAGGGATTGGTTGCGAGCTGCTCAAGAACCTGGTCCTCACCGGCTTCAAAAACATCGAAGTGGTCCGTCACATTTATGTTTGTATGTGTGTGTGTGTGTGTGTGTGTGTGTGTGTGTGTGTGTGTGTGTGTATGTGTGTGTGTGTGTGTGTGTGTATGTGTGTGTGTGTGTGTGTGT
>CM076652.1:5844876-5976631 GCA_038496675.1 Rachycentron canadum
TAACTAACTGGTAATAATATACAACTAAAGGTACTTCAACCTCTTACCAGAACAGCCACCACATGCAATGTCGAAGAGAATGAATGTGAGGGAACTTTTTAAATAACCTTGTGGTGACCAGGTCAACTGAGTCAGGTAAAAGTGGGAGTGCTCAGGGTGATGGGAAAGGAAGTAATGTGGGTGAAGAAAGGAAGATAAAAGGGGAAGAAAACAGGAAACTTTACTACAACATCCCTCTAATAATCAGAATTGTGGATTTGGCAAGGAGACTGGGCAGAAACTGAAAGGAAGAGACAGTCATTACAGTCACATATCAGCATAGGATGTATTGGATTTAATCTCGGACCTCATAAAAGGTAAACACCCAACAGGTAAATGTGCACACTGTGGCCATTCTGTATCTCAATTTAATTTAAATTATACTTTATATTATATTATTATATATATTATATTATACTATAGATAGTATATCTATAGTAACATCTTTCTGCAGACGCTAAAGGACCTGAGCCTCTTTAAGAAAAAGAGCCGACTCTCCCCCTTTCTGTATAGTGTGTCTGTGTTCAGGGAGCAGTCCAAGTTGAAATCCACTACCAGTTCCTATATATGGGGGCTACATTTAGAAAAAGGAAGGGACTGATATCAGCATTAAAGAAAGCTAAGCAAGTAAGAAACCTTGGAGATTCATTATGGGGAATATCCAATCATGTAAATAAGAACCTATGGGGAACAGGGCTAATACAGAGGATGGAGGGGGTTTTTGTCCGGTGGGTGGCGACAACATACTTGCAAACAGGTTTACCAACCTCCAATCAGATCAGAAGAAGAACAAGACCAAAAAGAAGAAGAAGAAGAAGAAGAAGAAGTACACCCCCCCTCCCCCCCGTGACCCGGAAGTGGGTGGGACTTCGGGTCTAAAGGAGAAGAAGCTAGCTGCTAGCCTCCCGGTGCTGCAGGCTCTAGTTGTGTCTCTAGCCGGTCGACATGGTCCAACTGGTGGGTTCCCTCCGAAAAGAGCTGGCCGACTCTCTTTCCACCTGCAAGGTGCTGGTGGTGGGAGCGGGAGGGATTGGTTGCGAGCTGCTCAAGAACCTGGTCCTCACCGGCTTCAAAAACATCGAAGTGGTCCGTCACATTTATGTTTGTATGTGTGTGTGTGTGTGTGTGTGTGTGTGTGTGTGTGTGTGTGTGTGTATGTGTGTGTGTGTGTGTGTGTGTATGTGTGTGTGTGTGTGTGTGTGTGTGTGTGTGTGTGTGTGTGTGTGTGTGTGTGTGTGTGTGTGTGTGTTAGCTGGCTAGCTTGCTATCATGCTAGTTCTTTGTGCTGCACACTGGAGCTGTGCGGGATCGGACTAATTCCTGAGACGTGGCATTCAAAGGACTAAAACATATGGATGTTTGCGCTGCTGTTGATAGACTCTCTCTCCCGGAGTGGGTATTTAGGTGGACTGGTGTGGACGTGCTGTGGTAAAAATATGAACAGTGCCAGGCTAAAGTAGCAGAAGCATTTGGCGCCATTAATAATGCTAAGTTAGCTCGACAGCTTCTTTGTAAAGTGACGGCTAGCTAGCCGGGTTTGCCAACACACACACTTAAACAGCCCCCTACCTTTTGTTGTCATCCTTATATTAAATGGCAATTATAATCACAAGTTATAATAAGGCCAGGCAGGCATTACAATTGTGTATATTTGCTTAGCACCTGCACACGTTTTAGGAGTAATGGTTGTTTAGGTTTTCTAGACAGCCAGTTGTTTACATTCAAGCATTTGTGATGGTCACAGGGTCCCAGACCAGGACTCATGTACCTCTGGGGGTCTTTGAAGGGTCACTGGTGAAGTGAGTGACAGATGTTGTTCACTATAATGTACTTAATCATACATACTAATTGAAATCAGAGATGAGATTATATGAGGAGAACAAGAAGTATTTGTAGTCAAACAAGCTCACAGGCACCCAAAGACAACCAACAAGTATTATTAATAAAATATTCACAATAAAGATCAGATAGTAAAGCTTTAATATCGTTATGAAAGCATGAAACTAGCCTTAGAGAAGTTTGTAGTTTACTCTGTTTATAATGTAGATTGTACTTGAACTAACCCTCCCAGAGAGATGTGTGGTCATTCAGGGCTTCATAGATGAATATCATGAGATGACTATTCTGTCTTATCAGCTTGTAGTTGTTTTGAACATCTCACGCTTGTGACCTTCACTTTTTTTCCCCCCACAATCCTTAGTCATAACAAAAGTCCTATCAAAAGCTATGAGTCTGACTCCACTTTCACTCTTGTGCAATAGAGTTCTGTCTGTTTTTCCTGATAAGTTATTGTGTGCACCAGCAGGTAATGTTGTGTAATGCAGTTAAACCAGAAAAATTCAACAAGTATTACAACTAGTATTTGCGCGTGGTCGTTTGAGTGAATGGGCTGCTATGTATAGATTGTGTTACATGTATACACCACTGACATGTACAATCCTACTGATTTTGGCAGATTGACCTGGACACAATTGATGTCAGCAACCTGAATCGTCAGTTCCTCTTTCAGAAGAAGCATGTTGGCAAGTCTAAAGCACAGGTATGTTAAGATCAGCAAACTGACCTCTATTGCCAGTTGTTGTTAATCTTGTTTGATCTGATGCTGGTTTATAAAACGCTTATAATATGTGCTTTTTACAACAATTCACTACAGATTAAATCATTTCTGTGTGAAGTTTTTGGATGTCTGCCTCAGTTCCTTGTTTCTTTGTTGATGTCTAGGTGGCCAAGGAGAGCGCCTTGCAGTTCTGTCCCAGTGCAAATATTATTGCCTACCATGACAGCGTGATGAAGTGAGATACTTTTCTTGTCCCTTTCGCTCACCTATTAAATTGAATCAACTTTATCTGCACTATGCATGTGGACTCAAGTGATCAACATGATTGTGACATCCTCTACTTTTCTCTTACAGCCCTGACTACAATGTGGAGTTCTTCAGAAAGTTCATGCTGGTGATGAATGCGCTGGATAATAGAGGTATCCTCTCCTGAATTTAACCACTTAAATTTTTTTTTGTTACTCCTAACTACCTACACTTTCAATTACTGGGAAAATAACATCCTATGTCTCTGTAGCGGCTCGCAACCATGTGAACAGGATGTGTTTGGCAGCTGATATTCCTCTGATAGAAAGTGGCACAGCTGGTTACCTGGGGCAAGTCACTGTCATCAAGAAGGTAGGACATGTACATGCACATCTTGGTTAGGCTAAAATTGATTGACTTACTATCCTGTCCAGATTGTATATCCTTTTTCTTGCACATATTTAGGAAAAGTAGAAAGAAGGCAGCAAATAAGTCGTAACTTTCTTCCTCGCTTTCTCTTTTTGTCCTTTCTTTTTCTTTCCATCCATCTCTTCTTTCCCCAGGGAATGACAGAGTGCTATGAGTGCCAACCTAAACCTACCCAGAAGACCTTCCCAGGATGTACCATAAGAAACACACCATCTGAGCCCATACACTGTATTGTTTGGGCCAAGTATCTCTTCAAGTAAGGCTCTTAGTATCATTCAATTTGACTACAATGCAACCATATGCACATTGGACAGTAAATTATCTCCAGACTGGTCTTGTACATGTTTTAAAAAGAAAATTTGCTAGAGCATGAGAATACACCACCATCAAAACAATAGAGGCATGTACATTTTCTAATGGTCATCTTGCTTTTTCTGTCTGTCATAGTCAGCTATTTGGAGAAGAGGATGCAGATCAAGAGGTGTCACCTGACACAGCGGACCCAGAAGCTGCATGTAAGTGAGAATGTGTTATTACATTTGTGTCACAATGTCTAATGAGTTACGTCTTCACATCTCATTTTTATTTCATTTGTGATAGAGATGGATAGAAATAGAAATATGCAGTTTGTGAAACTGGTTTTCTGAACACAGGGAACCCCGAAGAGACAGCAGCTCGTGCCACAGCCTCAGAAAAGGACGGGGACATCAAGCGAATCTCCACCAAGGAATGGGCCCGCTCCACCGGCTACGACCCAGTCAAACTCTTCAACAAGGTAACAGTCAGATAGTTTAACTTGCTGGGCGGTTTCATGTGAACTTTTTATTTTTGCATGAAAATATAATGGGGTTGATTATGTTTGGCTCTCCTCTCCAGCTTTTCAAAGACGATATCATGTACCTGCTGACCATGGACAAGCTGTGGAAGAAGAGGAAAGCTCCTACCCCTCTGGACTGGCAGCAGCTAGAGAGCAGTGGTACATCCCATCATCATTTATCTCAACAACTTAAGCTGTTTTTATTGGTTCTCATAAGCTACATGCTTTACATGTGAAAAAATGGATTAGTATTGTCGCCAAAACTGTCTAATTGACTGACAGGAAAATACTTGGCATGTACCTGGAAAGGGGGTGGCTTGGTGGTTCAGTGGTCAGCATGGTCACCTCACAGCAAGCAGGTCCTGGGATCATACCCTGGGCCTGGGGTCTTTCTGTTTGGAGTTTACATTTTCTCCCTGTGCCTGCATGGGTTCCCTCAAGGTAGTCCAGCTTCCCCCCACAGTCCAAAGTCATGTACGTTTAGGTTAATTGGTGACTCTAAATTCCCCGTAGGCGTGAATGGTTGTTTGTCTCTATATGTCGGCCCTGTGATAGACTGGTGACCTGTCCAGGGTGTACCCTGCCCTTATCCAATGTCAGCTGGGATCAGTCCCCCCACCACCCTGATGGAGAGGTAGTATAGATAATGGATGTATCTGGAAAGCAAACTGTCATTTAGTTTAAGGAATCAGAAGATGAATGTTATCAGTTTACGCCACCACAAGCAGAATAGAGCCAGAATGGGCAGGTAAGATAACTGGTATAAATCTGTTTGATTGAAATATTTACAGTCAGAACAGATGAAAGTACGAGGAGTATTCATTATTATTATTTTTTTGTTGAAGTCCCTAAAACAATTGCAGAACCCCTGCCTACATACTTGAAATATTTTTTGAGTCTTGTTGCAACAACAGTAATGGTTACAACAGCTACAACATAACCAAGTTTATGCCTTTCTCATCTGTACATCATTTATATCAGTATGTTGATCCATCTTTCACTTTGTGCCGTCCATATTTTCAGTGTGTGCTCAGGAGGAGACTCCAGGTTCAGGTTTGAAGGACCAGCAGGTTCTGGGTGTTTGGGGTTACTGCCAGCTGTTCCAGCACAGCGTGGAGACTCTCCGCTCACAGCTGCAGGAGAAGGGAGAAGGCGCTGAGCTGGTCTGGGACAAGGTAACACACACACACTCAGACAGCTGGAGGGACTGTTTCCATGCTTGATTTAAAAAAAAAAAAAAAAAAAAAAAAAAAAATTGGTGTTGATTTCAGATTTACACAACCATAGTCAAATGATGGTGACACATGTTCTGTTTTTATTGGCTTGTGTGATTTTATAGCCTTTATTGCCTCCTCTTGTCATCAGGATGACCCTCCAGCCATGGACTTTGTTACTGCAGCAGCAAACTTACGTATGCACATCTTTAGCATGAACATGAAAAGCCGCTTTGATGTAAAGTGTAAGTTTGTTGTCTTTTCAATTGGAAGCTGTGATGTGTTTTATTCAGTAAATGCATTGGACATGGTCCTAATTAGTTTGACATGTCCAATATCCATGACACAGTAGTGCAGTCAGACAAATGGCTAATTGTATTTGATTTGTTTCAGCCATGGCAGGGAACATCATCCCAGCTATCGCCACAACCAACGCTGTCATTGCTGGACTCATCGTGCTGGAGGGGCTCAAGATCTTATCAGGGGAACTGGAATCCTGTCGCACGGTTAGTTCAGCTACCATTAAGTATCCATATCTGATTAAATTAAATTATACCTGCTAGCTTCAGGAGCTGGATATTGATTATTATTATTATCTTTTTTTTAGTAAATTAGTATTTCTTCATTTATTAGAATAACTCTGTTGCCATCTCCTTATTGTGTAGCTTTGTGTTTCCAGATGCATGGATTTCATTTCATTTCCATGGATGCATGTTTGACATCTTTTTGTGTTAATAATCAATGGAGATAGTGTCATGTTTCACAAGGGATGGTGGTTCTGTAGACTCTTCAATACCCATGTAAGGGTTGCAAGTATGATGACCATCACACGGGAAAATAGCTTTTAAAAGCCAGTGGCCTCCATCTTCCTCCTCCTTTGTCTTGTGATATGAATGTGAAAGAATCCCAGTGTTATGTACTAGCATCTGCAATTTTGTTTGACACAAACTAGTGTTTAAACATGGTGAAAGACAGTTGAAAGATTTTTGCCATGTGCCACAATAACCAGGTTCATATCAGTTGATAGGGTTTAAGCTGCTTTTTATTTGTCTCCATCTCCAGATCTTCCTGAACAAGTGTCCCAACCTCAGGAAGAAGCTGCTAGTCCCGTGTGTCCTGGACCCACCCAGCGCTAACTGCTATGTCTGCGCCAGCAAACCTGAAGTCACTGTCAAACTCAATGTCCACAAAACCATGGTCCTCTCTCTGCAGGACAGGGTAATATGACGAGCTCTGCGTACACACTAAAGAGAGAACATCACTGTGTCACATTGAAAGTGATGTTGGATATTTGTTTAATCAGGAAATGTATAATCTACATCCTTATTGGATACTTAAATCCATTTCTACTTGCCCTCCCAATGTCAAACACCATATATAGTAAATAGCCTAAGGAGCCAGAGGAAAGGATGTACTTCATGTGCCTTGTAAACTACATTATAGTGCATTATTGGCAGGAGAGGGATGTTGTTGCTGGGTTGTGCATTCTTTGGAGCCAAATGATATCATTTTGGGTTGAGATGTTTCCTGTTGTTTTTACTTTTAATATGTTATTGAAATATAAAAAAAATATATTAAATATATATATTTAATGTGTATTTGTTCAGATCCTGAAGGAACGGTTTGGCATGGTGGCTCCAGATGTTCAGATAGAAGATGGAAAAGGGACCATCCTGATTTCCTCAGAGGAAGGAGAGACAGAAGGTAATAACAAAGGGATAAAAGAACTTAACTGAACTTGGGGACAAGGGGAGTTCCAGTAGAGAGGCTGGAGAGATGGCAAAAGGAAAATTGGATATAAGAGTAATGATTGAAAAGAAGACCAATCGGAGACCAATTTGTTTTTATATGTTTGGGTCATTGGTGGTTTGAAGAAAATGAAAACTGGAGTGAGTCTGTTAGTTTTTTATTTATATATATTTATTTATTTTGTCAATAGAGGGTGCTCTATTAACATCTGTCAACTTCATTATGTTTTGGAGTTTTGATAACATTAAATTGAAAATGAGCTGTTTTCAACTGGAATATATCGTCACAGCACTGAACATGAATCGATACACATCAGGGCGAAAATTGTTCATAACTCAGAAGGCAGCTTGAATAATGTAACGATAACACAATGGTATATTGAGTATGTATTCTTTAGCGTTAGACCTAGAATTAAGTTAATATAAACAAATCTTAATGAACATAAATTAAACAGCTATTAAAAATTTTTAAATGTACTGTGTTTTACTGTCTAAAACATTTGGCATTGGGTAAATCACAGTTGTTCTATGTGTGTAACCACTGTACTCCACAGCCAACAACAGCAAATTTCTTGCTGACTTTGGGATTCGTAATGGCAGCCGCCTGCAAGCTGATGACTTCCTGCAAGACTACACACTCCTCATCAACGTCCTGCACACGTATGTCTCCCTGGTGTTTACAAATGTGTCCGTGTATTTTGTTTTAATGATGCCACTCCAGTGACTGAACCTGAAAATGATGAGCGTTTCTGTCTTGTCTTCGTCCGCAGTGAGGAACTAGAGCGGGATGTGGAATTTGAGGTTGTAGGTGAGGCCCCAGACAAAGCTCCGCCCCCTCAGACCAACCAGGAAGAGGTTAACAGCATCACCAACGGCAATAAGGACTCCGCCCAACCATCCACCTCCTCTAAAGGTCAGCAGGGGGGAGAGAGCCTTTTCCTGATTCTGATTAGTTTATTTCTATGTATTAAAATGATCTAATTGGTAATTTAGAGGGATTGAGATGGGAATAAGCAGGAATGTATGTCCTGTAGTGTATCATCTCCCTTGAGTGTGTTTACTGGCTTTCATCGTGTGTAGTGATGTCTGGATTTCTAAGTATCGTGTAATGAAAGTGATTGTAAATGTGAATAAGCTCAACATGTTTAACAGGCTGTAGATTCTCTGTCTGGTTCTCTGCTGCTCAGCCATTGTCACACCAATGCTACACAACCTTTCCCATGTGAAAGTGAACTAGATGCAACAGGTTAGACCAGCTCACACCATTATACAACACAAGTAACACAACAGGATAATGCAGCCTCCTTATTCATTCCATGAAGCAACACAGTTGTATAGAAAACACATCATGTCACATTCCTAATAGGAATTGCACATATGAACTGTGTAAGGATAAGATTCCTGTTTTGAGAGTTGTAAATTCTTTCTTATAGTATTTTAAATAACTGTTTTAGTGCCTGATACGTGTAAACCTGATACCTGTTAAGAGTACAGTGCTAGAGAAAGACGGCAAAACAAATTCTTTGTGTATTATCAAACAACACAATGGCAGAATCCAGAGCATCTTATGTGACATGATCGTGAAAACTGATTCTCGTAACTAAAGCAAAACAAACCTCATGCAAAATACTATCAAACAAACAAACAACCTACACAAGGCACCATAAACACAGCAGAGTAAGAACTAGAGACTTGGTTGCTGAGATTGTTTTTATTAAGCTACAGTCAGAGAAAATAAGATGAAGTAATTTCACAGGACAAGAAAATGTCTCCTTTCTCTGTGAGCCAACAAAACTAATGTTGAGCAGAAACTTAGCAACCTCTGCATTCATTGTCATGTATGTAAACTGAGGTCTGTAGTTGGACTGGCCATGAGGAGTCCAGGGCTGACTTCCCTTTCAAAACCGACCATGCAGTCTCCACCATTGTGAAGCCATGTCGAGGTTAACCTACAGCAGCAGGTGTTAAAATTAAACAGCATTTGTAACATGCCTTGCCTGCTGGTTCCAAATGTCCACAGTGCATCTGCTGCTCTGAGCTACTGTTAAATTTCTTCCCCGTGGCTGTAGGTTTGCCTGAGACTGCATTTATTGAGCTGCTGGTTTGAAACTGTAGCTCTGTAGACGGATGTTGGAGCAACTTGATTTTAGTTGGTTTGCATCACCATTGTTTATCATCACAAACAATAGTTGGCTCATAATGTTGGTTCTAACTTCATGAAAAGGGCAGTCAGGCTTGTTTTATTCTTAGGCTAGAAACGGTTTCTTCTTCTCTTGAACCTGAACACGAACCTCGTCGTCCTGTCTCTTAGCTGCAGCAGACGACGACGACATCATGATCGTTGACTCTGATGAGGAAGAAGGGGTGTCATCCAGCTCCGCAGCTGCAGTGAGCAGCAGCACCAAGAGGAAACACTCAGACGCAGAAACCGGTGAGACCTCCAGCAAGCGTCCACGGACGGAGCAGTCAAGTGCAGCAGCCGCCCCTAACGACGATGACGACGATGACATCATAGCTCTGGACTAACCCCCCCTCTCCCGTGGTCTCCTGAAGGACTGAGAACTCTTTGCAAGCTTGTCAGTTTGACTCAAGACACAGTAGGCTTAAAAAAAAAAAACGCCTCTTTTATGAAGAACAATTTACTGCCCTGCTTTATCTTTCGTCACTCCCCCTCCCACCAACTCTGTGTTTGTGCTTTCATATCCCTCTGCTCTCCACATGATGCTGTAAATAGATTCTACACTTTAAAAAGTTTTGAAAAATACATGCAACTTCTTTTGTTATTTTTATTCATTCCGTGTCCCTATAAAATGCTTCTCTTGATGGTTAAAAAAAAAGTGCTTTTTTTGTATTTTTTATAAGTACTGTATTTCTCATGCTATACAAGTCAGGGTGTTTTTTGTGCTTCGTGGTCAGGTTACAAAAGATTTAAAACCAAAACATTTTCTTGGGTTGTAATATTGATCTCAGTTGTTGGGAAGGGACCCAGGAGTCTGCAGTTTGTGGCACTCCAGCCAGTGCCTGCTGCCTGCAGGTGTCGTTGATGTCTGACTCGGTCGGTAAAGCACAGAGACACAGACGGGGAGTTTGGCCATGTTGTGCCATGGGCCGTTAGTTTGCTACCTCTTTTCTAGAACTAACATGTTTTGGCTGCAGATACGTAACCATGCCCTCCATAACACGGCCACAGAGGTGTCCAGCTCTTAGGGAATCTAAAAAAAGTTACTAAAACAGCAACAGTGGAGCTAACACAACTCCCTGTGTAACTGTATTGACTGCACTGTAACCTTTAAAGACTAAGCACAAGCGGCTTAGATCCAGGCTAGTAGTCTGACATAAACATGTTACGGTGAGTTTTTATTACTATGATTAGTCATTTGAGCAAAGAGGTTGCCAATTGTTTTAAGAAGGTTGAAGACACTTCAGACAGAACCACAGATGGAGTATAACCAGTCATTCTGTTTATTCTGCAGAGGTTAAAGTGGGCTCTGGTGGAAGTTTAATCCTCACAGAGGGTAGGAGTTGAGCACCTGCTGACTTCTCCAGTTTAACCCCTGTTTCAGTGTCCATGATTTTATATTTCATTGTGAACTGACCTGTTATTGAAAGACTGAGATAACTTTGGTCCGATATGGTGAAGACAATAAATTCCACAATGCAGAGATGTCTTGTTTTGTCTCCATGTTTGTACAAATTTCTTGGAAATCCATCTGCTCTTTTGAATATATTGTATATTCACTCAATTACAAACACTGTATTGGAGAAATATTCCAAAATGTCCCATAAACACTCTGTTTTCTGCATACAGCCAGTTTATATATAGTTATCTACACACAATAGCACTGGAACAGCACATACAGAAAGATGTGTTGTCTGTGTTTGCTAAACTGTACCATGATCAGCAGATGAGTTGGTTTTCTTGATGTTAGGTAAATATTTTGTGTGTCTAGGGATTAAAGTCTGACAGTCATGTGGTCAATATGACATTCTTGAAAAGAGTGACCATGATGCAACACTACTACACAACACACACACACAACACTTTACTATAAACAAGCCTAAGAACATCTAGTTTGATTTGGTGACTCTTCACTGTTCTGAGAGAACCAGTCAAAGCAGAAAAAATGAGCAACAAAAACATTTGAAGATGCTCATAAACTGAAGCTGATGATGTTCACAGCAGACACACTCATAGCAGGTAATGCAAAGGTGAATGCTATGTTCCATTTAAGTATCATAACACGCCAAGCAGTGAACCAGCATCCACTGCACCTGAAAGTAGGGCTTGGGGCCTTTCTGTGTGCATGTTCAGCATGTTTTCCAGTTTGCATGTTCTTCCTGTGCCTGTTTTCACTTCCTTTGGGTACTCTTGCTTCCTTCCTCACTTCAAAGACATGTCTTAGGTTAGTCATGAATGGTTGTATGTCTCTCTCTCTATATATAGACTGGCAACCTGTGTGTGACTGTGCATGTCTGACTCCTGAGACTGACTCCAACGATCAAAATGCATAAGCGGTATACATAATAGTGTTCAGTCCTTTCAATTTTTTAAATATTTTCTTTTGTTATAGACTCGTGCTAAAACAAAATCCTATATCCATCTGCACCCAGTACCACAGAATAACAAAGCAAAGTTATTAAAAAGAAAAAAAAAATAAAGATCACACTGACATTATTCAAACCTTTTGCAATGACACTTGAAATTTAACTCAGGTGCTTCACATTTGTCTTGATCTTTAAGATTAAGAAGTTTGATTGTAGCCCCCCTGTGGTAAACTCGCTTAGAAACATGTCTAAATAAGATCTCGCAGCAGACAATTAAAAAACCAAGACATGAGGTGGAGGAGCAAAATGAATGTGTCACATGATCCTTGTCTTATCTGACAGAGGGTCACACAAGGGTCATGTGACCTTGGCCCATACAGTAGGAAAATATATATAATACTGTTATTGAATATTAGAATCAGAATCACTTAATTAATCCCCAGGGGATATTTGGTTCGTTACAGGTGCTCCATCAAGAGAAATAGAAATATAACTAGAAATATGTACAAACTTAAGAGTTATAATACAGATAGAATGTAAAATAAATAAAGTAAAATATAGATATAAAAATGTAAAGTACACTTTACAAATACAAATAAAAACAACAAAACAGCAATAGAAATATAACTAGAAAATAAAGGTAAATATAAAAATAACAATATGTGTGAATGGGCTATAAATCAGTAAAGATTAAGTGGAAATATAAAACTATAAATAGTGCAGTATATACAGATAAGTATGAAGTTATGTTATGTTATCAGTAGTATTATTATGGTTGTAATTGTAAATACTATCATGGGATTGTAAAATGTGAAAATACACAACTACAGACTCATTTATTTGGGGTTTTTTAAGGGATTAGTTTTTCTCACAGATGTATTAAGTCTCCAGTTGTAGCATTGATGCAATGCGCCCTCAGACCACCGTCATCATTACCGCTGACGCCCCTCGGAGGAGGCCGCTGATTGGTCAGCACCGTAGCCGCCCCGGCCCCGCCCCCTCCCACCCTGCGGCGCGAACAGCGGCTTCATCTTATCACTGATCGAGGGTCCTCGCGCGGTTTAACGGTCCACAAACCGGGGCTCGTGTGTAACGGCCGCCGGCTTTATCGGTGGTAGTTTGACTCCGCGTCAAGCGAGATCCTGCCCTCTCTCTCTCTCTCCCTCTCTCCCTCCCTCCCTCCCTCCCTCCGTCCCTCCCCCGCCGCCAGGCAAACAGCAGGAGGGCAGAGACCGAGCCGAGCAGCCGGAGAGTTTTTGTTTTGAACTGACAGAGAAGCTAACTTTTCGTTAACAACTTAACGTTAGCTAACCGTTAGCCTTCGGCCCAGAGACGTTAACGGCCGTTTTAAGTGCTCCTTGCAGCCCGGACCGAGGGTGGTAACGTCAGGTTGGTCAATATGGTGACTTTGCCATCCGTAATAAGACCCCTGGCTTCTCAGCTTCACCGACAGCTCGTCAGAAACACCAAGAGTCACCGGATAACGCCCGTGAGAAGATGCAACCTCACGGCTTGCTCGAGCAAATTCGTGCTGTCGCAGAGTAAGTACTTGTTTGTGTAGCTGCATGTTGTGTCTCGTCTTTCCAGCCTGTCGATGCAGCTGTTCATTTTCATACAGCTTCAAAAAGAAAAATTCAATCCGAGACATTATCGCCCACAGTGGCGTGTGTATGCGTGTGTGTGTATCAGCACGGCCGTGGTTGTGGGTCTCATTGTGGCTTTGAAACCTTTCACTGTGGGTCACGCAAAATCAGTTAATGGTCACTTTTGTTGTCATCTGAAAAACGTGCACGGTGGAGGTTGGATAACTTGGACTGGAATTTGCCCGGCACTGGATTTGGATCAAACACTTCTCTGTTGGCTTAGCTGCGTTTGAGACTGACCTCAGGCTCCGGGTTTTCCAAACAAGTATCGATACCCCTGATCACGCCCCCATATAGGGGCCAGATGAAACCCTTTGACCTACATTGGGGCCTGTATGTTAAGCCACTTTGTTGTGTCAAGGAAGTTGTTTTTGTGTACTGTTATGCCATACACTTTAATTATTTTGTGCCTTTATTGTCTCCATCACTCGGGGCTGTCTGATCATGTGAAAGACTTTGGACAAAAGGTTTATATTCAAAATCATAAAAGTGCAGTGATTACAAGCTCTCATGTCCATTATAAATATTTTGCATGCAACTTGAAGAGCATTTACACGTTAAACCCCCGGATGTGAGTCACTTCCTTTATGTTGATATGCCCTGTGTAGGGCAGAAGACACCTGAGCTCATCTAACCTGTCGCAGCAACTTCCTCACCACACCCAGTAACATGAGCCATGTCTTATAAAGAATCTCATACCAAACACAACCACAGTGTCAACATGAAAAAAAAGTAAGTGTGTATGTATGTAAGTGGAAAAACTGGTGCTGCAGAGGTTTTATCTTCAACCATGATAATAAACACATTTCATGTTTAACTTTAACAACCCAGAGAGCTATCTGGCGAAAGCTATATGAAAGGGCTTTTAGTTACCTTTGAAGTGGCCTACTAGAAATTGGGTTTCCTGTCCCTTCATTGGCCTCCCTTTTGATCTATCCTGAGGCACTTTCTATTTATGGAAAGTATAGAAGGTCTGAGAACCAGAGCCTCTTGGGGGTTTAGTAGACCCAGTCCCCAGTCCCAAACAAGCCTGTAAAGCAAAAAGATTTTGATAAAGCTTGTCAGGGACACACATTCTGAGAAGAGAGTGCTCCCCGAAACCCTTAACACAGGGAACAGAAATCTCTTGGAGTCTAAACTGACTCAGGTTACAAAATACATGTTATCGCTCTTTCCATGATGCTATCATATCTTGAGATAAACTCTTCTGTAAGTAATCCATAGACCTCACTGTGAACAGTTTTAGGGAAAACTATTTTTACAATAGAAGATTTACAGTTAAAATGTGAATTATGTAAGTAACTCTTTATGATGATGTTCTAGTCTAAATTCTACATTACTTTTCAATGACTGTTGTACTTAACATCACTATCTGATATTTTCTAAGGTGTGCAGTAATGTTTTTAGATGTATGGATATGTCCCTTTTGAAACAGCTACTGATTTCTATTTATTTACAAAAAGTACTTTTATGTGAATGTGAAATATGACACTGTCCCAATTGTGCCACGGATGGTACAGGATAGGACTCCACTCTTCAGCTCCTGAAGCCCTGTAGTTGCTCAGTTTCCAATGAGTAAGCAAAGTTCACCTATGTGAGAAACATGCTGGAGGGATCAAGCATTGAAAAAGTGTTGTTTCTCAATTAACATATGCAACAAACATACAATATTCACTATTATCTGAAGAATTCTTGGCCAAGAATGTTTTCATTGTATGGTATTACCACAGTTTATGGCTTAATCTACATGTGCTGACACAACCATGATAATTACAATATACAATGACATTGTTATGTAATTAGATATATCATAATAGAAAAAAACAACCAAAGACGTGACAGCCTTATTGCCACAGTCCCTCACAGTGAACATCTTGCTTGCTGTTACTGTGTTGTCATCGTTGCATGGTCATGCCATGCATACAACCAGCCAGCACTTTCGCTTGCAAGTTGATTTTCATAATATCCAGAAATGAATGGAAACCAGAGGCTTTCACACATGTAGGAAAAATGTCACACTGCTACATGTTTTTGTGACCCTGCTCGGTTGTTGTACTGACACATCTGTGATGGACTCCTACCTCAAATGAAAGCACTAAACTAATTGACTCAAAACACACGTTGTTGTGCAACCAGAATGAAAGCTCTGTCTTTGAAAGTCTCTCAATGTATCCAGCAGTCATTACTGTTACACACCCCACACAGCATAGAAGTGCCGATACAAGTCTGGCATATATAATTAGTGCATCCCTCATCTTTGTCAGGCTTTCATTGTGAAGTACCTATAGGATATGCAATGTCTTTATCACGGAGTTAGTGCAGCTAACTGTGAGCTATTTTTTAACAAAAATTGGCCTGTGTGACAAGATATGGACAGTTTTTACTGTACCAACAAGGCACATTTGTGATTTGTTGTTACAAAGGAAGAATTTGCAACAACAGTATAGTGTTGAACAGTTGTATAGATGTTTTTACTGTGGTGCTCGTATAGAGCTCAATGCACTGGAACTTATGAAAAAGCATTCAGAAAACATCTTTATCAATTTGACAACACAAGTGCAGCAATAATTCACAACACAACTGAATACACAAATGGCTACAAATACTCCAGCGGACACAAAAAAAAAAAATTTGTGGGAGGCACTGACCTGCTGGTCAGGCACGTTTGTTAAAGGCATAATTGTAACCATAAAAGCCACAGGTTCAAGTCCAGCCCTTGGCTCTTTGCTGCATGTCATCCTCTTTCTTCCTCTGTCTTCTGATTGACCATTGCTTTCAGAACAAACAACTTAAAAAGTGATAAAAATTGTTAAACTTGCCCAGGAAACACATTCATGGATGCATTATAATACATGCACCATAATACATTCACGCACTTATCCCATTACCCTCAAAAGTCACAAATCATTAAACATGTATGTATCGCAGCCAGGCAGGTTCATCACTTTGTAGCGTCCCCAGGAAGCACTTCTGTTATTTAGTACTTGTAGCATATGTATTGTCAAATTGATGATGTTTTCTGAATTTTTCTGCTTTGTCTACTTGTATTTGTTTCTCAATTTGCAAGGTGTGGAGCTCTCAGGGCCACTGTAGTTTTTTTTTTTTTTTTTTTAGTTCCTGAGTTAAACAAGTGACCAGGCAGAAGTTCAGCAATGTCAGCATCTTGCTCAAGAGCACCTCTGCAGGACTTATGTTTATTGCAGGTCCTTCTCACAAATTTTCAGATTTGTTACCAGCTTAAGACTGTTGATGCAGAGGACTCAGCTGATGTCTTATGTTTCATACACAGTCTCATTTTCTGATTCAAGACATCTGGCTGCCATGTGACACTTTCAGAAGCACTGCAGAGTGACAGAGTGGCAGTGACATACTATAAAATCAGAACAAACTCACAATTGACAATTACCAAGTGAATTAGCATAAATAGTTTTGAAAGAAGTTATTGTGTGTCTGTGCAATAACAGAATCAGGCGGCAAACTCCCCCAGGAAGAGCCAGTGAAATCTGATGAAGGTCATCTCCCAGTCAGACCTGTTCAGCTTGGCTCACAGTGGAAAGCTTTTAAGCCCTGTGCTGGATGAATGGAGAGGAAAACAATAAAATAAGCTGCTTTTGTGCCCTTTGACAACCACACTTGAAAGATTTTTTTTCTGTGGAAACAATTTCAAACCAAGCTTTTTTTTTTCTGTTTTTTTTTTTTTTTTTTATAATTAGACAATTTTGTAATTGGATATTGCAGGTAATGTTTTTTGGGTTTTTTTTGGGTGGATTTCAAAGGTACAGGAAAATTAAAAGGAGGGAGGCAAGGAAAGTCAGCAGAATTTCGGGTAATTAAAAGTCAGGTCCATTGACAGACGCTGGTCCAAGCTGGTGGTTGGACTGGCCAGAGGTTTTGGTCTGATTCCCCTGCTGTGGAGTGGAGCTGGGGGCGTGCCAGGACATTCCGTGTGTCACTTTCTGTACAGCCAACCCTCTTTGCTCTTATTTTGTAATTTCCTTTTAGGAAAAAAAATGTAAGAGGACTAGAAGGAAGTACTTTTGCTCACTTGCTCCTTTTTGACTCAGTTCCTTCAAACTGCTTGAGGAAGAAGAAGGTGCCTGTGTCTAGCACTGTCATTGTGTATTTTTATGAGGCAACTTTAATTTTACTTTCTCAAAATGGACTGTCTGAAAATGCAGCAGGCAGCAGAGTACAACATGAAAAGTAGGTGTCAGCATTTTCTTTGCACTTTTCAGTTTTACCTGCACGTGGACAGGAGGAGCTGTGATTTAGATCTGACTCTTTTAGATTTTAACTTGGTGATTTCCTTCCTCTGCTTCTTCTTCTCCTCCTCCTCCTCTCTCCTCATCTCCAGTGCATCCCATGTGGCAGGGACCCCTCGCGGTACCTGGAGGTGATCGCCAGTCTCCCATTGACATTGTCGTACGGAAAAGTGTCTTTGATTCACAACTAAAGCCTCTAGTCACTGATTACGACGCAGACACTTGCCAACAAATCTGGAATAACGGTTATTCCTTCCTGGTGGAGTATGATGACACAACAGACAAGTCCAGTGAGTACTTTTCTGGCTTCTTTTTATATACATATATTGTCTTGCAAAATAAATCTGAAGACATATTCATGTATTAATCCACGCAGCTCTGCCATTAATTGCCTGTAGAAAAGTAGCAAGTAAAATTATGGTTTGTTCTGTTTCAATTCCTCATTATTGCTAGTCAGTCGTTTCCCTTTAAATTTGAACAGAATAAGGGAAATCTCAGCAGGGGGAATGCATGTTTTGATCTACAAAGGAGGATTATCTCTATCTTCACCCCCATTCCCTTAAAGAGCCCTCAGTCTGTAGGAAAAAGTAAAGCTGCTGGTAAAAACCACTGCCACATGGATCTGGTGATTGTCATGTGACTTGCGTGTCTCTCCTGACCTCAACAACTACTGTGTAATCTGTATTTAAAGTCTTGATAATTTTGGCATAATTACTAGGCTACACCAAAACTCTGTCCAAACCATTACAATTTTAAACATGGGCCTTATTTAGTAAAATTAAGTTGCAACATTAATCACTTCATAGGTGTCACATGCTCTCAGTCTTTGTATTATGAGCTATGTCTGAGAAGACAAAAACAGGTTTATGACCAAACAATAAGGAGATGGACAAGGATACAAGAGAACAGGTTTTTTATTAACAACAGAATCACTGAAACAATGGAATGATGTTCTCATGATTGCTGGTACTTTGAGAATAGACTATACTATAAAGTTTATAGTTTGACAACAAAAGCATGTGTTGTAAGGATGGGGATGAGTGCTCTGATCTGTTGGTAGTGTCATTGTTACTGAATAACCATTTATGGGTAAAATAAAAAGTCTTTATAGGTGATTGCAGCCTCTCACTTTTGACAACAAATGTTTCCTGGATGTTTCTCAGTCAGTGTTGCTGCTCGAACAACCTGTTCCTCAGCTGCTTAATGAAATAATTTCATCCTTCAGAGGAGGAAACGGCTGCTAATTTTAACAACTACTAGACAGTTAGAGATATGATTTGACTCCTCTCCAGGACTAGTGTTTCGTTTTCTTAAAAGGATTGTGAAACCTGTATTTGCCAAGGTGTAATGTAGTGCATGTCCTTTAACTTTCTGGTGCAGCGCTGAAAGGAGGCCCCCTGCGAGACAAATTTAGGCTTTGTCAGTTCCACTTCCACTGGGGTGAGAGCAACGCCTGGGGGTCAGAGCATACCGTGGACAAGAGGCTGTTCCCTGCAGAGGTACTCCGCTGTAACATTCATGCGCTGACACAGACAGACGCTGCATGAAACAATTATTCCTACCCTGGGTTTTTGCAGACAAAAGAGGATCAAAGGAAAACACACAACCAATTTTAACATGTTGCCATCATAAACACCATGCATTTATTGAAGTATGAAGGTGGGTGGATTTAAGGCCATAAAATGAAGGAAATATTTCTGTAATATTGTCAGGAACATAAAAGAGGAAAGAGAGGAAAATTATCTCTTCCTGTAAACCATGTGATGTGAACAGATTGATTCCAGGGGGAAAAAAATCCAATATAAACAGGGGAAAAAAATATCTCTTCTATTTTGTACCACTGATACACTGGGGAATGCTTTTATCTACCAAGCCTCGCAATATTATGCGCTTAAGGGTTGCACACAACAAAAACTCTTAGGAATACTCTTAAATTTAACCAAATATAACCAAGAGAATAACACCAAAAGAACACAGTTTCATAAAGGAGGTTTTATATCTTTGATTTTGAAGTTGAAGAGTGTGAAATCACTGGTACTGTATCATGTAAGATGATAGAGATCCACCCAGTATCATTTATATCAAGATAGTCACTTCAAAGAGTAACTTAATGCCAAATACCAAAGTGTTGCACCTGTAACAATACTCAGTTATGACATCAGTGTACACCTTGAGTATATGAATGTCATTGCAGCATGGTAGGAAGTTAAACCACTGGAGGTCAGCAAAAACAAGGCTTCTACTCCACATTGAGTGCTGGGCCACTTGTCCCAGCCATGTGCTGCTCTGTGCTGGACAGAAACTGTTGTGGTAGTTATGTTTAAAGCACAAACAATTCAATAACTGAACTACTATACAAGCGTGTCATACCAGTGACATCATACATCAGTATCCTGTTGTGCACACCTGTTGTTGCTTTAAAAATACCCCAAACAGCCCACTTTAAGGTTAACGCAGCATGTTAAGTACAGAGGTGTGGCTTTGGAAAGCAAGTATTGTAGAGACATTCCCTTAGTCCTCTGCAATTACCCTCAACTTGACCTGATTTTTTCTTAAGGAAAGCAACAAATCTAACTCTTCACTGTTTAAACAATGTGGATGTTGACTTAGTTTGTGGTCATTTTTCTTCTATTCACATGTCCTGGACTGCTTGGAAAAAAAATTCAGAGTATCGGTTTCAATCAGACTTCATTCAAATTCAAATTTATTTATTTATTTAGTGCCAAATCATAACAAAGTTACCTCAAGGCACTTCATATATAAAGCGGGTCTAGACCAAACTCTTTAATCCTTTTGAATTATTTGAAAGGACACAACAAATCCCACCATGAGCAGCACTTGGCGACAGTGGTATTTATCAGATCTCTAACAGAGTTTCTGCTCTGCTGGTCCCGTCTGACGTTTGACCACACAATACTACATGTTGTTCCATTAACTTCAGCACACTTGCATAACAAAAGTTTCCACTGTATGTGTGTGCGTGCGTGTGTGTGCATCCTCTGTCAAGCCCTTGTTGGCGGTGTTGGGAATGTGTCCATGTCACAGTTCTCATCACTCAGCGCTCTGTATTTATGTGTGGGTACAGATGATCAAGTTACAGTCCTGACTGACAACTTAGTTCCATCTGTCAGTAACTGATGTGCTGTTTTCATGCATGTGAGTTTTCAAATAGTTTCTCTGAGTATTTGCAAATGACCAGAGTTCTTGTTATTCAGTTGGAATAATATATGTCTACACAAATATCACATCATAATTAATAGATTTAATTAATAAAATTTAATTGAAATAAGAAAGAAAGGCAAGACAGAATTTGTTGGTCATTTGGAGGGGGGTGAAAAGATCAAGGTTATAGGTTACAGTCTCACACACATTCTTACAAATGGGTTCATGAATCAAAAAATGTGTGTATTTCCTGTTTTCCAGCTCCACTTGGTCCACTGGAACTCTGACAAGTACAGTCTGTTCGAGGAGGCAGTGATGGAGGACAATGGACTGGCTGTAATTGGAATCTTTCTTAAGGTAAACACATGTACAAGCACGCGCACAGACTTGTTAAACCTTTCTAGTGGTGCATTGTCAACGCACACCACGCAGGTGGTGTGTGCAGTATATGCAGCTTTGCACTGTGATTCAATCCATATTAATGTGTAATCCATGTGTAGGTGGGAAAGAGACACGAGGGGCTACAGAAACTGGTAGACGCACTGCCTGCAATCAGACACAAGGTGAGTCCACATTCACACTGTTCACAATGCTGGTTTTTATAAGATGGTTTGCTCATCTCTGAAATGTACTTATCAGTCTAGTGACCAAATACACCAACCCCAATACAATCTGCTTGAAGTCTGCTCTTGAAGCGGAACAGTGCGTTACTGGAAGATAAACACTCCTGCCCTCTGGTGTTTTAGTAGAGATACTACAGGTCTGGTGAGAAAAGTACTGACAGGCCTTATTCACCAAATAATCCCAAGAACTAAACTCAGGAACCAGAATATCTGTGATAAGACAAATTAGACAAACCTGCAAACTGCTTTCTTTGAGACCACAATTATTACTGATATAAGTTATATGTGTTTCATATATACTCTTTTGAATTGCTATTTGAAGGTGACTGACTTGAAGTCAGTGTGTCCTTCTTTTACATCACTGCTACTGTACTGTTTATCATTAAACATGTCTGATAAGGTTTGTGTTTGTCTAATAAGATTTAGAAATGTGACACTTCTACAACACTTGTTGTGTACCACTCATTTAATATAGTGATTAGATGGTAATTGTAGATTACCTTGAGGCAGTTTAACTGACTGCTGTTGTTTGTCTCTCTGTCTCTGGCCGTCTGCAGGACAGTGTCGTCGAGTTCACCAGGTTCGATCCTGCCTGTCTGTTACCCAGCAACACTGACGACTACTGGACGTACCACGGCTCTCTGACAACTCCTCCTCTGACTGAGTCCGTCACCTGGATTGTTATGAAGCAGCACATCGAAGTCAGCCATGATCAGGTGTGTGTGTGTTTTAAACAAATATTTCTTTGGCTTTGATGTTTTATTTTTCTTCATTAAACTACATCTTTACATAATCAAGAGTATGATAACATATAATTATAATAAATATACATATATGATATAAAATTGATATAATTATGTATAATCAAATCAATAATCAGGGTATCAGAATGGAATAGTGTATCTTTGTTGCACTAATCAATATCTTTTATATAAACAATAACTATAATGATTTATAATGAGAAATATTAATCCATTGTTTGTGACTCACAGCAAAAAATCATCCAGGTCTTTTTTTGGTCTCTTTGAATTTATTGCATTCAGGAAAACCAAAACATAGTCTGCTCCATCAACCTTGTCTCAAGATGCTGGAGGAATCTGTTTTCTGCTGAAAAGCTCTGAAAGACCTGAAAATTGATCACTCTCATATTGATCACTCAGGTGGTGTGAAATATAGTCTCAAATGAAAACTGGTTCTGTAGGGTGAAGTCTAATTCTGGTCACACACTGCAACAACCCTAACCCTAATTAGGCAAACTAGCATGGCAGCATGTTTGGCTCTAGAATTACCGCTATTACAGAGAAGGTCAAATGAATCAGTCAGTGAAGTTATGTATACACCCTTTTCCCACCCTTCAGCTTGCTGTCTTCCGGAGCCTCCTGTTCACCTCGGCCGAGGAGGAGGTCCAGAAGAGTATGGTGAACAACTTCCGTGTGCAGCAGCCTCTGCGCGGTCGCACCATCCGCTCCTCCTTCACTCCCTTCCTACAGGGGGCTCCATCAGCTGAAGGCGACAAGCACACCCACTGATGCTGCCGGACCCAGTACACACACTATCTTACATAGTAACACACATGCAATTAACATCAAACACTACTCTGTGAGCAAGTGTCTGCATTCTCTAATTTCTCTTTATTCCGTCACAACACAATATTGTTCATCCATTTCGAGCAGAAATTGAACTTCATTTTTATTTCATGCTGTTCTTTCACACAGCGAATGGATGTTTTTAACCCCAACAGTGAAAAGTTTTACATGGAGGATGTAGGGAGACTTCAGTTTCTGGGTTATCAAGATTTTTATTTTTCAGATTTTGGTTTGACTGTTTCAAACCAATAACCATATAAGGGATGGTTGCTGTGGGGAAAATATGTAGATTTACTGAGTATTATTAAGGTGAATTATATTTATAAAACATTTACAGTTCATCCAGTTACTGTACATGGGTTTGTACAGCTGCAGCTCTGTGCAGAGAAATGCACTGAAGCTGGAAGCAAAAACCTAATGATGGAGCTGCTGCCAGTTTACAGAACAGCAACCAGGAGATTTAACAGACTGGAGTTCTTACCTTTTGTCTCTTGAATACACAACTTATTTCATATCAAGGGCTTTTTTTAAATCTTGAATTGTTGGTTCTATTCTTGATTTTATCATTAAAACATTAGGATAAATATAATATGTTTTCTGTTACAAAGAGATTATACTGTATACAGTACATCTGACATTCATAAACCTCTGTTTTAGTTGTTTTTTTATGATCATAGGTACAGACAGGAAAGACGAGATGACACATGCAGCAGCAAGCACTCAGCCTTGATACCACTTGAGCCACGGGTGCCCACCTCAGAAACCTTTGTTTCTGTGAGGTTTAAAACTCACAATAAGTTATTAATACGCACAAACTTGCCAGGTTACTGTAGCACATGTACTTTAAGAAGAAATAAGCAGTTATCTTCCATTGCTTACTTTAGTGTCTAGTACCATAACAGTGCCTTAAATGACTCTGAGTGACTCACTGCTCTTGGCAGAGTTCCCTCAAAGCTACACAACATAACAGAACGATCCGATCCACACCTGTCCTATTAAATTACTGTTCAAATACAGTGGTTGCCTCGATCAATGAGCTCAGGAACATTTTAGAGTAATCAGTAAACAATGCCCTCATTGAAGTTTGAGATTGATTGATTGATTGAATCAGGTTTAGTTATTGGGAGGGAGTTGCTGTCTTCATGTGTTTGGTTTTGTTTGTTTTCTTTCACTCGTTTTTATTTGAGGTAGATGACTAAGATTTATCAGAGTTGCATGGTGGGACAAATCAAATGTTACTGTTTTGGGATGGGAGGGTTGAAACGATCGAAGCTGCTTCTACGTTTTTAAATTTTAAAATCAAGTTGAAAGGATGCTAATAAGAATAACTGTGGCAGCCACATGTATTAAGGCTTCCTAAGGGATGGAAAGGTGACAGAGTGGGACCAACTGTCTACAACAACCTGTTTATACTGAATTCCACTATCTGAGCTACTTAAGGTGTATTTGATGTACTCCAGCTAAAGCTTTAAAAGACATAAACTATGGTCAATCAAATCCACCTCAGTGTATGAATTTTAACTTAATCCAGACTTTATTGTGACAACACTGCAGAATGAGTGTAGTAAAGAGCAAATTTATGCAACCTTGCATCATGCAAAGAAGTCTGGCAGTCTGCCTGCTATGGCTGTCCTCCAACAGTAGAGGTGCTCTGTGAGCATCTTACTAAGCAGCACTATTATGAAGAAAGAGGAGGTTTGAGAAAAAGACAGCAAAGTAAATAAGAAGCCAAGAGAGGGGAAGGAGGAGAGGAGCAAAGACATCAGAAAGCACCTGTTTTAGTTCTGCCTAAAAATTACACTACAAACCAGAAAACCACATCAAATCTGTCCATGTTTAAGGCTATTGAAACATGACTGTCTCCTCCATTGATGTACAGTTGAGTTAGGCAAAGCTAAGAGGCCACAGCTGTCTTTATAATCACTCAGTAACAAAGCAACTGTCCAACCGGCACTATACTTCTTTTGAAATAACTCCCCCGCATGGACGCTCGCACTCGGCACACTCACCCTGCTCCATCACCCCAGGTCCCCAGTTGAGGCCACGCATGAAGCCACACTGAATAGGCTGACAGGATCTGTATTGAAAAGATGTGATGCCATGTGATGTGCACTGAGTGAAGTTAACTCATTGTGAAGGCTGCAGACTGGGGGCCACACAGGGGGGGCAGGTTGAGAAAATATGACAAGTACAGAAAAGAAGAGGAATCCTGCTGTGGAATTTTATTTTGGTGTGTATCAGGAATGCTTTCATGGTTTCTGCATGGTTTCTTTTTTTCCTTTACTGATGTTCAACGACATCTGTGTCCGATGTATTTTACTGACATGGAGATAAGGGACCCAGTGCTGTATTTCTCTGTACAGCAGTGTTTTATTAATGTATTTGAATCATGCACCACGACCTACCATCATATTTCATGGAATCTTTTTTCTGTCGTTAAATGCAAATAATGTCAATGTATTCCAATGCAAATCTTAAGTCTGTGTAAACTGTTGTCTCTGTGATACAACATAACATCAGAAGTAATTTTTAAGGTGATTTGCTCTTAGAGGGTAAATCATTCAGATGATATGATGCTTTCTGCATCACAGTTACATCTTCAGAGTTTTCTTTTTCATCTGCCTTATATCACTGTTGGCCTTTCTAAGCATAACCCTGTTACAGAATGCTGCCATGCTGTTTTCTTCATGTTTCACACTCATCTTTCCATGCCTTCTGATGCTCAGTGTGATGTTTGAGCAGGTGTATGTTATGTACGTTTTACGCTGTATTTAGTACATATTTTAGCTGTTTATTTGTACAGTGGGCAGCCAACATTCCTGCCCTGTGGGGCTCCACTCGGCCCCTCTCCCCTCCCAGCTTGCCTTGCTCCACCTGGATGGCTCCTTATAGACCCCTATCCAGCTGTGCAACCAGGAAGTGTTTTTGTTCCAGAGACGCTCGAGGGGGGGGTGGGCGGTTTAGAAAACTATGATGATAAAGATGTAAAGATGATTTAAGAAGCTGACATTAATAGATGTGTAGTATAATTGAATGAATAAAGTCATGTGTGATGTTAAAGTGCAGTGTAATGCTGCTTGTATGACCTGTTTAAATTCCATGAAATTTTCAGTGATCACTCATCAGTGATTCCTTCTTTCAGGACCAGAGGCTGTCTATGGTTTACTTCACTGTTTTGAAGTGGGTGGGACTCGGTTTGAAATGATTTAGCAACATCTGAATCAAACGGCGTTGACAGTTTTTGGGTTGTTTGCCTATGTTGTCAACACTGTCAGTCAAGTGAGTTTAAGTTTGAGAGTTAAACTCTGCGTAAATAATAACTAGGTAGGTTTTTCACTCAGACTTTAATGTTGACTTTTATAAAGAAGAATTCAATGTGCAGTTCAAGTTTTCAGTGTTTGAAGTGAACACAGAGGGTATTTGGTATTTAACCACTTGGGAGTTTCCCTTTATTTTGACACAGAAAAACAAAAATAAAGGTATTTACCCCCTTTAATGGGACACACCTAGATTTTCACTGGTGTAGCTGATAGTGAAGGGGCTTCTGTTGATCTAGTGTCAATACACCTGCACCTGGGAGGTTCGACCTCTGGAGAGTCAAAGCTCAAGACTTCTGCTTCCAAACCATCTCGGTCTTTCTACGAAAATGTGCATCCCCATTGTTCTTCTCGCCGACCAACTCGACCCAATGCCTCTCGTATTCTGAACCAGAGTAGGAACATGTTTCAAAATAAAAGCTACCGCTAACTGCCTCAGTCTGTCTCAATCCCCCCACCACCACCCTCTAACTCCACTGATACCTTTGAAGTCCCCTAACACAGATGGGGGATGTTTGGTGGCCCCCACCCAAATGCCTGGGGTCCCGGGGGTGGGTTGTTTAAACACTCTTTCATACACTGTTACGATGATGTGATCTGGGTCTCCACCTGATTCAAACCAAAGAAATGAGACTGAAGCCAAACCTCTCAGGGTGTTTATTGTGCTTGGCTGCAGGGGAGAGGGGTCTGGATTTACAGGGACACACCAGTTAGTCTCTTCTGGGCTTCCCCTGATTGTATGAAAGTGGACAGACAGACTGGAGACCCCAAAGCTTTTAACTGTACAGAGTGTGTGACTCTAAGCAGGCGTCTTTGTAGTAGGTAAATGACAAAGATTTTATAACCACAGAATGAACTGGGACAAGTACATAGAGCACAGTCTATTTTCCCTGGCTGCGACAATGTGGCTGGTATTGTTTTCACCTTGTGTGTGTGTGTGTGTGTGTGTGTGTGTGTGTGTGTGTTTGTGTGTCCGCTTGGCAAAATGTGGAGATGTTATTGTAGCAGAATGTAGAGATGGTTTTGAGTATTTTGGCCACCTGTGGACAGATTTTGATAGCGACACAAATGTGGAAGATACGGTCACAAAACTTTGAAGGCCAAGTTCAAAGATGGGTGTGGTCCTCTCAATAGTTTTCTGATTCTCTACCCTGTCTGGGACATTCAGCCCCAAGATGGAAATATTTAAAGGTTAGTTTTAAGTCGGATTTTTTTGCCACTGTCATTAGTCTTGCAGCTATATATATATTTTAATCTGTTTATTAGATTTTAAATTTTCAACATAACACAAATCATATTAAGTACGTCATTGAGTACATGTATGAAACTATGTCTGGCAATTATTAAAGAGGTGTGAACCAGCCTCAACACATTCTAGCTCTGATATTTAATCGCACCTTTGTGGCCTTGTTCACTGGCCTCCAATGAATCAGAGATGAAAAGAAGCTGAAAAAAAAGCTGATTCTAACTGGAGACCTCGTCTTCCTGTCGTCCTCTGTGTGAGGGGGATCATGTTTAGAGCAACAATCTGCAAACCCCTCCAGTTCAACACACAGGCAGAGATATAAACAGGAACATACAATGAGAGGCCCTTCTCCCTCTGAACTCCAAGCCAGCTGCTCTTCCTCATCATCTTCCTCCTCTTTTACCCATCTCTGTGCTCCTCAGCCTCTGTGATGTGTTTGTTTTGGTCTTTCAGATATTTCAGACAAAGCACTTCCGTCAATGTGATTCCTGTTTTTTTGTGAATGCAGTCTAAACTGGTTTATCGTGGATGAAAAGTCGCCGCACTGTTGCACAACAAACCCGAGTAAATAATAGTCAATAAAAACCATAAAAATTAAATTTGCTCATATGACACTTTCTACAAACAAATTCATAGTAAAGGATCGATCAAGTATCCAGAGCAGAGATCACACCTTTTAGCCTTATTTGGAACAAAAACATCCTGTTCCCCCAGAGGAAAGGAAACATAAATGAACCCTATAGATTTCTGAATACTTAAAAACAAGACTAGTTCAAAATCTAGTACGTTGCTGGACCACCTATGGTCAAATCCTGATTTTATAACCATAACGTCATCTGATAAAATAACCAGACATATAAGTTAAAGCCAGAGACTGTGCTGTGATTTGAACTAAACTTACTCACGACACGATCGCTCAGAGGTAAAGTTAGAGGAGACTGAACATCTTTCTCTTTTTGTCTCACACAGAGCAGGTGACAGGTGCTTTAAATGGCACTGTCTCAAACTATGCATGTCTCGAGCCCTTCAGAAACATCAAGCACCTTGATTCAAGACCAGCTTACTTGTGGACATTGTAGAATGGCCGAGGGTCGTTCAGGTGTTTGTATATTTCTTGATCAACCTACACGCAGATTCCCCGGGACAGAGGCTGGAATCAGTGTGAATGTTACTCTGTTGCTGCCCGGACCTCCAGGACCTCTCTCACACCCACATCACAGTGTTTCTGAATGTTTTCCCATCGCTGCAGCATTTTCTCTCATACCTCTAACTCTGCGCTCTCCTTTCATTCCCATCAGAGCGGGTGGGTTAAATGATACGATGAAATGTTAGAAATGTGTTTTCAGTGATTCAGTGTGTGGTCAATGCTAAATAGTGTTTTTTTTATTTTCACCATATTGTTCTTGTATCGGGGGGCATGGTGGTGCAGGGGTTAGTACCCCAGGCTGAGGCCTTTCGGTCCAAAGACATCCATGTTTAGGTTAATTGGTGACTCTAAATTGCAGCGTAGCCAAAGGTGAAGGGGTTTCTGTTCATTATTTGTGTTTTTTAGAAAAAATGTTGCTCTTTCGCCCTGAATTTTTCAGTGATGACTCGTCAGTGATTCCTTCTTTCAGGACCAGAGTCTGTCTATGGTTTACTCACTGTTTTGAAGTGAGTGAGTTTGAAAAATGTGTTTTTCACCAATTAGGATTTAGCAGCATCTGAATCAAACAGCGTTGACAGTTTTAGGTTGTTTTGCCTATGTTGTCAACACTGTCAGTCAAATTTTAATCAATTTACAAGATTTGCTGAGTCTAAGTTTGAGAGTTAAACTCTGCATAAATAATAACTAGGTAGGTTTTTCAACCAGACTTTTCCTTTGATTGTTAGTTTAACATGAACATCTTATGTTAAAGAAAAAAATTAAGTTTTATACAATGTTCAGTGCAAATTTTCAGTGTTTTTATTGACCTGTTTAATTGTTACAAACCCTGAAGCTAAGAAGATGTGATGAGGCACTTTGACACAAACTGGTCCCTACAAGGCGATCTAAATTAATTACAAATGCAAAACACAAAATAAAAAGTATTTACCCCCTTTAATGGGACACATCTAGATTTTCACTGGTGTAGTCGATAGGAAAGGGGTTTCCGCTGATTATAATGTAAATACACCTTTATCTGGGAGGTCAAACCTCTGGAGAGTCAAAGCTCAAGACTTCTACTTCCAAACCGTCTCGGTCTCTATACGAAAATGTGCATCTCAGGCCTTTTCATTCATTCTGAAAAAAGTGAGGATATCGACGGCAATTCAGTCGTCTGGAACCAGGATATCATCTTCTCACAGTGACTGAAAAAATGTTCCTGCGTTTGTTCCCATGTCTCTTGGGGGCCCTTAAAAAGCCCTGCTACACAGGTTCACCAAAGGCAGACAGACACAGTTTAGATGAGCCAGGGACGAAATACGTGGATTAAAGTGTATTTGTGTCTCTTGGTCTCTGGCTCGACCTGAGACCAAGGTCTTGCATTCTTTAAGCTTTGTGTGGACATAGAGAAACAATATCAGAAAACACCTTTAGGCTGGATTTGGTGCTTACCTTATGTGAGCACAGGAAATTGTCTGTCTATGGTTTTTTTACTCACTGGGAAAAGGCCTTTCAAAGTCCACTTCTACAGACTGGTCCGACTATTCTGGTCCAGGCCCCAGGCAGGATTCAGCTTAAACCATTTGTGGTGGTGGTTAGCTACTGTTAGCCACTGTTAACTGGTGTGTAGTGTGTGTTAGTTGAGCTGGTTGAACTGGCACAGAGTGACCAGTCAGCTGTTAGTCAGATTGTAGTGATTGTGTTGTGTGGTACTCGAGGCAACCACACACCGAAAACCTTGCCCCGCTGCTTTTCCAAAGCCTTTTTTTCTATGTCTATTCAAAAATCTAGGGCACCAGCAATTCCCAGTAATCTTGTTTTTGCCAGTTTGCATCTGGTCGTCACAAACAAACTCTATTTGATCCTGTTAACGCTGCCTCTCTGCTTGTCTCTTATTTCTTTAAATAGCACTTGTTTCTCAATTGCAATGACCTGAGATTCATGAAAGCTGTAAATATCACCCCTGCGGCCTGTTTCCACTCCTTTGTATTTGATAAAGATATAAAAGTTTTTAGTTGATCATTAAAACACCCATGAGAACAGAAGAGGAAATTAAAAAAATCGAGGATTTGTTACACAGCTATGATTATTGATAACAAAATGTGTGCGTGTTATACAATAGGTTGTAATGGTAGCTCTTAATTGCCCAGGTGGGGTTGTTTGTCTTGGGATCCTCTCACGCAGCGACTGCTAAGATACGCTCCAGCCCCTTGTGACCATGAATGGAACATATGCCACAGATGCATAGCCTTTATCCACGTGTGTTTTTTGTCCTTAGAGGCCACCATAGAACTGGTTTGGCAACTTGTGCGCAGTCATAAACAGTAGTCTATGCTTTTAAAACAATTAGAGGCACAAACTACTGACTCCGTTTCATGGATAATGCTAGATAGGAATCATGACGGGAAGAAACAATAGAACCACAAATTAACCAAATGAAAGCGACAGCAGGGGGTCTTTGTGTGAGTTTCGGGGAAATTTGAAAAAGTTCAACTGACCAGTCTGAAAATACAGATCAAAGTCAAACGCGGTGCTTTGTTTTAAGTCACAAATTTGCTGCTTTGAACATGCGAACACACCAAATGTGATTTTGCTTTGCAGCCGGTATGTGGAGCATTTAAATGACGCTCGAATACAACTTAACTCGAACTCAAAACTTGAATTTTGTCCAACGGCAGCCATCTGTAAAACACACTCATCCAAACAAGTCTGGCTGATGACAGCTCTCAAAAGCAATGTGGACTCGTAACGCTTTGAAGAGGAGGAGCCAGATCTGTAAATGACTTCAAGATGTTCTGGATCTCCGTTCCTGGTGGTGTCAACTTGCCCCGGGCTATTTTCAGTATCTCTCTGAGCTTATAACATCATTAAACCTGTCCAGTTGGTTTGGTTTTACTTGAAATTGCTGAGTGTTTCTCCTGCCTGTGCTGTATTTCTGGTGCGTCTTTATAAGTCCCATAAATGGTAGATTCCAAAACATCAGGTCAGGAGTCACCAGGAGTCAGGTCAGGCATCGTGGGGCACAAGGGTCGAGGTAAGTTGGCAGTTGGGTTGGGTTCAGGTTAAGATTGGAGGAAACACATTTTGATACTGGCTTCACTTTCACCTGAAGTGAACCTCCAGAGCCATTTGGAAATAACACCATCCATCCATTACCTATATCACTTATCCGCCGGGGTCGCAGGGGGCCAATGCTCAATGTCAGCTGGAGCCAATCCCTGCCGACGCTGGGCGAGGGCGGGGTACATCCTGGACAGGTCACCAGTCTATCACGATATAGGGCCGACATATAGGGACATAATTACCTACGGGCAATTTAGAGTCACCTATTAACCTAAATATATATGTGAACCCACGTGAGGCACAGGGAGAACATGCAAACTCTACAACCCGGGGTTCAAACCCAGAACCCTCTTGCTGTGAGGTGACAGCACTAACCACTGGACCACCAAGTCGCTTTTTCCCATACACATGCTTGGCAACAACACTAATCCACTTTTTCTTGTCTGGCTGGTATGATTTTAAAGATTTGGGTCCATTTCTAAAACAGTTTTAGCAGCTGGGTGGAATTAAAGTCGGACGAGCAACAAACCCCCAAACTTCATTCACCTGAAAATGATATTTGGTGTTTACTGAGCAGATGAAAGGCCAAATATGTGTGTTCTTTAGGAATAAGAGTGGCATGAAGGGGTGTGGGTGGGGTTTGTACCCTTGTCTACCACTTGAGGGCGGGAAAGGACAGAAGAGACCATGGTACCGGCAACGGGGGTTGGCTTAGGCAGAGATAATCATGTCAGTTTTCTCGGTGCCTTTGTAGAGAGGCAGTGCAGCGACACGAGGAAGCACGTTACCGAGACACACACTGACAGAGGAGCCACGAACTCCGCGTGGCTGAGCCCGGCCGGCATCAGACGACTCACCGGGCGGACCGGCGGCAGAGGGACGCGGTCGGCAGAGCGGGAAGCTCGGTGTCCCCCGATTTAGGAAGAAGAAAGAGGAAACCCAGCCACACATGTCTGCGATAAAGAAGAGAAATTCAAATTCCATGGCAGAGGAGGACAAGCAGCTCACCCAGAGGATGCTGTCCCCGAGCGGCGGCGGGGAGAAGGGGGACCCCACCGAGGGTGGAGCTGCGGTGAGCGCCGCCAAGGGCCACGACAGCAGCGTAGGAGAGCGAAAAGAGGTCACCCTGAAGAGGACCATCACCCTGGTGAACGGCGTGGCCATCATCGTGGGCACGATCATAGGCTCGGGCATCTTCGTCACGCCGACCGGGGTGGTGCGGGAGGCCGGCTCCGTGGGGCTGTCCCTCATCGTGTGGTCAGTGTGCGGGGTCTTCTCCACGGTGGGGGCCCTCTGCTACGCGGAGCTGGGGACCACCATCACCAAGTCCGGCGGGGACTATGCCTATATCCTGGAGGTTTACGGCTCCCTGGTGGCTTTCCTCAAACTCTGGATCGAGCTGCTCATCATCCGACCGTCCTCCCAGTACATCGTCGCCTTCGTCTTCGCCACCTACCTCCTCAAGCCCCTGTTCCCCGAGTGCCCGGTGCCGGAGTCCGGGGCCAAGCTGGTGGCCTGCCTCTGCATCCGTGAGTATCCCGGCGAGGATGATGCAACTTCACTCCCTGTTGTTGGTGTTTTTTATTTATTTATTTATTTATTTATTTATTTATTTATTTTTTATTTTTTTTATTTCTCGTGTCGCTTCGCGCTTCAAAAAATGAAGAAAAAACAAAATAAAACATCAGCTCACACTTTATCAATAATGTCCTCAGCTCCACGTGTAACGATGGTGAGACGCACGCGCGCACTTTAATCATCCACGCGCGAGCCTCGAGCAGTGTTGAAAAAAAGCCGCGTTATTACATCAGATGCAGGATGTTGTCATTCATGATGCAACACACATTCAAACTGCATGTTTCTTATTGTTTAACCTTTATCTCTAGTTCTAATAATAACCATTGATTAATTAATCAATAATTACTCTTTATTTTTAAATATTAACTGTACCATACCAATAGTTTCACACATGTTCTGAAGTGTGTCCATAAATATAAAATTCAGCAGGAAACTCCAGCACATATATTTACTTGAACAGGTAACATTTAAAAAAAAAAAAAAAATCCAATTAAGACTATTTGATAATATCCCATGATTCATTGGTGAGTTCCCATTGTCTGAAACCATCTATTAGCCACTTAGTTTTACAATTTCTGACTTCAAAATTTGTGGGCATGCTTTAATAAGATACTTAAATAAGAAAAAAAAATAATTTACCGTTATAATTTATGAATTAATGTTGTATGTGTAGGTTATTAACGAGACAAAACGTATGAGAATTTGATGAAACCTCAGCTGTAAATCTCCTATAAGACTGAAATAGTGTTTTGTGTCTTAAGTCTTAACTAATTAAGTCTAATTAAGATTATTAGCTGCTTAAGTCTGTTATAACCAGTCACTAGTTGTTGTCTTTGACCGCCTCATAACCCTCCCCATACATCCGTATACACAACACTGTGTATTAATGTTTATGAATATATATGTGTTTGATACCGACTGGTAACTGTAGGAGCTAATCTTCAGATTGACTGAAGGCTAAAGCCCGACTGAGAGTGCATGACAAGGCTGTGGACAAAGAGGATCAGGTGTGTGTTTGTGTACGTGTGTGTGTGTGTGTGTGTGTGTGCACCTGTGGTATTAGCAATGGGGTGGTCAGGGCCACTGTGGGGCTGAGAGCCAACTCTACACACACACACACACACACACACACACACAAACACATCCATACCTCCATAGGTCTATTTTGGTGTGAGTCATTGTTCCATCTGACCCATTTCCTGGTGACTTTGTGTAATGGAGACAAGTGTGTTTCTGTATGTGTTCACTTGCACGCATGTTTAAATTTGTGCACGCACATAAATGAATATAGCCAAGTATTTAGCCAGGTGTGTGTGTGCATGCCTGTTTGAGTTTGGATGCCAGGCTCCTATATGTGTGTGTGTTTGTGTGTTTGTGTGTGTGTGTGTGTGTGTGTGTGTGTGTGTGTGTGTGTGTGTGTGTGTGTGTGTGTGTGTGTGTTCTGTCCTCTACTGTAATCAGCTCTCTCGCTCTTTCTCCCTCCCTCTCTTTGTCTTGGTCTCTCTAACACAGAGCTTTATTGTGCTCTGTCTCTGTCTCGTCCTTCTGTTGTGGCCCCGACCTGATTTAGGAGATTTTGAAGGGACCTGCTGCTTTAGTTAATCACTTTTAATGGGGTCCAGGGTTAGGGGCCTCTTAGACAACTTTGAGTGTGAGTTTTTCTGTGTATGGTGGAGGGGGGAAGGGCACCAGTACTGTACATGTGCGTGTTGAAGACAGAGGTTTGCAAGAAAAGGATTTAATTCCCTGTGAATTCTTCTCCAGCTTCCAGCGCTGCTGAGCGCCACAAATAAATGCACACACGCACACAGCCAGTTAAAAGCTATTTTAAGATGTGTCAAATTATGTTCTATATATAAAATGAAAAAATAAAAACACTTTAAAAGGAAAAGTTAGTTTCTCACATCCCCAGTTTGAGTTCCTCTGTGTCCTGCAGAGCGGCGTGGTGATACAGGTGTGACTCAGCGTGACCTTTCATGTGGTGCAGAAACCAGGGATGAGCTGTTTAATAAATTAAAGTCTTTCTCTGTTTTTCTCTGCAGTCCTGTTGACCTTTGTGAACTGCTACAGTGTGAAGGCGGCCACCAGAGTGCAGGACATCTTTGCTGCAGCCAAACTTCTGGCGCTCGGGCTCATCATCATCATTGGCTTTGTTCAGATTGGCAAAGGTAACACACACATTCACATGGTTACTGTTAGGGCACTACGTTACATTAACATTTTTTACATGTGCATATTATTTGTAATTTTTAATTGTTGACAACAGACACAAGAAAAACTAAAATTACTTTAATAACAATTTTATTGTGCTGATATAAATTCTTCCAGTTATCATTCTACAGATTCCTTTAGATAATCTGTAATTAACCAAACTGTCTATTAAACATATTCTATACATTGCCCATACTTTTGTTGTGGCAATCAATATAAGATAATGTTAATATTACACCAAAATATATTTAATTCTTTTCAGTGTAATTAGATTATTGTTTACTTGTGAACCTCATAAGATTTCAGTTCTGTTCCTGATCACATAGGCCACTAAAATTAGAATCAATCACTCAATCAATCATTCAATTTTGTGGTAAAATCAAGAAATTCATACTTTGTTGAAGCTGAATTTACTAATAGTAAACATCCAAATCTTTTTTTTTTTACAAATGCCGACAAATTCTGTGCATGTGAAACGTTCAGATCTGAATAAAAATAAGTGCCGTTGTAAAAGGACTCAACCGTTACACATAAACCTCCCTTTAAATTGTTTATTTGTTCAAGCAGATGCCAGTAAAGTAACAGTTGGCTTTAAAAACACACAACACCCCAAAGACAACCTCACAACAAACATGCCCATGCACATACAGTAGCTCACACACACAATACATTCAGTATTTTCCATCTGTGACATCTGTAACGGTTTGTGCCACATGACTAGAAACAGGAAGTGGCTGGTTTGGATGTGCACAGTGAAGGTGAAGTAATTTTTTCTGACGTGTACATATCAACTGCTCTTCCTGTTTATTTAATTTTCTCACTTGATGAGATGATCATCTAAATAAAATGGATAGAAAATCAAAGGTACATTAGATTTAGTGTGTGAGCAATAGACCCATCAACTTTTTTTCTCTTTGAACCCCAGTTATTCTAAATCTGCCTTGTGCCGCTTCAGGGACGACATCAGATCAGATTCCTGTTCTGGCCAATGTTAATCTCGGGACAGCCTTCTGTCTTTGTTGCATGCGAGCGGCGAATCAGGGGAGGCAGAGTAGCGGGTGCTTGGCCTCCTGGAATCTGGCCGATCCCTCATTAAGGTCGCAGGACGTTGTGAAGTTTGGCCAGAAACGGGAAGATAGCACAGAGAAACCAGACAATGACTCTGGAGAAAAACACAGCTCCTTTCATTGGAAATCTACGCATTAGCTCCAAGAAGCTTGAGTCACACAAAGGCTGGAGCAGAACAAACAAGAGCAACTTTTCCCATTTACTATAGATGATCAGAGAAGGACATGTCTAGAGGCAGGAAGTAAACCCAGGAAATCAAACCCTGCCCCTTGAGGAAAGCTGTCTTAAATAAGACTTTGGGGTTCACTAGGTTCATGCCACAGAAATTAGACTACATACCAAAGGTGGTATAATACCTTTCCACTATCCTTCTGATGATTTAGGAAAGCCTCTACCAGTTAACTGTAGGCTTATACCCCCTCCACCCCACCACCCCGCTGCCCTTGCGTGTTTGCCACCAAACCCTGCTGTGCCCCTATGGCTGCGTCGCTTCCTGTCTGCAGTGAAGCTGTCTGGTGTCGTTCTCCTCAGAGAGAGACAGAGGCATAAAGACACTGACGGGGGTGGGTGGGGCTGTTACTCTAGTTCTGCATTCGATCATCATAAATCTATGCTCTAAACTATGCCTGAAATAGAAATTCGAGGGGAACCCCCCTAAAACTGGGGGAGTCAACAAGCGTGTGTGCTGAATGTGAATGAGTCAGTAATTGAATGTGATCACATTGTGAAGAGAGTTATGGGGCAGCAGCAGCAGCACAAAGCTCCATTTATTCAGATTATTTTGCAGTTTAAAGAGAGAAAGAGAGAACTTTGGACTGAGGGGTGATTGTGGTGATCAACCAACCACGTCTCTGATTTGTTTACTCCAGCTGTGTGTTTCCTCTGTCTGCTCACCCATGACTTCTGACCCTTTGACCTCACACCTGACATTGACCCCAGTCGGGCTGAAATCTCAGTTTAACTCGAACTGCAGCACCAAAGCGACAGGCCTTGATAGTTTCTACAAGAGCTTAAAGCATCTGAAACAGTTTACAAAGTTGAAATAATAGAAATAAAATGTAAATATGAAGAATACTAAAGTGATACATACAATTTAAAGGTTGCATTTTTCAGTGTGTAATGGTGGGATTTAATTTTAATTAAATAAAAAGGGGCCAGTTCTTTTTTAATGAAAAGAACTGGCCTTGTTGATGTTTAACACTTAACATCAGGAGTCATTTCTCCACAACAACGGGGCCAAGAGACGTTTGACCTGCAGTCGCTGGAACCAAATCCAAATCCAACTTCAGTCCCTTATCGCATACACACACACACTTAGTGGGTGAAATGACAGACTGCCTGTTTGTGTGGAGGTCAGAGGTCACAGGTCTCAGATCAGCAGACCAGTGGGCACAACACTGACTGGAATTGTTCCAGAGCAGAAAGAGGTGAAGCAAAGGGGGGAAAGTGTCAGTGAGGTTGGACAGAGAGAGAAGGTGAGGAGGAGGAAGGAGAGCAGGAAGGAGAGGAGCCAGAGGAAAATGAGACCTGTGCTACCTCATGGGAAACTAGTTTTGCATTGGAGGTTTGGCACCAAGAGGCCACAGTACAAATAAAACTATTTGTTTGAGCTGTGTGTGTTTGTTGGGAGCGTTCTCACTTTAAATTAAATCAGGTTGATGCAGTCATAAATCAGTTTGTTTCAGGTCAGTTTCAGTAGGTTCTCTCTTTTCAGACAGAGATGCAGTTTGTGGGCAGGTGGGCGTGTGGACGTAATAACATAATAAGCGTGAGCAAGCAAGTAGTTACAGACAAACTGAGGCTTCAACTCAGCTACTGGAATCAAACAGAGAGCTGGACATTATACTGAGTGTTGCCTTAGAGACCTTTGACCTGGACTCAACATTAATGCTACATATAATAAACCCTGACTTTGTTAAGGAAACAACATTTAATCCCAATCAATAATCCCGATCTTGATCTACGTGAGCCAAATAAAAGTGCTTTGTTTAGTACCTGTTTGTGTGTGTCGCTGGAGTGAGGAGGCTCCTCATTTGTTATACAAGTGCATTTCAAGCCGGTCTGATCGCCACTCTGATCCTGATGCTTTTCTTAAATCTTCAACACTGTTTTATCACAGTGCTTCTAATAACTGTTTATCACTGTAGACACTGTAGATTATGTAGATTTAGACAAAGACTTGCTGCGTGGCTGAGATTATATTAAATTATATTATATCAACACACTAACCTAAAGCCTGCTCTGCTGCAGGCCTACCTGGCAGAGTGGTTCTTTAGTTCACAAATGACTAATTTTTCATTAGTAAATGAAAAAATGTGTAATTTGTGAACTAAATAATCATTTGCAAAGGTGTGTTTCAGACTAGTAATGTTGGAAAAAAAATAAATTGTTGGTCTCAGACACACTCCTTGTGCCTTACACATGGAAGTCACCCTGCAGCAGAGCTGTCTGCTGGTGACTCCGATTAGAGCCCAGTGTAATCTCATTAACTCCAACAATCCCCCGCTTTCTCAATCTGACACCTGCCCCCACTGTTTGGAAGTGAAACACTCACAGAGGATGATCTCCTCATGGCAAACAGCGGCCGAGACTCACCCCTGATTTACTTCAGTTTCATCTTGTCATACTCAATCCGCAGGGATTTCCCTCTCAGCTTCTTATTCTGTGTCTGTCTGATGCTGACAGAGTTTATTTAATACAAAACACAGACTCACCCATTTGTAAGTGAGTTTGCACTGTGGTTCAGAAGTTTGTAAAGTGTGTTTGCAGAGTGAGAGGGACCAAACTGAATCAGGTAACAACAAGCTTTGAGAACATTCACTTCCTTTTCCTCTACCTGATCCACTGCCTCTTTAAAATCAATGTAAACTCAGTTACCGCCAGTTATGCACCTGAATGTCCTTCAGTTTGCTGTGTGAACTGATCTAAATTCACACGAAGCATGTTCCCTGTAGGGAGGTGGATGAGAGGACTGCCACCAGTCTAAAGTCTGTTATGGTTATGGAGCTGCAGCCAGGAGGAGATTAGCTGATCTTAGAACAAAGACCAGCTAAAGCCTCTGTCCAAAGTTCAAAATCAAACCTAAGGGCCTCTTAATAAACACAATATATGTTGTTTGCTCAACTCGTGCACAAATAGAAATGTAGATACTGTTGTTATTAAAAAATGGGATGACAAGAAAGTTCACATCATGATCCTGAGGCAAAATATTATTATGAAACAATCATAGAAATGTGCTTTAAACTCTTAAAATAACTCTAAAACATACTGAAATGTATGTAATGTGTGTGTGTATATATATATGTGTGTGTGTGTGTGTGTGTGTGTGTGTGTCCTATCTGTGATGCATTAAAAGTATATTATATATGTGTGTGTGTGTGTGTGTATATAAATATACTTTTAATGCATCACGGATAGGACACATCTTTTACAGTGAAAGTTATTATAGGTCAATATAAATTAGCAGGTCTTCCTGTATAAATATTTGTGAATATTATTATAGGACTGCTCCTTTAACAAATATAAAGTCTCATAGTGTCAAACTGAACCACAGTCCTGCAGACTTCAGCCACAGACAGTGAAGTGTGTCAAACAACATTTCCATGTCACTCGTGAGGTTATTAACGATTATTTCCAATTCACGATTATGCCAATAATGCAGCATGTTATTATGATAATACCCCCCCCCCCGTTATTTACTAAGGTATTAAATTATTTATTATTAAATCGTTTATTACTAAGGTAATAAATGGAAATCCATTTAGTGACTAAATGAGTCTTGTCCTTCTTATTAAACCAGAACTTACTGGAGGTTGTAACTCAGGTTGTTTTTGTTAGTATGTGTGTACTAATGTGTGTTTATTCTACAGTGTGCACATTTCATTCATTGTATATGTGCATGTGTGTGTGTCTCACTTTCACTGCCTGGCTCTTGTGTCATGTGACCAGCTGATCAAAGGGTGTTTCCTGACTAGCGTGGTAGAAGGTAATGGAGGAAACAGAAGATATTTGTGTTTCTTTTGACCAACTGAGTCCTCATCTCACAAAATAAAGATCAGAATGGAGTCAAAGGAGGAAAAATCCGGTCGTGATTCAGGTTTGGGGCAAATCAACTGTTCAGGCCTCACAGAGGATTTTAAGTGAGCCAAGGTTTTGTTCAGGAACATGGTCCTGAACAGTAGCTGTGTCTATCTCAGTGTAAAGAAATGTGCAAACAAGGCTTGGGGAGGATGATGGTCACATGATCTCTCAGTGTAAGTGTGGCCTCTCAGTTGGTTTAAACAAAAAACCCTTGTGCATATATATATATATATGAGAAAGCATTTGATGTTTGACTGACACAAATCATTGTTGTTAACAATGAATGTGGTTGTAAACGGAAACAGAAGTCCTGACAGATTAACATGTCAGTGTTCAGATGACTTAAAAATCTCTGTTATGTGAAACATCTGACTGGTGGAATGTGTTTTCTGAAGAAAAACCTTTATTGTTGTGTGGCTGTGTGCCAGATTTCTCTCACCTGAGCACACCCATATGATTGCAACACTTTATTTGAGAATGAGTTTTGGTTAAATCTCTAGAGCTGGAAAGGATTTGAGTGTGTAGTAAATTGTAAATGCTTTCTTCTGAAATGTAGGGCACTTGAAGTGAGAAAGTAGATGTACCTCAACATTGTGCTTGACTTGAAGTGAGTGCAGTTCACTCACTTACTTTCTATCACTGGAATAAACAGGGGGGGGGCAGGAGAGACATTGTAGTAATGAGGCGTTTCCCACAATGCACAGTGGCTTAGAGCTCACCATCCCAGTACCAACACGACCCAGGGCTGTTGGTTTAGCAACCGTCGCCTTGTCTGAGAATGTGTGTTTGTGTGTGTGTGTGTGTTTGTGTGTGTGTGTGTGTGTGTGTGTGTGTGTTGGGAGTAGGTCCATCAGGAATGTGGCGCAAACCAGGAGAAACCTGGGGGTCAGACAGGGGCTGTGATCGAAACGATGTAAATCCTCAGAAAATAGTTATTCTCACTGTCTCTCTCTCTCTCACTGTCTCTCTCTCTCTCACTGTCTCTCTCTCTCTCACTGTCTCTCTCTGTCTCTCTCTCTTTCTCATTGTCTCTCACTGTCTCTCTCTCTTTCTCACTGTCTCTCACTGTCTCTCTCTCTCTCTCTCTCACTGTCTCTCTCTCTCTCTTTCTCACTGTCTCTCACTGTCTCTCACTGTCTCTCACTGTCTCTCTCTCTTTCTCACTGTCTCTCACTGTCTCTCTCTCTCTCTCTCTCACTGTCTCTCTCTCTCTCTTTCTCACTGTCTCTCACTGTCTCTCTCTCTCTCACTGTCTCTCACTGTCTCTCACTGTCTCTCTCTCTTTCTCACTGTCTCTCACTGTCTCTCTCTCTCTCTCTCTCTCTCTCACTGTCTCTCTCTCTCTCTTTCTCACTGTTTCTCACTGTCTCTCTCTCTCTTTCTCACTGTCTCTCACTGTCTCTCACTGTCTCTCTCTCTCTCTCACTGTCTCTCACTGTCTCTCTCTCCTTGCAGCCCGTTCTGTTTGTCCCTATGATCTATCCATGCCTGATGTGGATCCACAGTCTGGGTCACTTATTGACCGTCTCAGCCCTCAGTCTTAGCTCAGCCCGTCACTGAATCACTGTAACACAGCAAAGCTTTTCTTTTGGACTTAACCTGAGTCTTTCTCCTCCAGGTGGCACGGTCGACCTCCTTCCAGAGAATTCATTCAAGGGATCTAAATATGATTTTGGAAGCATCGGCCTGGCGCTGTACAGCGGCCTGTTTGCCTACGGTGGCTGGTGAGTTAAGACACCAACATACTTGTGTGATCAGGTTTCATGACACTAAGCTGCCCATTCAGTATCTGATTTCCCATTTAGGATCAGACAAATTAAAATGTTAATCCCACTGACTCATTCTGTAATTACTTCATGACCCCTCATGGTGAAAGAATTAAAATAGACAGGGATCATTACACCATGGCAACAATTTTTAAATTAACACATGGTCATCTCATTATCATCAAGATTCCTCTGATTTGTCAAATTATCAGTCAGCTACTTTATCACATAGACACATAGTGGGCTGCTCTGCTGTCACCATCTTGGCACTTCCTGAATCCTCCTCAGTGCCAGCTATTCCAAAAATGGGCAAAGGGGCGGGTTGACTTCGTGGAAGCCATTTTGTGGCAAGCATACGCTGCATACCTGTCACCCAAAGTGGCACATCCTCAATTATGCATGACTTTAAATCTTAGTAGAATTTGAACCAGTAAGTTATATAAAGATGCATCTTCTGCACAGTTGCTGTGAAGGAGGAAGCTTGTTTCCCACAATGCACATAGCTATGGCTATTTGCACCAGGCTGTAAACATGTTTATTTCTGCTGTAAAGTTGGACATTTTAACATGAGAGTGGATTGATTCTCTTATGGAGCCAGACCCTAGTGGTCATTTGAGGAACTGCAGTTTTTGGCCTCATTTTTCAGCCCCATGTTTGCCACTTGTTTTTTTTTCTTTTTTTTTAACCACCTTGATATTGAATGGAATTAATTTGTGAATCAATCAAGTCTTTGCACTCTAAACACAAATAGATTTTCTTTCTTGGGCTATGTAAATTAGAAATGTACTAAAAACAAAAAAAAATGAAACTTTTCCTCACTTCTACTTGTTTTCAGAAGTTATTTTTCTACATATCACTGTTGTTTTTTGTAATATAAACACAGACAACCATCTATACACTTATACAAAGCAGTTGTACTATAAACAATATATCTATTTTTGTGTCTAATTGTCTTCTGCTTCTAGGAACTACTTGAATTTTGTTACTGAGGAGATGATTGAACCTTACAAGTGAGTATGAATGACTGACTTAAATGTCATCAAATGCCATTTAAAATACAGACTTGGTTGCAGAGGAGTGACTGATCATTTGTAGCTGTAACTGAGGACTGTTTTATTTCTATGTCTTCCTCAGGAACCTTCCCAGAGCCATCATCATCTCTCTGCCCATAGTGACAGCAGTATATGTCCTGACCAACCTGGCATATTTCACCACTCTCACACCAGACCAGATGCTCGTCTCAGAGGCTGTGGCTGTGGTGAGTGCTTGAGCTGTTTTCTATTTATGAAGGGCACCAAATGCAGTGTAGAGTATATAGTTTAGAAATATACAGTATTATTTTATAGTTTCAAGTGTGAGTCTATTCACATCAGCAACTGAAATTTCAGTTAAAGTCAGTGCAATTGCATGGAATAACATGAAGTAAATCCACTTTAAGTGTTTGGTTTTTTTCCTGTCAACTCCACTGGTTGAAAAAGAAGTCCAACTGTATTGAAGTGTATGGGAAAATGGCCCTATTCCTCAATAGATTTATTACCTCAGTAAACATTTTCCTAATAAGTTTATGGTCTCAATCATAGTAGAAGTCACTATGAGGGACAGTTTTGTTTTGTGGTTCCTGGGTCTCCATTGCTGATGTAGTAAACAAATAATCCTGAATCTGTTTTGAATAATGTGGTGTCCTGCAGGATTTTGGAAACAGCCACCTGGGTGTGATGGCATGGATCATCCCAGTGTTTGTGGGCCTGTCCTGCTTTGGATCAGTCAACGGCTCCCTGTTCACATCATCCAGGTAACACACAGACATACTCAGAAACACTTGTAGACTACAGTGCAAAGTTTTAGACATGGAGAGTTCAAAAACACCAGAGCCCTGGATTAAAAATGCATTAAATTACCTATTGACACTTGCCCATGTTTTTCCCTCCCTCTCAGGTTATTCTTCGTGGGCTCCCGGGAAGGTCACCTGCCCACTCTGCTGTCAATGATCCACCCCACTATGCTGACCCCACTGCCCTCGCTTATATTCACCGTATGTACTTTTATAGTCTCATGACTGTACACAAGGTCACAAGGGTCTGGATGCTTTGGAGTCTTTTAATCAAAGGGGCACCACTTCACTGACATACAGTAGTAATTAAGGGTGGGTTGTTATAATGATGCTTTCGAATTAGAAACAAACTGGGAACAAGCCACACTGTTTCACTGCAATCTCACACACACAATAGTGATACTCTTACAGCTACTTTAAAATCTCAGTGTGTGGTCGTTGCTACTACAATATAAGAATTTGATAAAACCATGTTAGAGCAAAGAGCAACACCACCTGTACCTCAAGATGTAAGGTGTGTGTCCTCAGCATCAAAGATGGAGCCCATGTTATGTGGCATCCTCCGTGACAAATAAGCCATTATGGAGTATTAAATGATCAGAGAGGTAATTGGTTGGTTTTTACATGTTTTTCATTGCATCTCTCTCTTGCTCTCTCCAGTGTGCGATGACACTGCTCTACGCCTTCTCCAAGGACATCTTCTCCGTTATAAACTTCTTCAGTTTCTTCAACTGGCTCTGCATCGCCATGGCAATAGTTGGGATGATGTGGCTACGTTATAAGAAACCCGAGTTGGAGCGACCCATTAAGGTGAGATGATAGATCCATCCATCCATCCATCCATCCATCCATCCATCCATCCATCCATCCATCCATCCATCCATCCATCCATCCATCCATCTCTCTGACTTTCTGCTCACAAATACCCAGAAATATCAGTAGAGGATCATTTCAAACCACTTTTATTCAAATTGGTGATGGAGGTGAAGGTGTAGGGGCACGGACAGATGCTTACAGACAAGACAGAGACAAGTGGATGGTGAAGTTTCACTCAGTCTTTGTCGCCATTGACTCCGACTCAAGTTAGCTTTGGCAGCCCGAAACGTTTCCTCTTTGTCTCATGCAACAAAGACTCATTCAGTGGAGCTTGAGTGAATGGAGGCTGATCGCAGATTAAAAGAGAAGCTGGATGCTTGTCAGCTGGTGTTGAGGCTTGCTGGGTAGTATAGTGTGTGAGTGTGCACGGGAGTAGGAATGCTGTGTCTCCTGACCAGAACCAGTTGCTGCAGGACTGCCCCGACACACAGAGGACCATTGTGCCATTGTTGCAATTTATTTGCACATGAGTGTGTGTGAGTTTTCACATGTGATGCTGCGTATGCATATCTCTTATTAGAGAGCCGGATGCCTGCCATGACTCTGCTCATCCGCCCGCTGGCACATGAGGCAGAGTCTGTCAGGGCAGCGAAGTGAGAGGGGCGGATACGTCTTTGTGAGTGAGTGGTGGGACAGTGGTGGCACTGTCTCCCTGCTGACCTCCATCTCTCTTTCACTCTCCCACTCCATCTCTGTCTCCTTTCTTTGTCTGTCACATTCCTGCTGTTCATCAGATTTAGAGCAGAACTGCCAGAAAATCACTCCATTAAGTTCACTAATTAAGTTTTTTAGTTAAGAGAAACATCTATACATCCGTAACTTGGTAGTTTAACCAGTTCACACCCAAAGGTGTTGATGCCTTGACATTACTGAAGGGATTGTTGAATGTCTCAATGTCTCATTCCCAAACTGTTGCAGTGAATCTCCTGCATTAACCTGAAAGGATTTAAGGCATAAGAGCGTTGGTGATGTGTCTGATGTTGGCCGATGAGCCCCGGCTCTCAGTTTGTGTTCCTGTTGGCCTTAAGATGCTAAATGTGTTTGTGGTTAGAGCTATGTCCAGGACAGTGAAGGCTCCCCCAAAAATAAAACTATACAAATATAATCTAAGATGTAAGTCATTTAAAGCAATACAAGCATGCAGTGGTTATGATACAGTACAGAGATTTAAAAGGATTAATAGGGACTAACTCAATGATTTGATATTTTTTGCATATTGTTCCACTTCTGTGAGGCATAAGATCAACACACAACACTGTAGTTCTCCTCAGGCGAGTGTTTTAGAGCCTCTCAGCTTATTTTCTCGGTTTTCACACTGTTTGGCTTCACTTTCACTGCTGTCATCAACTTCAGACCATCTGCTCAGCACCAACAAGCAGTGACACCAAGGTCTGAGTATCTCAGTTGCTCTTGCCTCGTTTGCTTTGCAGAGTGCAGGCGGGAGAAAAAAAAGCTGTGGAACTTCCTGCTCTGTCTCATGTTCATGAATCGTTTTAGTTTATTTTATAACCCCCGTGTCTTTTCAGGTGAATATTCTGCTGCCGGTGAGTTTTGTCCTGGCCTGCCTCTTCCTCATCATCGTCTCCATCTGGAAAACGCCAGTGGAGTGTGCCACCGGCTTCGGCATCATCATCACCGGAGTCCCAGTCTACCTACTGGGCGTGTGGTGGAAAACCAAACCCAAGTGGCTGGTGCATAGCATCTGTGAGTACGACATGGCGCAACATGACACGACGCGCTTCTCCTCTCAGTTTCTGTATCTGTTCTTGTTATTTCTCTGAACGTTGTGTGTAACCGCCGCCCGTGTGTGTTTTGCAGTTTCGACCACGGCCTTTTGTCAGAAGGTGATGGAGGTGGTCCCTCAGGAGTCCTAAATGGCCTCGCCTCTAATTTCAGACAGCGATTCCAATCAGATTCCACCAACAGTGATTTCTGGCCTCTGACATCACAGCCGATGAAGCTTGACCTCTGTCAACCCCTTCCTCTCTCTCTCCCTCTCTCCTGACGAAGACAGACACATGCAGCTGTCTGAAGTTACTGTTTCTTCGTCGTCTTCAACTACTTTTCTTTTGTTTTTTATGTTGCTGACAGTTTTGGGATGTTATGTTTAGAAAGGCCTATTTTTAGTCACTAACTCTTCTTCATAGGCTGCATTGATGTTGGTGATGTTTATTTCATACAATGCATTTCAATGAATTGTCTCTTTGTTTTGTGAAGAAGTTTTTCTGAAATATCCACCTAGATTATAAACCTGTTGCATTCAGCAAGTTGTGCCTTATGTGGCAAATGAAGAACTGCTGGTTATGACAGTAGCTGCTGGCGTTCGCGTGCAAACATTTTGACAGTTTTGCTTTCAAGGAGATGTTGTAGCTCAGTTAGATCAATGTTTTCAGATGTTTTCAAAGATTTGGTTCTGTAATTCTCTGGCACTTTTAGTTCAAAGTCTTGTGTTGTCTGTGTTGTCAGTCAATGCTCTCAAGTTCAGACTGATCTGGGTTCAGTCACCATGATGCCTGTGACCTTTCAGGGTGTGTTGTTGGGTTTTAGCCCTGCTCTTTGTTGTATTCATGGTTTTTAAGTTGTTGGTGCTGCTGCAGGAAACAAGTGAAGCTAAATGAAAGTGTTTTTTTGTTGTTGTTTTGGTTCGTTATGGTAACTGCAGCCAGAGAGATGGTCCCACAGCTCCCGCGTGGTCATTCAACAAATCACTCCCCCCATTTTCCGCATGAGGATCATGACAAGCAGCGCTCGGCCTGTGAAACCAGTTGTGGTGTTCTTCTGTGTCTCACAGCGGACCTTATGATGTCACAGTGATGTCACCAGGGTTATCTCCGCTCGGACAGAAAGTTTGAGTCAGAAACTGGCAATGTCGGCATTTACCAGATCAGGAGGCTCGACAGACGTGACCTTCACGAAAAATGTAGGAATCCAGAGTGTGACTGATACTAAAGGCTAAAAATCACCTAATACCAACGTCTGCTGCTTCAGTTTTAAACCGTTCCCTTTTTGTTTTTTTTTGGTTTTTTTTCATCTATCTGTTACAAATCCCCCAACATGGGCACGTGTTACTAAATCCCTGGAGTTAATTCCTTCATGAAACTGTTTAAACTCAACATCTCCCAGAACTTTAAAACTGAGTGGAAGGAAAGAAAGAACTGTTTGGGGTCAAAGTTTTCAGTTCAGTGCCTACGTGCATATTTATTTCTAAAGCCTTACAGACGGGTCATGGTAAACATGAGCACACAATGTGCAACCTACTGATGTCACCTCAGAGGATTTCTGGGTATTGCTTTAACAGAGGTGCAAGTACCTGTGTTGGGAGGTTGTGTTTTGACTCTCGATGAAAAGTGGGTCAGAATTGTGCTGTTTTCCTGCTGTCAACTATGTTTTGGGGTCAGTGATCTCATCCTCACTTTTGGGATCAATATCTGGGCGCACTGAACTCCCAGCTCGCCGTTAAACCTCCATCACTCACTGTAATAAAGCCATGTAACTGTAACACACACAGCGTCGGGGATCAGACATGACGCTCTTTTTTTATTTACCTTCTTGTTTTTAGTTTTGTGGATGTCTGTCGTGTGTGTGTGTGTGTGTGTGTGTGTGTGTGTGTATTTGAATGAATGTGTGGGTGGGTGGGGGTTAGTGGGACAGGGTGTTCGTTCAGTCAGTCAGTTTCTTGTGTTATCTTCTTGAACACACACAGATGAAGTTAAACTTCCTCTGCATTAACAGGCAGTTGCAACACTGACATGTAAACATTTTACTGTACATTTCACATTCTCTGTTACAGTTTGACATATTTTAGTGTGTATTTTTTTTGTGGAGGTAGTTGTAAAAGGTCAGAGAGGATAAACCAAGCAGCCCCCTGTTATGAGATGAAACATAGGAGAGGAAACAGGACAGGAGATTTGTTTTTGTTGTCTGTCTGTGGCTGGTTGAAAAGCAGAAGGAGCAGATCGGTCACATCACAGTATTTTATTTTAATCCTTCTGTTTCTACGTCTCTTTTTTTCTACACACAGTGACAGCTACAACAACAACAAAAAAAAAGTTAGTGCTGTATTATTAACGTCGACCCTCCTGCAACAGGCCCAAAGTACGTGACCATGGCAGCGATGTTTCCATAGAGACAGTGTGAACCCCTGTACGGAGGCAGTAGAGTCGTTGCCATGGAGACAGGATGCAGGAGGGGTCAATGTGTATGTTTTAGAGGTAGAGCCTTTCTAACACTCCAGCCATCGCACAGTGTCGATGGGGAAACTAACCTGAATAGGAATGTAGAAAGTTTGTTTATTTATTTTTTAGGAAACTTTGTTGTTAATTGTTTAGTTCCGCTAATTTGTTTACAGGGTATTTTGTGGAAAGTCCTTTTCAAATAAATCTTGAGTTGTTTTTTTTCCATTCTTGTTGTGTTTGGTTTTGTTTGTTGTTTTTGTCTTATCTGTTCTACTTCATTTCTTAATTTAATTTAATTTCAAATGAGTCAAATGAATCCAATCAGTACATACAGACACAGTCTAAAACCATTTCCTCCATTTCCCCAGCTGTACATAATATAATGTCTCAGTTTACTCTGACATTAAAGCATCGAACAGATAAATAATAGATAAATATTTAATTAAATTCAAATTAAATTGAATCAAAATATTTAGCTCAACTCTCTGTTGGTTTCTTTCTACAATGGAGATGAAACATTGCTTAAAGTTTGTCTCAACACTTGCAGAAGTTCTTACAAATATTTTACCTTCTGTCCAGCTTTAATTTTCTAAATTTTTTCTCCATAAAAGTCACAAATATTAAAACAGTCACCTCCATCATCAGAAGGTGATTGGTCCAAACCACTGAGGTTCTTGGAGCCCGATAAGATGGACTCTCACGTGTGAATCCAGCTTCCTTGCAAGGTCACAGGAAAACGAATTGACTAATTAACCCAGTTCTGAAACTGATTCTCGGTTCCTGGTGACCTGAATTTATTCAGAGCTACATAAACCCAGTTTACACCTCCTGACCGTGATCGAACAACTTGGTGACAAACGTGGCAACTCGTCAGTGAGCGTAATGGGATATTCAGAATCTAAAAAGACACAAGTAAAGGTAGAGTGTATATTGGCCTCATGTTTGTTTTAGTGGCCAGAAACACAGCTCCTTGTGTCAGTTTAAATCACGTTAGCCTTAACAGCTTTACAAACTCATTCTGTGTCCATGTTTTGTTTAGAGCTTGTTGCACTGCCCCCAGGTGGCAAGAAGAAATAATGCAGGTTTGAGGAAGATGAGAGTCAATTGTTTCTGAATGGATTTCACAAAGAACCCCAAAAAAACTCTGTGATAAACAATGTTAGTCTGCTTGAAATAAATGCAAACCTACATCAACTGCATTAAATATAGATTTAAAATAGATTAAAGATTTAAAGATTATAGATTTAAAGAATTTAAAATTCTTTGCAGTTAACCTCTATTTGTTCTCTGAGCTTCTTCAAGGATGGAATCAATTTAATGAAGGAAATAATTGAAGACTGATATTCTGGTTCCACCTCACCAGTGATAATAATTTGCACCTCACTGTATATTTTATTCTGAAAATCCAACATGTATCGGTAAATTACTTTAGCTGATAATGACAATGAAAGACATGGCCCTGCTCAACACGGTCATGATCATAAAAAGGCTCTTAAATGAAATACAAGGTTAAGTTTTTCTTTTTTATTTATGTACAAATCAGAACAGTCATATCAAGTCTTTAAAACTGAAAAGTGATGTCAAACGTTGCACCATTAAAAATGTTGTTATATTAACTTGATGGAATTTCCTCTTAAGTGGAGCCAAATATAACGTACTGCACTAAAACGTTAACTAGACCAAGAAAAACACAGGCACCTTTCCACATCCCTCAAAGATGGACTCCTGCCAAACACCAATCAGCTGTTTACTCATCGTAAAAACTTCCTGCCTTTGACTAAACTGTTTTATTCTCCTTCACTCACCAGTCCATCACTGTAGGTGTAACATTAACACATGTGCACACCATCAAAGTGCACTGACTGCGTTGGATGAATATAACTTTGTGTGGGTCAGATTTTAAGTAAAACTTTGCTCTTGATGTTTGTATTTCCCTTCAGGCATTTAAAGCTAAATGCAAAAGTCAGGATGGTAGCACATTGAGGTTTAGCAGGTATAACCATGTTCAATGTCTTAGTTTAGCATGTTAGCATTAGCACATAAAAACAAAGTACAGCCGAGGCTGTTGAGAGATTTTGGTCACAGATGAGATGAAATGTTGACCTTGTGGTAGCGTTGGATCAAAAGTCAAAGGTTCACAAAAGTGATTAAATTTCATCCAGAGGGGAGCATGAACGTCTGCACCAAAGTCTGTCCTTGATAAGAAATAAGAATAAATGTTGAGGTAGTTCACAGAACAAGAAGAAAAAAGTTCAGTCTGAGCTAATGGAGAGGACAGATTGACATTGCTATTTATTATTTATCTCTCATGTCTAAATAAATAACCTTAACCTAACCTAATAACCTTACTACTATAGTTTACAGGAGAGTCTTTTTGTGTTGAGATTTATTTTTAAATGCTAAAGTAATGAAAATCATTTTTTATTGTATATATTTTTCTTTTTATATTATGAATATATATATATATATATATATATACATCCATGTGTCAGGCTGAAGTAGTGAGAGAGAGGAAGCAAAGGGTCTCTCTCAGGGTCTCTGCTGTAAATTCATAGAAAGTGCTGATGCTCAGGTTCTCCAGTATCCACCAATGTTATAAAATGCCTGCATCCCACTTCTGTTCCCACTTGTAGGCTGAGTTTGTAGGAACGAATGTGAAATGCCAAAACCTCTGAAACGCCTTGTGCTCGGGACCTTTACTGCACTGTTTAGTTGCAGCGGTGATGTTTCTCTGCAGGCCTGGTTGCTGCTTTGCTGCTTGTGCTGTATATGGACTGTGGCTACTTCTATACTTTATACTATATCTGTAAAACAAAGCTGTAGTGTTGGATCCAAGCATCAGTTCAGTGCATTCAGATGTGGTTTAACTGGTTTTTATGGGTGAACCATACTGAGCCACACTGACTGTGATGAGAGTCTGAGATCAGAGCAACACTCGACCACTGTGCTGTGCTTTTATTTATTTTTTTTCTCATGATATTTATATGATTTTGTATTTCATGTTTTTATTCTGGAGAACAAAAATAAAAAAGATTAAAATGATGGCCAAGTGGCCTTTCTCTCAGAATATCTATTAAGTGTACATATTCACAAATACCCACTGCTTTTAACACGATAATCAGGCAGTAAGGTTTTATTAGATTTAAAAGAGCTGTTTTGGGTAAAACATGTGAATCTGAACTGTTGTGGAGGATTAAAGCAAGGTTGGTCTTAACATCACACCCGGATGATAAATGTTCATAGACCCAAACAAACTAATCCTCCCAACTATTCAGAGTATTCGAAGCAGCCTGGCGTGGAAGTGAAGGGCTGCTCCCAGGTCAGTTTTACAGGCTCATGGTAAAGGTGAGGTACGAGGAATTGGGAGCTGACCCATGGATGACACGGAGGAACAACTTCAACATTGACTAACAAGGCCTGATTCAGGTTTTAGGACATTTTTGGGGGTATTTACATGATTAATAGCTTCAACAACAGTGGCACCTCTTTGTAATTCATGTCATCAACTCAAGATTTAGGGTCTTTCAGCCCATTGCTTTGGTTTTATGACCCACAACGTCAGTGTAACAACAGCTTGGAAACAATGACTTTATGCTACCAGCCCAGCACCAAACAAAGTTAGCTGTTGAGAATTTAGCTGCTAAACAGCCAGATGTTTATCAGCAGTTGGTGGAGAATAAAACAGAAGCTAAAAAGGAGAGTGAATAGTCATCAGCTATCTGGAAACATCACTCTAAAAAATGCTAACATTGCTCAGCTGGATGTGTAAATAAGCAGCTATTTGCCAACATATTAGCCATATAAGCTTAAAGAGTGAGTAGATCAGTTTTGTCCGTCCCCAAGTCACCTAAAAGACGTTCACATCATCTGACTGAAAACTCCACACCTTCATAATCTTAAACTATTAATACATGGTCTAGATGAAAGCTGCTCAGCTGAGAGGGTTGACCCACAACCCAGGAGAAAAAATAAATCCCCTTATCTCACAAAACTTGGTCTTGACCACGAGAATAGACGGAAATGGACGTTTCTGTTGTGACTAAATCAGAGACGCAAAAGAAACATGTGCCAGATGTATCATCACGCTAAACACAGCGTCGACACAAGTGATTCAATTCAACAGTTATTAAATCCTGTACCACCAGAGCCTAATGAGGTCCTGAACCTACATAGCAACCACAGGGTTACTGTGAAAGATTGCTTTAGGAGATTGCCCTGTATTGGAGGCAGGTTGCTGCCACATTTCACAGGGAGGCCTCAGTCGACCCTGAGGGTCCCTACCTGTCACGTCTCAGGACTGAGAGCCAGCTGAGTCTCAGAAGTACATGTGTGAGGGCAGATCATAAGACCGTTTTGGTAGGAATGTCTGTGTGTGCGTGTGGGGCCTTATCTTCCACACTGGGCCTCTCAATAATTTACTGCCAGTTAACCTCGTGACTGGACGTAAAATTATCTTTGTGCCAACGTGTAATGATGAATAAACAACATAAAATCATAACCATTTGGATTTTATTTCTGTGAACACACAGCACAAAGTTGGACCATCTTCAGTTGAACTCTGCATGTCTTTGTATTTCTCTTCCAGCCAAGGATTTAGATTAATCTGCGGATATATACCTGCTGTTTTATTGGCCCGTGTCTTCGATCAGAGAAAACAATCTTTCCAGCCATGACAGATGACAGAGGAATCTCTCTCCTCAACACAATGTCTCCAACAGACCCTCACCATATCTGTTGGCATCTATAACAAACTGGTCTGAATGGTCTGATGTCTGACGTATAATGTACCTGTACCCTTTAACTCTACTTCAGCTGATTAAACATCTGGAATCAGAGAATACACAACATTTGTTTGACTTATCTGTTCTGTTTGTTTTGTCTGTTTGCATGTGTTCTCTTAAACTGCTGTGTGTTAAGCTCTAAGGCTGCTGTTTTGACAGGCATTTTACCAAATGTTGTTTTATTCAGAGACTGAGTGGAAACCTCAATGAATTGCCAAAAAACACAATTCCTCCAATAGCCACTTGAGACTGGTTCCAAAAATGAGTCAGTCCCCACAGACTCCCATATTTAAAAGTTAAATTTCACAGCAGGAATAAACAGTTCTGTTCTCTACAGCTTATTTTACTCTTTGTGACAAATGTACCAGGGTGAATTTTTATATAATTCACTTGTTTAAATTTTATTAAGGATACCTCCTATTTAAATCAGATAACAGAAATTAGGATCAGTAAATACCAACCACCTGATTCCTCCCAGCGTGAAGGGTCGCACGCAGGGCTTATCACAAGCAAACCTCCCTTGAAGTGCAGATGAGAACTTTACTACAACGCCAACAGTCATACAGCGAACAGACAAAAGAGTCAAACATTATTATCACCTCCCAGCAATGTAAAATTTATTCAAATAATTCATTTGTGGTATCACGGCTGCTGCAGGGCAAGAAAAGTTGTCAACGAGCCCATTTAGTCAAACGGTTAAAAAAAAAAAATTGAAGATAGTGAAGTTAATATCTCAACTAGCATTTTTTTTTCAAGTGTAACAAGTGTAACCGCCAGTATTGTGGCTGTAAAAGGTTGCTAGTTGTGTGAAACTCATACTTATGAAAGTGACTGTTCTTCTTTGAAAGTAACAACAAGAAAAAACTTTAAACCTGGTTAATTAAAATATTTTTAATTCCAGGATGATTAGGCCCAAGTCCTCCATATCCAAATATAACAATGTACTTGTGCGTGAGTGGATGTACAGGAGCTCAAGAGATCACAATTATGATATTTAATAAGAAACAAGCCTAACAATGACCGTGGTAATTTAAATTAGGTTGGAATAGTCCCTTGAATGTGCGTGTGCAGTGAATCTAGCATTTTAAAATGTTAAAAAGTTTAAATATAAAACAAATTTTTACACTTTTTTTGAAAAAAGAACAAATACTATTATTTATTCCACAGTCTAAAATGAGCTCATGTTCAATTCAAATTGCGTACATGTAATAATGATGTGTCACTGGAAGGTGCTTAATATAAGATGATGCAAAGTTGTGTAGAATAATAAAAATTAAAACATCCTTGGCTGTTTCCTGTCATATCCCACAAATCATGTTCACTCACAACACAACACAGATGTCTTTTCCATAGCCATGATTTCCGACAGTTACACATCATAGATCAAATCTGTTTTATTCCACTTTACTGTGTATATTCCTCATTTTTTCCCACACTCTGCTGCTGCCGATAAAGTCTGTGTGAGAGGAAACCAGTACAACAAACAGTCTGTGTCCACACTACAGGGAACACTGACAGGTGTGAGCTCTGATTTTCCCTGTACAAACACACACACACACACACACACACACACACACACACACACACACACACACACACACACACACACACACACACTAAAACATCCACACGTAGCGATGTACATCACACATAAACACAACATGTGGGGTGGAGCACTGGGATCAAACGGTCACTGTTTACTGGAGTTTGTCTTTCTCTATTGTGTGTGAGGTTTAAAGGAGGATGGAGTTTCCTAAAAATAAATAAACAAACTTTCTACATTCCTATTCAGGTTAGTTTCCCCATCGACACTGTGCGATGGCTGGAGTGTTAGAAAGGCTCTACCTCTAAAACATACACATTGACCCCTCCTGCATCCTGTCTCCATGGCAACGACTCTACTGCCTCCGTACAGGGGTTCACACTGTCTCTATGGAAACATCGCTGCCATGGTCACGTACTTTGGGCCTGTTGCAGGAGGGTCGACGTTAATAATACAGCACTAACTTTTTTTTTGTTGTTGTTGTAGCTGTCACTGTGTGTAGAAAAAAAGAGACGTAGAAACAGAAGGATTAAAATAAAATACTGTGATGTGACCGATCTGCTCCTTCTGCTTTTCAACCAGCCACAGACAGACAACAAAAACAAATCTCCTGTCCTGTTTCCTCTCCTATGTTTCATCTCATAACAGGGGGATGCTTGGTTTATCCTCTCTGACCTTTTACAACTACCTCCACAAAAAAAATACACACTAAAATATGTCAAACTGTAACAGAGAATGTGAAATGTACAGTGAAATGTTTACATGTCAGTGTTGCAACTGCCTGTTGATGCAGAGGAAGTTTAACTTCATCTCACCAACCCCTACCCACACATTCATTCAAATATCCAAACACACACACACACACACACACACACACACACACACACACACACACACACACATTTGCCTTGCTGCTGGTTGGATTTCTCACAAAACCTCTTGAAATTATGATTCTCACAAATTTTGAGAACTGCAATGATATTGCATTGATATTTGTCAATATCAAAACACTTTTCTTAAAACCAAACCTGAGACAGTGAGACAGTAAAGAGATCATGGGAGATGAGGAGGTGTGGGACAGCTATTGCCTCATAGCTTTATGACTGAAGAGTCAATAGAGTGAGTCATTATCTGGGTGTGGACAGATTAAACTAATTGAGGCAGAGAAGATGGGTGAAAAGGAGATGTATTGTTGAATATAACTTCTCTCACTTTCTCACACACACATTTATATCAGACTACTACATGTCTAACTTTATGTCTTCCCTCTCCCATAGTTTCTTTTTTCCCTTCTGTCCTCATTCTGCAGGTACTGAATCACCGTTTCCCCGTGTTCCTGCTAAACATCTGCTGCTGCAATAATTATGATTAGTTACTAACTATTATTATAGTTATATTACTATTATATAACTATTATTATAATCGCTTCCTGCATTATTTTAACCTACTGTTGTTATCTGCTAATGTATTTTTATTATTATTATATATAAGTCATTGCTAATTATCATAAATATTCTTTACATCTGCACATATTCTATCGTCTCTCTCCATCTCCATCTCTCTCTCTCTCTCTCTTTCTCAAACCAACCGGTTGAGGCAGATGGCCGACCTCCCTGGGGCTGGTTCTGCTCAAGGTTTTTTCTCACCACTCTTGCCAAGTGCTGCTCATGCTGGGATTTGTTGGGTCCATTAAAACATTTTATAAAGAGTTTTGTCCAGACCTTCTCAATATGAAAAAGCCTTGAGGTAACTTTGTCATGATTTGGCGCTGTATCACTGAAATTTGATTTGTATCGTCAAACAAATATATCAGAATATTTCATACGATTATCTTATGAACTACCACATAATCAGGACTGGTCTGCAGGCGACAGTGGGTGTTTCTCCTGACTTCTGACGTCTGACCTTTAAAGGCGAATGTCTGTCTTTAGATAAAGAGTAGAATAAATCAAGGAAAATATTTTTTTCTGAAGCGATAAAGTTGGGCTGGGTAAAAGTCTAAAGTCCTATAAAAAGCATAACTGTGTTCAGATAGTCTGAGAAAATTCAAAGGTGGCACAATTTCATACAAGGTTAGTATAAAGATGTAATAGACACCAGATCAATTTTCAATCAAAATTTGCACATCACATCTTTTTTTGGTCATTTTATTCCTTGATTATTTGATAGGACAGTGTAAAGTAGATAAGGGGACTAAAATAAGATTATATTATATATTAGGTTAGATATTAGGTTGCCCCATTTCTAAAACTTTAAACTGGTGGTGTCTGCCCCTTCCCCTTCCTGAGAGCCAGTACCACTAAAAGATTTAATTGGGGTCATGTGGACATCAATGAGACAGAGGCCCACAGGCAAACATGTGAGATGCATTTCTGTGCCCTAAAGGCCGAGACTTGGAACATGGATACTGGTGTGATCACACCATCCACGCGGGTAACACATGGTGATATTCATTCAGTTTCTGATGATTAAAAATAGTCATGTTCTGAATGATGTGACTTGACTTTTGTTTGTTTTGGGGCTATTTAGGTGGCTCGTCTTGAACTGAACCGATGTGGATTTGCTTCAGCTTTGCTCGGCACAGCCCAGTTTGACATGACTTGGTGTGATTTGACTTAATTTGCCATAATTTACCTGGCCCTGACAACACAGGTACTTTTCAGTAATGACTCAGGTCATTGAGCCAAAAGGGAACATGGTCATCTTCTCTGATCAAATGTTGTTTACTCTAATGACGACATCAGGACAGATGGCTGCTTTGCAACCTGCGCCCCTCGACATGAACATACACACACACACAAAGACACACAAACTCACAGGTTCAAATGCTCTTGTAACTCAGCATTGTTGCGTCAATACTGCCCTCAGGACTGTGCCGTCTGCCTGTTAACCAGGGCGTCTGGTCGTGACTGATGTTGGAGGGAGAGAATAAAGGACAGGGGTGATGAGATGAGCACATGAATAGATAGGAAATTACCTCGGCTGTGATGATAGAGACTTTTTAAATAGTCACTGTTGCAGCAAACACAGAACTAAGATGGAAAACTGATATCATCCTGTTGCTCAGAAACGAAGCCACCAATTTATACACAAGAAAATCACATACAATTATATCTATTCTGAGCCCCAAGTGTCAACCATCTGCTTCTGTTGTTTCATTAACCATGAGATCTGTGTTTGGAGCTGACAATAAATTCTCACTCTGGTTCAACGTGTCTTTGCTCTGTTGTCGAGATTTAGATGAGAGAACTGAAACCAATCGTATGTGTTCAACATGGGACTGGAGCTAAACTTAGACTAGAAATAAAGATGGACCTTAGGTTTCTGAAGAGTCATTGTGAAGCTCAGAGCGGGCTGCTTCGTCATCATCATCTTGGCACTGCCTCACTCAGCCAAACCCCCAGCTTATCAAAAATGGGACAGGAGCAGCGTGTGGCGTCAAAGGGTCTCACCTTTAATTACGCAGAACTTTGAGCCTTAATTAAATTTAAAGGTGTGAGTTATATAAAAATTCATCCCCTGTGCAGTTGTCATATGAAAGGTGAAATTAGCTTTAGAGACCAAAACAGTTTTGTGTACTGGGCTGTAAACACTATTACAGACAGACGCTATTACACATTATTATCTATTTAACCTGTAAAGTTGGAGATGTTAACATGCGAGTCTATGGGGACCACCTCACTGTTGAAGCAAGACCCATGTGGCCATTTGAAGAACTGCAGTTTTCAGCATTTTAGTGTTTTCGAGGTTGATGCTTGGTGCTAACCAACTAGCCTGGCTGGTGAAAAATGCATCTACTGACAATCTTAAACTCATAGATTAACAGGTTGCACTTCAGAGAGAGGCAGTCACACAACCATAGTAGATAGATCTATCTATATAGATAAAGAGAGAGAGTGTATAACTAGCCTCTACTTTTGCCCTGTTGAACTGATTTTCTATTGCCTGAGTAAAGATAGTTTGAACCACTGAGTGTCTTTGAATCCTGCATTTGAGTCTGTGTTCAGTTGTTACACAAACTAAATCCACATTGAGCTGGTTTAGGATGAATTTGGCAGAAAGTCAAGAGTACATTACACCTTGTAACAACTGTAAAGTTAGTTTAAGTTGTACATTATGTTAAATAACTTCTGACTGGACTCTTTACCAGCACAAGAGGAGAACTTGTGATGAAATGCGTGACTGCCCTTCAATGCCCTGAAGTGCAGAGCATGATGGTCCTTGAGGCTCGTCGCTAACCTTTCCCTCCAAATAAATTGCTCTCGCTCTCTGCATCTTTTACTATATAAAGACACATGGTCACACAGGGAAGATCATATCAATCACAAACCAGTCATCGCATACACATTGTGTCTGTTGCACCTGTGTACAACCTGTTGCACAAACCCTGTGTGTCCCTTACTCACATGCAAATACACACACACCCTAGGGCGCCTCAGGCAAGCAACAAAGGTTAGCAGTCAGGAGTGAGTGGGCATGTCATGTGCAGTATTAGTGTGTGTGTGTGTGTGTGTGTGTGTGTGTGTGTGTGTGTGTGTGTGTGTGTGTGTGTGGTCAGCTGATATAACCCTGCGTGTACATGCCTGTATAACCTTTTGTGAGTATTTGTAGATGCTGGGAAGGAAAATTAATATCACAATATGCTGACAGATGGCTGGAAAGAGCTGACACCTACAGCAGAAACTGGCTCTGATAAATTAATTTGTGTTGGTTTTTTATTATTGTAAACAGATATGAAATAATAATAAGTGATGGAGATGAGGGATAACAGTTTCATTTAACCTGAGAGGACTGATCCAATTCAGCGGAGCGGAAGACATAGATGAGACATCCTCACTTGTATTGTGAGAGCAATATGTATCAGCACATTTATCTAACTTGACCTTTTAATTCTGCACTGGGTAATATTCCTCTGGAAAAACAGCCTCTCTACACAAAGCAAGGAACATTACTCAATATCCAAGTGTCAGCTTAGTTGGACACTTTATCTCTTTATCTATTTTTCAACCTCTAACTGTCAAAAGATAACAATACAAAAAAGCTGGGAGTGGTTTTGCTGTTGTGAGGTAATTATAAGTTCTCCCTGAAGTTTTTAAATGACTGGGTTCAGAGAAACACATAGCTGCCCTCTTCTGGCTAATAATGAACTGTCATCCATTATTAAGCTGCTCAGTTTAGTAAATTAAGTAATTCTCTGACTTACAGCAGCTTCCATAAAAACATTACATTTTAATGGACTATATTTACATCTAAAACAGCAATAAACAGGAGGGATATCTGTTGTGTGTTTGTGTGTGTGTGTGTGTGTGTGTGTGTGTGTGTGTGTGCTTGTGTGTGTGTGTGTGTGTGTGCAGGGTCTGTCAGAGAGACTTTAGTTAAAAACAAATGCCATATCATGGTGTCAAGACAATTTCCTGCTCATTAGTACCTGTCGGTCTCCATCTGTGACATTCCACACACACTGAAGACAAATGGACACGTGTCTCCAAAATGGACACATGTCTCAAAAACTTCATCATCATCATCATCATCAGCTGTTCATTTTGTTTGCTTCCCATTTACATAATTGAGGGAGAATAATAGAAAAACCCTCAATATGGTGCAGCCGAACATATCTATCTATCTATCTATCTATCTATCTATCTATCTATCTATCTATCTATCTATCTATCTATCTATCTATCTATAGACATCATAAAAGTAGACTTTGTGTCAGAATGGCTAATGAACCTAAAAAAGAGGAGTGTTTTCCTCATGTAATCAGTGAATCCCACATTATATAAACTACCAAACAAAACTGTTTCTCTTTCTGTGTTTTGTGTCTGCTCAGTATGTATCCGGGAAACTGGTGTTTTTTTTTAAAAAATATATTTAGCTGTGTATATATATATATATATAACAAAAAAACAAAAAACCCTTGTAGGCCGCACTGAGCTGTGACCGTCAGAGCGGAGGCCTCCGTCAGGGGGCGCTGTTACATTCACACTGTCCTGACACCACGTTTGTTGCCGGAAGTAAATCTGACTTGTCAGAGGAAAAGCATCGGCATGCGAATTTGTTTGTGTCTCCATGTGGCACCAAATTCTGCTGGATAACTAATAAAATTAAGTTAAATTAAGAATTAAGAGGAATCACTGTCTCTTCATCACAACCAAAATGGGCAAAAAGGGCAAGAAAGAGAAGAAGGTGAAGGGAGCGGAGAAGACAGCTGCTAAAATGGAGAAAAAGGTTTCAAAGAGGTCCAAACGAGAGGAGGTGAGATTGACCAAAGACCAGTTTGACCGAGTCTGTGCTGTTCATGAGTCACTAAGAGGAAATAACGTGCAGCTTTGAACTGTTGTCGTTTAGAAACACGGCCGTTAAAAACCACTTCAGCCGTTTAGCTGTAACCGTTGATGATTCACCGAAGATGTTCGTTAACATTTATCTCTTTATCTAAAATAAACCGACTCCTGTTTTTGTGCTTCTTACTTTACCTTCATCTTTTCCTTCCTTTCCCTTCTCCCTCTACCTCTTCCTTCCTTCCATTTTTCCTTCTTTCCTTTCCTTTCTTACCCTTCTTCTTCTACATCTTCCTTCCTTCCTTCCTTTTTTCTTTCCTGTCTTTCCATCCTTCCTCTTCCTTCCTTTTTTTTCTTTCCTGTCTTTCCATCCTTCCTCTACCTCTTCCTTCCTTCCTTCCTTTTTTCTTTCCTGTCTTTCCATCCTTCCTCTACCTCTTCCTTCCTTCCTTCCTTTTTTTCTTTCCTGTCTTTCCATCCTTCCTCTACCTCTTCCTTCCTTCCTTTTTTCTTTCCTGTCTTTCCATCCTTCCTCTACCTCTTCCTTCCTTTTTTCCTTTCCTGTCTTTCCATCCTTCCTCTACCTCTTCCTTCCTTTTTTCCTTTCCTGTCTTTCCATCCTTCCTTTACCTCTTCCTTCCTTCCTTTTTTTCTTTCCTGTCTTTCCATCTTTCCTCTACCTCTTCCTTCCTTCCTTTTTTTCCTTTCCTGTCTTTCCATCCTTCCTCTACCTCTTCCTTCCTTCCTTCCTTCCTTCCTTCCTATCTCCAGGAGGATTTGGAAGCTCTAATTGCAGAGTTTCAGAATCTGGATGCGAAGAAGACCCAGGTTGTAGAGACGACGTGTCCACCTCCATCACCAAGGTGAAAAACTGGATTTTCTTTAACATTTACTTTATTGTCCTGACTGGGAAATACAGCATAAGCTACACAATACAATGCAGCTACATCCCAACCCAGTTATTAATGGATAAAACGACGTCAGATCATCAGCTGACGGACACTTAACATTTACAGTGATGTGTGATGAGTTTTCCAAAAAACAAACCCAAAACCAGTTTAGCTCCTAAAGGAAGTTGCTGCTGGGCTGTTTTACAGATTATCATGGAGCTGTTACGATGAAATGATGACAGTAACAGTGTGTAAAGTTTTGCATCTCTAAACACGAAGCACGGCTTATGGTTAAAATTTTGACCTGATAATGGTGCTGGATTTGATGTTTGGTGGATAATTAAGATTGTCTTGGTGATGCAGGGAGAAAAGTCTCACAAAATTAATCAGGATGTGTCATCTGGGAACACACAGCAATCAGTCCAGTATTTCAGTCTTGATCGATTGTCCAACACACCTATATTTCCATCTCTGGAGCCATGGAGCTAATGTAGCTAAAATCTTTTATATAGGGGAAATTGTAACATTATACAAGAATCATGGAGAATGTGTGTATCTTAGTCTCTGGTGTCTCTGTGTTTTTCAGACTGAATTCGTCTCTTTCTGCCCATCCTGAGAAAGATGAACTCATCCTGTTTGGAGGAGAGTTGTTCAATGGAAAGAAGGTAGAGAAATTTGAATTAACTTCTGTTAATTAATTTTATTATTGTTGTTGTTATTGTTATTATTATTATTTTATTGTTATTGTTGAAGTGAATTGTCATCTTTGTCTTTTTGAATTGACAACTTAATTTCCCTCTGGGGATAAATAAAAGTATATCTATCTATCTATTAGTGAGTTATTATTTTTTTCACTTTCCAAATATATCCTTTTGAAGAAGAAAGACTGAATGAATTCATTAGTCTATAGGTCATTTAACAGTCATAATGACAGCCAAGTGGAAGCAAACTAAGTTAGTTTATAGTCAACAGACCAGCACAGTTTTGCAGTTTTGAGCTTTAAGTAACGTTTCCTTCTTCCTGAATAAAATCTCCAATGTAAAAACCCATTGTTGCCTTTTTTTGCAGACTTATCTGTACAACGATTTGTTTTTCTACAACATCAAGAAGAACAGCTGGGTGAAATCAGAGATCCCCAACCCTCCTCCACCTCGCTGCTCCCACCAGGTAAACACATAAAGTGGATCCTCAGACTTATCTTGAACATCACAGCGACGTCTTGCTCTGATTTAGCTGCCATCAAACATCACATCTTCCACTGTTTGAAAATATTTGATTCACAGTAGCAGGTCGACTGGGGGTCAGTTTTTGAATGTGAATGTGCTCAATGGTGTGAGTCCTGATTTGAGCCACTAGGGGGCAGACTGCTGCAGCACAGACCAGGGGGAAACTAAGACATATCAGCAATGTCATCATGGCTGATGGTCTGCTGCAAGAAAGCCAATTAAATCTGGGGACATCAGAGCTCCTCATCTCACTGTGCTTAAGTTGTCCTCTTCCTCCCCTCTGTCTCACTCCTCCCTTTCCCTCCTCCCCCCAGGCGGTGGTAGTTCCCCAGGGTGGGGGCCAGCTCTGGGTATTTGGGGGAGAGTTTGCTTCTCCAAATGGGGAACAGTTCTACCATTACAAGGACCTTTGGGTGCTCCACCTGGCGACACACACCTGGGAGAATATTAAGTTCGTACACAGTTTTAAAAACAAATGAAATCATAACTTAAAATCCGGGATAAATGGATATAATGCTAAGCAGATTGAATGAATGAATATAGGGACCTGAATACTACTACCCTAAATACGTTTATATGAAATATTATATATATAAAATATTGTTAGAAGGAAATACTAAGTAACTGAACCTACTGTATAATGTGATATTCAATTTATTCATTAATGTAAACACATAACTTCAAAAAGTTTCACTTTGATCAGGTAAAGCAAGTGTAATTCGTTTATAACCAGTTCTCAGAAATGACTGTTGTGGTTTTCCAGGGCGCCTGGCGGTCCATCGGGTCGCAGCGGCCACCGGATGGTCCTCAGCAAGAGACAGCTGCTGGTGTTTGGAGGTTTCCATGAGAGCACCAGGTAGGCAGAAGATACTGAACGTTGATGAAGGACAGCTGGATGCAGCAAGAAACCAATTTATTCCGATGGAGATCGGTTCAATTTCTTCTATTCAATACATCAAATTTTATTTCATCAGTCCACAGAAGCATAACATGAATGACAGTATATGTACTGAATATATAAAATGTATAAAGTCACTAGCAGTAATAGCTAGGTTGGTTACTTTAACTGTACCTGTTGGTAAATTTGGTCTTACACACACACAACTCACAACATTTTCTAGAATTATAATCTGAAAATAAATTAGGAAGCATAAAATACATTCATAAAATAAAAAAGAAACATCTATGCAGTGTAACTACAACTTGTCTATGAGAGAGTTGGCTGCTCGAACAAAGCTCTCTTTCTATTGTTTTGTTCTGCACTTTGTGTCTATGAACCTTGATTTAGAAGGAAGAAGCTCAGATTCTTAGGGTTTGAGTCATCACTTAAAATCAAGCTGTAACTGTCCAGTGCACAGGGATGCTAGTTTGTTTTAGTTCTCGCTCACTGCTCTGCACTTAAATTCATCTGTGCAAAGGTACACGACTCCAAATAAATGCTAATGCTGCTCTGCGTCTGCTGGATGTATAAATAAGCGATTCTTCACTATCATGTTAGGTTGTATGACCTTATAAGGCCACAACATGTCAGGTGAGCATGATATTCAGCTTGTTTTGTTGTTCTTCCCCCGAGTGACCAAAAAATCACTGCATCTTTAAGAATGAGAACAGGTGGAAACAGCAGACTTTGTTTTAGAGAGACTTGCACTGAGCTACACCACTTCAGCTGTTTTCCACTCTCCCCCCCCCCCAGGGACTTTATCTATTACAATGATGTCTACTCTTTCTCCCTGGACACCTTCTCCTGGTCACGCCTTGCTCCATCAGGCACCGCCCCCTCCCCACGCTCTGCATGTCAGATGACCTCCACACCCGATGGCACAGGTGTCATCATCTACGGCGGATACTCTAAAGTGGTGAGTGTGTAGCCTGATGCTATAGTTGCGTGTGTCCCTCCCCCCATGTTGATAAGTTGTCTAACACTGTGTTTATCTAGAGAGTCAAGAAGGATGTAGAGAAGGGGACCATCCACTCTGACATGTTTCTTCTGAAGCGAGAGGGTAAAGATGGTCAAGGTACAAAAAAACCTTCATTCAGAGAAATCATCCAGTCATTGTCCTTCCTGGTATTTTTCTTGGTCTTGGCTGACTGTTTCTGTCTTTGTCCTCCAGAGAAGTGGTCATGGTCCAGAGTGAACCCCTCAGGTAATAAACCCCCTCCTCGCTCCGGTTTCTCCCTGGCGGTGGGCCCAGCGGGGCGGGCGGTGTTGTTTGGCGGCGTTTGTGATGAAGAGGAGGAAGAGACGTTGGAGGGCGACTTCTACAACGACCTGTACCTGTATGACACGGTGAAGAATCGCTGGTTTCCTGGCCAGCTCAGGGTAAGCGCTGTGGCCATGAATTACCTGCTGCGCGAATGAATGTTTGGAAAGTTTGGATGGACGAAGGCACATGTTTGAGAATAATTACACAGGATGACATGAGCTGCAGCCAAATCGCACACCAACAACAACTGCATCATCATCTCTCTGCTGAAAAATAGCACATGAATGCATCTTAATTTCTCCACGTGCTCACAATTAAAAAATCAGTTATTGCAATGTTAAAGTCTTTGCAGATCAAATATATATATTAGTTCCAGATTATAATTCTCTGTCTACACCAAAACTCCACAGTGAGAGTGAAGCAGATGAAATTAATTCAAGCTGGAGTGATGCTTTGCTTTTTCCTTGTAGAAAAAGAGGGAAAACTCTGCCAGCTTGTGGATTCAGACACTTAATCAACTGAATTGAAAGTAGTGGAACAGGCTGCATCCAACATTTGAGAATTCATCCATCATCCATCCACCTCACTTATACTTGATGATGCTGATTTACCAATGGTTCTTATGTGATGTTCTGACTGACGTCTGGTGTCTCAGGCATGTGACCAATGTGCTACGTCAACTGTGTGACGTTGTATATTGTTTTTTTGTTCGTCTGTTCCAGGGAAATAAGTCAGAGAAGAAGAAACGACGAAGGGGGAAGAAGGGTGGGGCAGAGGGTGAGGGAGCAGAGAGGGAGGGTGAAGGGGAGGAGACGGCACCTCAAGGACCCACTGAGGTCATCAAGGAGATCGTCACCGAGGACGGTACGGTGATGACCATCAAGGAAGTGATCCCCGGGGCTCAGGAGGAGGAAGAGGATGAGGAGGAAGAAGAGGAAGAAGAGGAGGAGGAGAATGGCAAGATTACACACATACACACACTAAATGAATTTAATAACATTCAGATTCTCATTATTCCACTGATTTTAAATTCATGTGTCAGTCTTTATCTCCTCTGGTTCAGCCTCCACGCCCCTGGTGGAGCCCTGCCCGAGGTCCAGTGCCATGGCAACGGTGCGTCAGGGCAAGCTCTACCTGTATGGGGGGATGTTTGAGGTCGGGGACCGCCAGTTCACCCTGAACGACTTCTATTGCCTGGACCTCCACAAGATGGACCAGTGGGAGACTCTAGTCGAAATGGATCCAAGTGAGTGAGGCAGTGAAAGAGACACTGAGGGGACACAGAGATGATCTAAGATTTAATCAGTGTCACCTCAGCAGGTAGCCTAAAGCAACCGGTGTGTGTTTGAGTATCATCTGAGGAGTTGATGAGTGATGATAAGATGATAGATCAGGGTGTGAGGTTTCATTTGGATTTATGATCTTTCCTTATCTTTCCTTACAGAGACACAGGAGTGGCTGGAAGAGTCTGAGTCAGAGGGTGATGATGAGGAGGAGGAAGAGGAGGCGAAAGGACCAGGAGGGGAAGAAGAGGAGGAGGAGTCAGAAGAGGAAAGCGAGGATGAGGAAGGCAAGAGATTAATTCTGCCACTTTTTTTTTTTTTTTTTGTCTTATGCTCATCTTTCTTTTTCTTGGCTGATTTACCTTTTCATGTGATTTATAATGAGCAACAAGCACAGTAGCCAGATTAGGATGCTTGACATTAAACATTCATCAGCCACTCCACTCCCCGATAGCCCAGCTGTGTGGGGATAAAAAAGTAAGATCACTCCTTCACACTCTTCTTTTTTTAGTCTATTTCTTACAGTTTTAATGTGAATAATCGAGCACAACACTATGAATATTCCAGGAGAGATGGTGTGAAAATGTGGGACATAATACCCATATATATAATAAATATTGTCTTCCCAGCCTCTCTATGATGGCTGGCTTTCACTCTGTCTTCCTCTGTGGCTGTTTCAAACACTGGCCTTCCACTGTAGTTTGACAACACATCGCAAGAACTAGTTATTGTGCTGCATAAACCTGGCCCTCATTTAGTCCATTACAGCTCACCATAGGTCACAATTACTTAAAGGTGCCCTGTGAAAATAACAAAAAGTAACTAAAGTTATGTTAACTCTGCCCTTCTTGTCAAAACCAAATGTGTGTCTTAGACATCTGACAAATGTGTTACTTACATTTTATTCCTCATTAAAGAAATTAGCAAATCCAACAGTTAAACATTTAAAATTCTGCAGATTACTTCCATGTTCTTCTGCTTTGTGTTTGAACATTGCTTCATTTCCTGGCGCATTAACAGCATCAGCTGGTGTCAAAAGGAGCCACATTTTGCATCACCTGTGTGTGTGTGTGTGTGTGTGTGTGTGTGTGTGTGTGTGTGTGTGTGTGTGTGTGTGTGTGTTAGTGTGTGTGTACACATGAGACAAACTAAATGGGGACGAAAACTGTTCCACTGAACTACAAGATGTCAGAAACTCTGCAGGGACTTTCTAACAAAGTGCTGCAATGCTTTGCACTAAATGCTAACATCAGTTGCTCACAGTGACAATGTCCACATGCTGATGTTTCTAAGCTGTGATGACACAAAATGCAGCTGAGACTGACTGAAATATATGGAAATAGTCATAAACTTAAGTATAAGTATAAGCCATGGGATATAATATTTTAGCATGGCTAAAATCCAAATATGGATATTAAAATTTGTGTTTATGTTGAAAATGATTTGTGGCCTAATATGTTATTCTCACATGAGTCAATTCTGAATAAATACTTTACTGGTTGAGCTATAATCCAGACATTTACTCCCTAATGTGGGTCAAACTGACATCTTGTTGCCTGGAAAATTGTAAACTCACAAGTTGTGTTTTCTGTGATGCACATACAAATAGTCGTCTATGTTGTTGTGTCATATTATTTTTATTTGTACTGTGTGTAGCCATATGTCTGGTTTCCCTTAACAGATATTTGTGGCATTGTAGCATTGAAATGAATCAGGCTGAATGATGATTTCTCTCTGGGCTGTCGATCTTTGGCAGAGAAACAGCTGGATTGCAGCTGTTTTCATTAAATTTGACCGTGATATTTTCCACTTTTTCAAGCACATTTAACTTCTCTAACTGTGTGTTTCCAGATGAAGAAGATCACCCAGCAGTGCAGGAGGGGGAGAATGTGACGGATTACCAGATCCGCACAGAGCAGTACTGGATGGGACTGGCACGAGCAAACATGGGCCCTGACGCCAAGGACAAAAAGGTTGCCAAAGTTGCCCTCGCCATGGCTAAAGTCTCCTATGAAGACCAGTAGTGGAATATGCCAAACTGTTTGTGTGTCTGTGTGTGTGTGTGTGTGTGTGTGTAAAATAGTTTTTGTAATATTACTGCAAATAATTCAGTAATGTAAGTGAAATTTCAAAACAAGAATCATTTTACTAACCTCCAACTGATTATAATTTTTAATTTGTGGGTTTACCTGTACATTGAAAGTTATTACAGTTTTTCAAGATCAACATTTTTCACTTGCAATAAAATAACTCATAACATTCATTGACTGCACTAAATAATATTTAATGGTGACATTTTTGGGGCCAAACCAACAGTCGTGAATGTTCATGACTGACTGACTGAATGATAGAGTTGACTGATCATTGTCAGCCGTTGCCATTGGTCAGTCGAATGTCACTGGGTTGGATTTTCCCCATCAGCTGCTGTGTTTTCAGATTTAATTCACGCAATTACTATTTATTAGGGTGGTGTTTACTGTCTGCAGTCTTGGGACAAATATTTTCCCTCACTGGGTGTGTTGTTCTTGGCAGGCAGGCAGAACTCAGCAAACACCTGACACTTCCTGACAACACAGTGGAAACAGTTGACACCAAATCAGAGCAATGGCTGATGAGAAGAAAACTCTGCTGATGCTGTAACTTCCCCACTCAGTCAGTCAGTCAGTCAGTCAGTCATTTATAGGCCTAACTCTGTTGTGGTCCAGCAAACAACAACCATTGGCAACTCAGAAAAGTCACGTTATAGGACGTGAAGGTAAAAATAGAAAGAAAATATTTATCAATTTATGAAACTACATTAGAATAACTTTTAGCAAGTAAAAGAAAACAAATGCACAAACTACAATTTTTTTCCCATCGCAAATATTTCTGAGATCTGTTTTTCAAAATCTCAAACTTGTGTATTTCTAAACAGGATTTGTCCCCATCTAGTGGACATCTTTGTCAGTGCAGTCTGTTACACAAGTGGAGGGTGACAGTTCATTGACTGAGGGTCATTGACTTTAGTTGTTGTTTTCCTTTTGCACTGGCATGAAGCCCCACTGGAAAATGGCAGATTGGACCCTAATAACAACCAGGAGGTATGAACAGACCAAGTAGTACAGTTAAAATAAAAACATGACTCTGCCTTTTCTTTTCCCTCTGAGTGAACTTTCCTGCTTTGTACTTGTGCCAACTAAGTTGCTTTTCTACTTTTGCTTACCGGGTCCTTCTTTCCTCCCCACGGCGAGATCCGTAGATATGATGGTTCAGTGTGTCCCCCGCAGATAGTTAGCAGCAACACATTTCCTTTGTCTGAGTTTTACTCCTCTAAGCAAAAAGGGGGGGTCTGGGAGGAGAGAAAGAGAAAGGAGAGGAGAATGATCAAAAGATGGGAGGGATGTGAGGGGATGGAGAGCAGGGAGAGAGGAGGTGAGAAAGATGGGACGACACAGGAGCAGCGGCAGCAGCAGGGAAGTAAAAGGGAGAGGATGAGGAGCGAGAGATACGGGAAAGGAAGGAGAGGGGGGCGAGTGCACAGTATGTCAGGCAAGACATCAGTCACTGTGCGATCACCAGCCTATCCCTGTGTGACCTATTTTATCCTCCATCAGCATGCTGTACGAGGGATGAGAAGAGGCTGATGAATAATAGAGGAGAAGAAGAGATGGATGAGAATGAGGCTGCTTTGCTCTTGTTCACTTCTCCCTCCTTTGCAGCCCTTCTTCCCCTCCTTTTTCCCGCGACCCCCCTTTTTTTTTTTTTTTATATTCTTATTCTAACTCTGGGACAAAAAAAGGACTTTATAAATAACTAAAGAGAAGAGATTTTTTTTGGGTGCTCTGTTGACGTGGGGGCTCATAGTGTCTAATCGTCAGAGTTACGTCAGTTGTGTGTGTGAGAGAGAGAAAGTTGTCATATATGGTTAGTCAGTTCACGTCAGAGGAATATTTCTGGCTTTTCCTTAGCTTTATGTGCATTATATTGACTGTCAGACCTTTAGATAAAGGACTGAATCTCTTTTGTCTGTGCACACTTGACCCAACATTCAGTTCCCTCTTGGAAACTTAAACAGACATTGTTAAGCAGATCCTTGATTGTTTTTAAAGGCTTGTGCTCAGTCTTTTAAACCCTAAGGTGCACAATTTTAAGGCCAGCTTACGTAATAATTGACCAACCTGAGGTGCACCCTCATCGATTGCTTGGAGATGTCACACGCTGCACAGGAAGAACAGATGGTGAGCAAACACAGTGAGCGGCTAGATAAGGCTTCCTAACAGAAGAAAGGAGACATTTTCATTTTCTTGACTGTGATGGTGTGATCCAGTATGGAGGCACTGGTCTTCGACAGCCAGAATGGTGAAGGTGCAGGGTATAATACAGTCCAAGGTCCCCCTCAGACTGTATTTGTGACTTATGCAGACATCAGTCAAGTTAAGCCCTAAACGTCATTACCAGTCATCAGCAGGAAGCTAAGCTACCATCAATTTCCATAGTGTGGACTGTAACATTCACTCATGTTGGGAACCTGCCCATTTCCTCAGTCAGTGTAAATGTAGCCCTGACTAATTTCATTTTAGCACACAACTGCCGTGGGTTATGATGTTTTCACTGATGATGATGTCACCGTTATCAGATTAGCCACATCATGTGGTCTGTGCAATTGCTGGTTTGTACTGATCTCAGAACAGCCATTATAGATGATGGACAGGGGCCCAAACTCTCCAAATTGGGCCCCTCATCCAGCACCACCACCACCACAGTGACGAATGTATAACTGAACCTCATCCAGTTCTATCTCTCTGTTCACTGTCAATCTCACCTGTTGTGTCTGGCCTAGCTGGCTGCTCTCCTCCTCCTCCTCCTCCTCCTCTCCCACATCTCTGTTGAGTAGCTTCATCTACCCCTTGCTGACCCTCTCTTGCTGCTTCAGCTGCCCCAGCAGCACAGCTTGAAGCCTGGAAATAAATTAATCACAGCTAATCACACTGGTTGAACTGTTCTGCTTATGCAGTGTTTTCTTAAGTTTCTGTTTTGTCTCTTTCCTGTTTCTTCTGGTCCAAACTGTCTTTGTGCCTCCTCAGGAAGGGTCCCTTGAACTCTTAACTTAACTTTATTCTAGCAAAGAAGGATTAACATTAATGTTACTCATTTACACAAGCGTTCAGTATCGTTGAGCAGCAATGTCAGCCGTCTTAAATACATATAAATTGTAATGTCATAGATTTAAGTTAATAGTAAATTGTTTCAAAATAAGATGACTAGATGACTTCATTTTCAGAAATACCATATCTTTATTCTTTATTTTGTGTGAGTTATATTTTGGATTGAGACAGTTATGGCCCTTGATGCATCTATTCAATCATACCTGTGTTCTGCTCTTTACAATATAATGACCCTGCAATCATTATCCATGGTTGTGTCAGAGTTGACTTGACTCTAATTGATTCTGTTCACATGATGTCATGGATTTGTGAGCGTGCACGCTTGTGTTGCTAACTTCTAAATCCTAATCCTTCTGTTGTGGTCAGGAAATCACACTCACCGTGCCTCCCCCCACCTGCCCTCTTATTTACCTGCTCAGCTTCGCTCTATCTGCCTCCTCCACCTTCCTCCCCGTCTCTCTCTCTCTCTCTCTCTCTCTCTCTCTCTCTCTCTCTACTACCAGTGTGTTTAGAAGCCTAAGCCTTAATCCCCAGCCTCACAGTGATTTTATTACTGTAATCTGGACTGGAATTGGCTTAGCGCTCCCAGACACTGGCAGACAGAAGGACAAGGACAACAACAGCAACAGGACAGCTGCAGGGAGGAGCTGAACAGGAAAAGGAGGACAGAGAGAGAGAGAGAGAGAGACAGAGACAGAGAGAGAGAGGGAGCAAGAGAGAGAGAGAGAGAGAGAGAGAGAGAGAGAGAGAGGGAGAGAGACAGACAGACAGAGAGAGAGATTTTATTTTTTATTTTCCTGTCCTAACTTGGAGGACAGGAACTTTGCAAAGACAACCAGTAAACTACAGACCACATGCACCAGCAGCAGCATCAGTCAACAGGACTATCAAATAAATTCATATTTCACATGTTATGGCTGAATCTAGAGAGAAAGGTGCCGTACCGACATTTAAAAGTCACACACATTCATTAGATAGAGCCGGTCCATCAGTGCAGCCGGGGCTCGGATTCAGAACAGACTCCTACAGTAAAAAAAAAAAAAAAAATCTTAATGTTTGCTGCAACATAACCGGCAAGGAGCTGGTTTCTAGAGCCTCCCTTTGTGTTCGTAATAACGTGCTCAGAGGGTGTAGTTGCCTCTGTGATAACCTTCCAGAGTTGTAAAAACCTGCATTACATGACTTATTTTGGCATTTGATAAGATCAGGACAAACTGCTCTTCCTGGATCTATTTCATGGTCTCACCAGTGCCTAATCAGCGCCCTGTGTTGTTTTAGCTCATTGCTGTTTTCACATCTGAATCCCAGCTGAGGTGATTAGTTGATATCGAGCCTCCTGGATGCCTCCATACAGAAACCCACTGATGTGACTCTTTGTCCAATGAAGATGACAAAAGACAGTTCATTATTTTCCACTAATATGTGCAGCGCAGGCAGCAGGAAGCACTTTCAGGGATCCTGGACAACTTTTCCTGCATATTCATCCAGTTGGCACAACACAACCCTACCCCTTTGTAGAAACAGACATTTGCGGCTGAAACACAGCAAAAGTCAAAGTATCTGCTGTCAAAGGAGATAAAAAATAAACAAGGCCAGCTCTTAATCTTTGCTATTCTTCTGTGCTACCTTACAACAACGTGTCAATCCATTCACAGCAAAACAATGTGCTGCTTTTTGAATTCAAGTCAAATTGAAGTTGAACGCTCGAACTTCTGGTTGTCGCATTGTGCTTCAACTGCAAATGACTCCACGTAGAGAGAGAATTCGATATCAAGCAGCGCAGCATCAGTTTTCTGTCTAACATGATGAGTTGCCCTTCAGCCTTTATCTGTGAAGGCAGAGCTCCTCAGTGGCCACCAGTAATAGACTGCAGCGTACATTTGAAAACCTGAATCAGATTGTCAGCAGTGCTGCTTTGAATCATTAATTTAAAAACAACTGAAACTGATTTATAACCACATACTGAAAGTAAACTGTTATGCGAGTGAATCAATTTGACACTTTAGTTTGGGTTTTCCCTCAAGGATCATATTCCTGTTACTTGTCAATATCAGCTGATCATTAAGGAGATTGTTACAGACAGACCAACATCACCAACATATGATTTTCTCACATATCCTCTGAATCTTCCAAGTTAATAATGAAAAGCTAATGTGGTAACATACCATTAATTATTATAATAGTCTCCTGTATAATTTAATTTTGGATTATATGCAATATGTACTTTCTGAAAAATCACCAGTTACTGGTTTTAATGATGTGGCTGATGTGTGTATCTAACAAAAGACCTCTTTTGAGGTACAGAGTTTAATCTGTTAAACTACTGAATGATCATCCAGACAATTGGTATTGTACTAGGGCTGCACTATAATGTTATTTTTATTGGCGCTTGTACCAAAGTTCCCTTATGTCTGGAGAATATGATTTTCAGGCTGAACTGTCTATGTTGCACCACAACACTTGTTACCTTACCTTTTTTTTTTTTTTTTTTTTGTGCCTTTATCAAAAAATTGCAGCTCCTGCAATTTGCATAGCGCTCTTAAGCAATTTTGTTTTCGATTATATTTGGATTAATTGTGCAGCTGTAGATTATACTGTTTTGGACATGCAGGCAGTCACATTTACCGTTGCCCTCACTTTTCTCTGTTCAGAAACAATGCCCTGGTTTCTTTGAGGTGGAGCTACTTACTCCTACTGAAAACTACTGTTTCCATAAACACTGTGGACAATGAGCTCTGTGGATTATACAGTGTAACATAGACAACCTCTGCATGTTTAACAAAATCTACATACACTGTTTACAGACATATTCAGCTGCCTTTCTCATCTACTTTCTTTAGAAAAAGTCAAAACTGTGTGAGAGTGAACATTGTTTGATAAATGTCGGTGTAGGTTCTCAGTCAACCAGACTATGGTAGTTTTAAGCATTTGAGTCAAAAGCAACTGGACTTGTTTTTAGGTTCTGGAAGACATTTCACTTCTCATCAGAAAGGCCTCATGATGAAAAGAAGTCCAGTTGCCTTCGACTTAAACACTTAAGGTTAAATTAAAAAGTCTGGTAAAATAACTATGTAATATATACTAAGGTTTAGAGATAAGTTACTGTTTAAGGGAGTAGTAAATATTTTTAGAAAAATGTGTAATGTCTTGCAGAGTTAGATGAGACATTGACGCTGCCCTCATTTGTATGGTGAGGCTAATACATAGTATATACAATGGCAAGAAATGAAAAGTAAGTAAGCCCTTGGATGTAAGAGGTGGTCAAACCTCATTTGACTGCAATGACCACAAACTATTTAACAGTTCAAGTGTGGGCTCAGACCAGGCCACGAAATGACAGATTTTATTTATTTTAGATCATTCTTCAGATCAACTTTGATGTTCATCACTGTCCTGCTGCAACAGCAAACCTCTACTGAGTTTCACCCTAACTTCATCCTGAAAGATGCTTTGCTGAATTCATTTTCCCCTTGATGATGAGCTGCCCAGACCCAGAGGCACCAAATTATGATGATCTTTCTTCCATATTTCACAGCTGGTATGCTGTGCCCTTTACGTCACAGGAAGTGCTCTGTTTTCTTCTGTAATAACTCAACCTTAGTTTCAACAGTTCCCAAAACATTTTCCCGGTAGAGTTGTGGAGTGTCAAACGGCTCATTGGTAATTTTAAAGCGTACACTGATGTTTTCTTGGAGAGCAGCAGCAGCTTCCTCCGTAGTGCCGTGGACATAGTGTCCTATGTACGTCGACTCATGAGCAGAGATGTTAACCAGCTCCAGTACGTCCTTTACGTTTATCTGTTACTATGAGCTTTGTTACCTCATTAACATCCTGTGTTGTGTCTTTGACACCAGCCGGGCACCCACCTCGTAGCACTAAATCATCATCATCATTTATAGACAGTATAGTTTGTCTACTGTGGACTGAAGAATATTTAAACTCTCTGAGACGACTTCTTAACCCTCCAGCTTTATGCAAATCAGCAGTTCTTGATTGTAGGTCTTCTAAGATCTCTTTTTTTTTTTTTTTTTTTGCAAAGCATGAGTCTCATCAGTAAACTCAAAATGTTTGAGTGGCCACCTGGATGCTGTGTGTGATAGAGTATGTCAATCATGCAGTAACCACGCCCTAATAGGTAGCTGGTAGCCATACCCTACTTTATCATCTATTTTCCTCTAAATTGGACCATAATTTAAAAAATGAACATCATTCTGTATTGAAGAAGACATGAAACATGAAAAGAGTGAGACCATAAACTTATGAGAAAAACATTTACTGAGCTAATAAATCAAGGGAAAAGTAGGACAATTTCCCATAGACTTCAGAGTCGCCCCCTGATGGTCATTAGATAGAATGCAGGTTTAAGGCTCTTCTGTTTTGGCTTCACTTTACAGCCCTGGTGTCTACGTTTTAAATACAGTCTATGGCTGGGACCAGACCAAACGTTTCTCAGGATGGGGGCTACCCTAACCCTAACCCCAAGGCTGGGAGGTCGACAGAGGGTTGTTGCTGTGGAGCTTTCCAACCCTTACATGTAGATTTCCAACCCAACCTGGGGCCTGGTGGGTTGTCACATGTGGAAACCCTGGTTGATGTCATTAGGCAAAATGTTGACTTTCTCCAACTTACACTGTGAACCCTGAATGATTTATTTAATACAGACATTGAGAATACGATGATTTGTGTGTTATTAGTTTAAAAAATCATTAATTATTGTAACTTCAATGAAAATCTGACCATATTTGATCATTTTTCATTGATGGTCATGGGGTGCAAAACATCAATGATGGCTGTGATAGAAAGCTGTGAACACAGTGAAGCTGCATAGGTGCAGCATCCAGTGGAGTGTCCACACCATGCTGACCCTTGTGCACCTCCGAAATTAGCATCAGCAATGAGCATCAGGAAGTGATGGAAGAAGATGGCCTAGTCTATTGAATCACATTTTCTTCTGCATCATGTGGACAGCTGGGTGTGTGCATGTTGTTAATATGGGGAAGAGGTGGCAGCAGGATGTACTCTGGGACGAAGGTGAGTCGGTGGATGCTCTGGACATTGTTCTGCTTGGAAACCTTATGTCCTGTCATTGATGTGGATGTTACCGAGTACAGCCCTTCGTGTTTGTGTTATTCCCTAGTTGCATTGCTGTCTTTCAGTGGGATAATGTGACCTGCCACGCTGCAAAAATCCCCCAGCTATCAATTAGATCGAGCGTCTGTGGGGTGTGCCGGAAAAACAGGACATATCCACGGAGGCTCCATCTCGCAGCTTAGAGGACTTACAGCATCTGATACTGACGTCTTGGCATCTTGGACACCTTGTGGAGTCTTTCCCTTAATGGGTCAGAGTGGGTTTTGGCAGCATCAGCAGGACTTACATAATATTAGGCAGGTGGTTTTAACATGGTGGTTGATCGGTGTATGTATTAATCCCACTGCTGTCATCTTTAGACTCTCAGATCAAGCCAACAAGCAGGAGGTTGAAGTATGACACAAAAAGAGACAAAGACAGGGGGTAAATGATCAAAGCTACAGGTGAGGGGGGGGGAGAGAAGCTTGTCTCTGTGTGGAGTGTGTGTCTCTTTAAGAGCTGGATCGTGCTATTGAGCAGGCGGAGGGGGGGTGGGGGGGTTGGTTGGCTGCATTGGAACAGTCCTCTCTAATGAGCAGATTTTCTGAGAGAGAGAGACATACACAGAGACAGAGAGAGAGAGGGAGAGAGAGAGAGAGAGAGAGAGAGAGAGCAATTCAGCCATAGGAAGAGAAGAGATTGTAAGACCAGGACAGCAGGCAGGCTGTGCGTCAGCCGGCGCTCCATAGGGAAACATGGAGACAAGCAGGAGATGCTGAAGAGGACAGAACAAACCATAACAGGATCATATAGATGGATGTTATTTCATCATGCAGGCAACCTGAAGGCAACCCTCGCAGAGGATAAACTACTTATGGACGCAGTGGATTAAAGACCTACAGACAGACTGAGAGGGAGAGGGGGAATAGAAGAGGAGAAATTAATCTATTCAGTTGTTTATTTTCATTGTTTGTGTGTGCGCAATTGCTGTCAGAAAGTGTGAGTGTGTATGTGTGTGTGTGTCTGTGTGTGTGCTTGCATACAGTGTGTGCGTGCATAAAGCAGGAGACTGCATTGCTGCTCTCCAGCAACACAGGACAAACAAAAAAAAAAAAAAGCAGCCAAGCAGATTATCTTATGTCTTTTCCCCTATTTTTCTGTCTCTCCCTCTCTCTATGCATGTGTGTCCCTTCGCTGTGTGATCAGACACAGTGTGTATGTGTGTGAAGGCTGAGAATAAGAACAGGATGGTGAAGCCTGAAGTGAGCCACACATTGAGAGTCTGACTGTAAATTATTTATTTACCCCCCCCCCCCCATCTGATCATAAAGAGCGGACTCAAAGAGAAAACATCTTTTTTTCCTAAAATCTTCAAGTCACCAACATGTCACAGCTCCAGTTGGTGCCTCGGTGCTGAAAGGGTGGCTCCTATGCTTGAAGCCTGGAGAATTGAAGGCTTGCCACCAGGGAGACTTCTTGGCTCTACACCCCAGAGAGGTGGAGGCATCATCAGGTAGGAGGCGGCAGAACGAGTGGGCCTGAGCGGAAAGCAGGAGAGGAGTAGGAGGAAGAGTTCTGCGTTTGTGTCGTAGACTGTGTAGGCAGGCTGATGGCAGGCCGGTGGTGCTGCCTGATGGTTTCATCTCCTGCTGAGAGAGGATAATGGCAGCTCTGGGCCCACTCTCCTCCTCTCTCACCTGCATCACCCACAGAGAAGCTGGGAAGTGCTAGCCAAAGCTACAAAGAGCCCACCAAGAGGATGGTGTGAACCGCATCAATCTACCCTTTCCCACCGCGCCGGGAGACCCCTGACACTCCTGTGAGGGGCCAAGTTTTGTCACTAGCCTTGTTTCTCCTTTCTCTTCTCCAAGCCAGCTGAAATCAGAAGGTGGCATTTCTTGATTTGTGCGGGAGTCCTCTCCCTCTCCCCCCTAACTTTCTCCTCCTCCTCGCCCCTGACCTCACCAAACTCTAAGTTCAACTCCATGGATTGGTTCTAGCACCAACCTGTCCTTTTTTCTCCCTTTGTTTTCTTTTTCTTTTCTTTTTCTTTTTGTTGAGGCTTCAGGGGAATTGCCAAGACCTGTTTCATGCATGTCCACTGGCGGCAGGTTCAACTTTGACGATGGGGGGTCATACTGCGGAGGGTGGGAGGAGGGCAAGGCGCACGGCCACGGGATCTGCACGGGACCCAAGGGCCAGGGCGAGTACTGTGGGTCCTGGGCCCATGGCTTTGAGCTGCTGGGCGTCTACACTTGGCCCAGCGGTAACACCTACCAGGGCACCTGGGCTCAGGGCAAGAGACACGGGGTGGGCGTTGAGAATAAAGGCCGCTGGGTGTACAAGGGGGAGTGGACACATGGCTTTAAGGGACGCTATGGTGTACGGGAGAGCACCGGGACGAGTGGGAAGTACGAGGGGACGTGGAACAACGGGCTGCAAGATGGATACGGAACAGAGACGTACTCAGATGGAGGTAAGATGGGATACGTGGGCAAATACATTGTGTGTGTTTTGGGGGTGGGTTTGAGAGTGTGACAGGAGGATTTGTGAACCAAACAGTGCCTGTCAAAGGGCGACATTAAGGGTGACTGACAACTGTCCTCTGTGAAAACGACCTGTTAGTGGAGGATGATTGACAGGCTGGTGACAGTTACAGAGTGACTGATGTACAGTAGGAGTTTGTCCAGAGGTCTTCTAGGGTCATCCTTTCTTCTGCCGCGCCCTGTCAACACACACACACACATTCATGCAGAGGCAGGGGGTTGCATGAGGACATGCTTTGAAAATGATTCTCAAACTGTGATTTTTCTATTCCCGATTCGTCCTCATTTTCGTCCTCATTTTCCTCCTCTTACTCTTTTTCTTCCAATTTTAACCCCTTAATTCAGCTGCATGAGGACACGCTGAGTCCTTCAATTCAGGCCATGCAGTCTTAAGGGATGAGGGAAAGGTTAGAGGGACGGAGGAGGACAACGGCTCCCGAGTAACAAGTCTCCAGAAAATGAGGCATTTTAGAAAACGGATTACAATGTTGTAGTGATTTATCAGAAATTGAGACATCAACTCTATATCCATATCATGGCAGCCTCTATGGTGTTTTATTACTCCTGTATACTGTAAACACTAAAGATCCAATGTCACTGGCCAATTTCCAACTATTCTTTCACTCGAAATGAGATGTTATTCACTGCATAGGAAAAAAAAGACTATGGCCACAGTGTGACCTATTGTGTTTTGAGTTGTAAAATCCATATGTGAAATGTTGGTTACTAATAAGACTTTACAGCCTCCTGTATTGTTTTGTGCAGGGCTGTTTTTGGTTTGAAACCCCACTGAGAGTATACAGGTGGTTTGGAGAGGGATGACATTATCCCCTCCAGAGCCACACTGCTAGCATCACTAAAATGCAGCCACAACAAGTACTGTTTTCTGATGGCAAATTAAATTCATGTAATGTATCCATGGCTGTATTTGTTCCATTTGATTGCAGTAAAAAGCAAAAATACTAACTTTAGTTTGCAGAATTTCTTTTGAATCAGCATCAGTTTTGCCCTGAAATCAGAATCAATGCCATCAGTGCACTTGCCAGACAGGGTCTCCCAGACAGGGGCTCGTTCAGTCACTGTTAATGAGAAACACACCATATGGATCCATGCTTAAAAATAGACACAAACACACATACACACACACACATACCCGTGCAAAACTGCACACGCAAAATCTGCAAGTACGTGTTTGAGTTGAGCCACAGAGCTGACAGTAGCATGCATGCAGTTAAAGCCTTGTTACATAACTCTACAACTAGCAGGCTGTTTTACAATGCCAGTCTGGACCACACACACACACAACACACACACACATGCACACAGTCAGCACGATAAAATCCGCAAATCAGACTGGTATGAGGGGTTGAATCAGGACAAAGGAGAAGAAGTCGGCTTGATAGATAACCAGACAGATAGGATGGACGGACAGATGGAGGCAGGGAAAGACAGACTGACAGATGTACAGATTGATGGATGAATGGACCAGTTAAACGATGAACAGATAATGGAAAAATGGCTGGCTGGACGGATGATTATCATGATTACTATGCAAGATACTCTAATCAGGGACTGAGTGAGGTCATTACAGAAAGAAAGAGAAAGACAAAAATGGATTGCACAAAAAAAAAAAAAAACATGGTGGATACGAACACTGTAGCTCTGTGGAGTATTTGAACCCACATACTGTAAATGCAGCAGAGATTGGCCTAGTTATGAGTGTTTATCTAGCTCCAAAAGTACACAGTGTCCTTATTATAACTGCATGTGTTTGCCTTTTACATTTATCTGTGAGGTAATAAAAATGTATGTCCAACTAAAGGGTTTCTGATAGTGACAGTGATCGCTCAAGGTCTCCATCTTGATCAATCACTTTCTTTATTAGAAACACATGACAGAAAAACAAGATCTTAATAAATCATCTCATATAATCTCCTTAATAATACTACTGATACCAATACTGCTATTACTATTAGTAATAATAATAATAAGGACAAGCCTTACCTTGCTGTTGTTGATTTATTCAACTAACATGTCGTTTCGTAGTGAATTTCACAACATGATTCAAATTGTTAACCTGCCCCAGAGCTCCTGAGCAAGGCGGGTGTAAAGCCTGAGGGAGAATAAATTTGACTGGTCTCCTGTTACAACAGGGGACATAACTATATCACACACATAATAACGTTCACACATGGATGATACAAAGACAAAGATCAAACTATCAGACTTAATGCCCTTACTTTTTATTTCCTCAGTTATTATATAACTATTACTATAATTATAACTATAACTATACTATGACTACTATATATACTATACTATATTCACTATACTTTTACACGTTCAGCACATGCAGAGCAACAATGTTCACTTGGAGTTATGTATTTGTCCACATGACAAATATTAAGTTTAAATATTAAGTTTAGTCTCGTTAAGTAAGAAAAGTGAAAAGTATTTGGCTCTTTAGCTGATAAAGGTCAGATTTTTGTCATTAGCTCGTCACTAACTTTGTCCGAAGGGAGAAAACACCAGCTCTTTGCTAGATGTTTAAAAGTCTTCACTTTGGTGCTTTGCTGGCCACTGTGTTGTGGCTCTAACACACAGTGGTTGATTTGTCATATTATATTTTGGTTGTTCAGCCATTAAAAGATACCATGAAATAAAATATTATATGCTACATACTGTCCTATTTAAAAGGGCCATGAAAGCCACGTTATTAATACAGTTTTATATTTACATTGAAACAATTCGACCTCATACGTGACTTGTGCAGTAACGACAGAGGAACTATGAGTTTGACTTGTCCATCTTTTTGGATTTATTGTTTGCTGTTTGTGTTGCGACAAGACAATTAAACTTGACTATCTAGAGGAAGTAAAAGTAACAAGGTTTCTGTAGGTGAAGGGTCATTACCGTTTCATATACATTCATATACCATAATAAAATAGTGCAACATATAAGTGGATGAATAACAACAGTTAAAGAAAGGTCCAAGTTATAAAAACTACAGCCCACAGTGATTTCCACTGTGTGAACTAATTGTCATCACAAATGAAAATCTACTTGAATGTGAAATGAAAGTGACAAAATAGTTGAATGTGATGTTAATCTGTCTCAACACCTTTGGCACTCTTCAATAAAGTTGACCATGAAGAGGTCATAGTTCTTCGAGTGGTCACCTGACACAAGTTCAGTCTCAGATAAAAGACGACAGTTTACCTTCGCAACCTCTGGGCTCTGTCATGTCCGATGCACTGCTGCCTACACACTTTCTGAACGCGCTGTGCACTTCAGAGCCAGCTACATTTCCCACAGTCAGGTCTAGAGTTGTCCCACTCCCCCCTCCAACAACACCTGATGCCACATTTCTAGGAAACCTTCTCATCGCTGCTGTTCGGCTTTTCGCTCCTCTCCTACGTTTGCTCCGCTCCTCTCCTCCCACCTCTCTCCTTCCTCCCTCGCTTCACTGCATTACCACGGAGCCACTCTGTACAGTAGGGTTACCATAGCAACGCTCACCGACATGCAGCGGGTCAGCGTGTCACAGGGGGGGACTCAGTGTTCCTCGCCGCTATTGGCTTCCCGGGCCGGCTCCGCTGTGCTCTGATTGGCTGCCGTGGCCTTCTGGGCTAATTGTTTACCGAGATGAAGAGCTAAGCTGACTGATCACCAACCACACACACTCACACACGGAGGGAAAGAGAGCAAGTGATCATTTTAGTGAGGGAAAAAAGTGAGTCACAAAGGGAGAGGTAGAGATTACAACTGTTAGTGTGTTCAACAGTGGCAACAGCTGAAGATTACAGCATTGGTGGTTGATGTCTGAGGAGCTGACGTGCTACATTCACTGTCAAACACAAGGAAACTGACTTAAAAATCCTGAAGACAACATGTTATAAAAGAAAAAGAAAAGTGTGACAGCTTTTCTATCACGTCATATCCAGTCACAGATGTTTCGTTACGTGAGGTTTGTGGCAGCTGAGACGCGTCCTGAATCCTCCCTCCAGTCCCCCAGCTGTTGGCAAATACACTACAACAAACTTAAAATTGTCGTACATAAACCTATCTCGGAAGCTCGCTAAGGGCCGCTATCAGTGCAGTAATTATTCCAGCTCTGACCTTGTTATGTAAGCAGACATAATAGATTCACTTCTCATGTTTAAATACACCCAACCATCACATGAATCGTCTACACTGAGAAAACTATGTGGTTTTTACTTAAACTGAGAAGCCAAATTGAGTCAAAATCCTGCTTCCTGCATTTGAGAGAATATATTTGCAGCCCGTTTGAGTGTGTGGGAGGGAGCGCTGCAGTTATCAGTGCCAGCTAACAGCGTTTCTCAGCCATGCATGTGGTTGGTTTGTGTTCAGATTTTTGATATCGAGGGAGATTTTCGACATAGGTTGCCAACAAGAGTGGGACTGAGTGGATATTGGTCTTAAGTGACCTAATCTTGATCTTTGAGGGTTGTTTCTTGGTCTTGTGGTGTTTTTATTTTTCCACTTCCTGCTTTTATGTCGGTATCTGTACAGTCCTGGTTGTCAGTGACACTGCTGGGGTACATGCAAGTTTCTAGCTCTTCCAAACCTTCAACTGACTAATCAATTGTTTTCTACCTGTTTTATGAATATTATTGCACATCTGGAAATGCTCCAGATGTTCTGTGCTAAGACACCAATACAGAACGTGATAAGTTCAGTATGTCTGTATGAGGAATTTCATTTTTCATTGAGATAACTGGAGGTGCCCTTGTCTTCCACTTGATGTCCTTGGTGCCTTTTTTTAGATTTAGTTTTATATTATTTTTAGGTAATTTATCTCATAGTCAAAAACTTTTGAATGAAGACAACTTTATTGAATTTGGACAAAGTTTGTTTGCGTGTACAACTTATTATCTGAACTATAATGTCATCAAAACAGATGCAATATGACGAACAGGTGTGGACTTTTTGAAATGGGCCATGGGTGACCACCATCTTATCGTGGGACTTTTTCATGAAATTCTTTTAGAAGATAAATAATCCTCAAATTGCAATCTGAAAGACTCAGACAGAAAAAGGGGCCCAAGCAAAATCCCTTAAACGGATAATGGTCCCACACAGTGATTTACGCAGGCGGAGGTTTAGGTTTGAACTGACTTTCCTTGCTGTCAGTGATGGGACCGCAGTCTAGCTGCCTCTCTTGCATATGTGCTACGTGTCTGTCTAGGTGTTTATGCTGCCTGTCTGTTTGGCCTGTTGCCTGCTACTTGTCTTGTCTACCTGTCTTTAGTTACCATCTGGCTTTTGCTGTGTAGTTGTTGCTTTTCTTCCGAGCTGATGTGTCTGGGTTACCTGATCCTCTGGGCCATCCCTGCAAATTTGTTTCTGTCTCTTTTATTTCCTGCTTTACAGGTTGCATCACTTCACAGCAAGTGCTACATAATATAATATAAATCCACCGGCGTCCAAGGACACACACATACACGTGTAGTCGACTAGATTGAATCCTGTTTTCTTAAAAGAATTTCACACTGTACCCACACAACTCTTAAGAAACAAGTGATTTCCCATGGATGATCATCAGAAGTGTCTCTTGTACTGTGCTTTGGTTGGGTTTTTTTCAGGGCCACTGCAAATACGCACCTCCTCCTCCTCCTCTTCCTCCTCCACCACCACAACAACTCCACTGCAGGCTTTAGCTTATGTAATGGGAGTGGTTTGATGTTTGTAGTGAGGATTAGTGGTGCTGTCTGAAACATGAAAACTCTGAAATATCTATCTTGGAAGTTTGCCCTGCACCACTGCTGATACAGTACTAACTAGACATACTAATGAGAGCGTTTGCCAGGGAAGCACAGAACTGCAACTTTTCTAAAACTCTCAATTAGTAGGGAAGTGAGAAAATGTGTTTTCATATTCCAGTGTTACACTTTATTTCAATTTTCATTTGCAGATTGATTATAATTAGTAAATGAGCCAACCCCAGTTGACACTTGGCGAGGGCGGGGTTCACCCTGGACAAGTCGCCAGTCTATTGCTGATATATATAGACACACAACCATTAACACTCACACCTACGGGCAATTTAGAGTCACCAATTAACCTTAACCTGCAGGTCTTTGGTGGACTGTGGGAGGAAACCAGACAACCTGGAGGGAACCCAAACAGGAACAGGGAGAACATGCAAACTACACACAGAAATGCTCCAGGCCCGGGGTTAACCACTGCACCACTGTGTCGCTGCTATTATTATTATTATTATTATTATTGTTGTTATTATTACATATGTTTATTACAGCTGTGGTAATGGCGCCTAGGATGGGAACTTGGGGATTGAAGTTGCTCCCATTGAAACCTCCACTGGCACAAACAGAAAGAAACAAATGTTTGGGAAACTTGGTCCTGTCTCACCTAATGTTACTCTTCCTCCCCTTCTCTCTCGCGTACAGTAAGACAGACATTCTTCAGACATGCAAGTGCTGACATGGTGTAACAAGACATGAATGATTAACGAAACAACTAATTTCAACTCTTTCACAGCCCGTCTTGCTCCACGCCTTCTCTTTCTGACTGCTGTGCCTCACAAATGGTTATTTTAAAAAGTAGCAGTCTATGCTAATATAGAAGTAAACGAGCCACAGACTTTGACTCTTGTGGAACAAGTGACTGAATTTTGAGGCCATGTCATCAGAATACAAAGTTTGAATAGTAATCTAGTTTTACATATAAGAAAGATTTTGACAAGTGTCTCCTAGTGTCATATCCTTAGAATGAAATTCAGACCCTAAGAGACAGATGGTTTTTAACCTAGAAACAGAGAACAGACACGCGCATTTGTTAAAGAGACAATTATGAATTCAGCCTAGGGGTTGGCGCGTGATCAAATCACTGTGCCTCTGTGATGTTTCCGCAGCTTTGATCTCTCTGCGTAAACTCTTTCCGTGCTGCCTCGTGCCCGCTGCAGCCTCGGCCAGGGTTACAAGCCCATATGATTTGAGAGCACTTCCTGTTGGCCTCCAGGCAGAATCAGTGAAATCGTTTTGGCATGCGAGTTGTGAAGCGGATTCTCCTCGCAACTGTAGGCCTGGGGTTGAGGCATTTATATATCCAGAAGTCTGGTTTTTTTTTTTTTTTTTTTTTTTTATACAACTGTGACAGGTTCATAGTGAAAATAATGAGAGGGGGATAACCCAATCTACTGTTGCATGCCTCTCTTGTCAGAGAATGGGTAAAGTGTTTTTCTGACTGTAAAAAGCTCGTACCTCACATTACTAGATGCTTATGTTTTGTAGAGCTTCCATGTCTTGAACTGATTTCATATAAAAACTGTAAATGGGTTTGATTTTGAAGGAAAATCACTACCAACTACTAGTTTGCTGACTTAATTTTTCAGCACCACGGAGAGCGACAGGAGGACACTGGGAAAGCGGCGTAGTGCCCCACTGAATATTTTATTTACCCCGGCATTGCTGACTGAGGGCGGTATACGCTTCCAAGAAAACACAAAAAAGGAAAAAACCCACACACTGCTTCACATATATTCACCCACTTACACGCTCGGTTGCCAGTTTAGGTACAACTTGCTAAAACTAATGCAGCCTGGTACAACAGCCCTGCGATAAATCCTTCCTTCCTGAAGGTTGCAGTGTTCAGTTTTTGTGTAAAGTGTTTTAGAGAGGTGTTGATTCAACTTTATGGTCACTTTGGAGGCTGCAGTTTGTTTGTGCTGGTGTTGAGCTGAAGTTATACTAAAAGGTTTTTCTACTATTTACAGCTGAATTTATTGTATTTAAATGGAGACGAAAAAAATAGTACAGTGTGTGTCTGCTAACACCTGGACAAATATAAAAGGTATAGTATGAAACATTTCTTCTACCAAAGGAGCTCAGCATGGACAAGTTCAAAAAATGTACAAATTCAGCTGCAATTGTCAGAGCACAGATTAATCCAAACAGGAGAGACGTGATGGAGTTTGGTATTTAATGGTTGGAGCTGGACAGACTGTATAAATAACAAGAAGTTGTTATCACAGCACTTTGTCTTCTGGACCCATGTCAGTCAAATTGTTAAAAACCCTCAGGTCCTTTGAGGAGGCTGCAAAGGAAGTTTCAGAAAGGCAGTGTGTACCATTTCTAAACACATGCATCTGGTCTCTCTTCTCCAAAGTGCAAACCACGTCTGCCTGGCAGAAGGGTAACTGTGGCTTCACAGCCAGCAATGCTGTACGACTCAGTTATATTCTAAACTTGCCTTTTATTACTGGAAATGTGGAAACCGCTCAACTACAGCTGTTACTGTCTTGATGGGAACAACCTTGTCAGTGTTGCAAGGGTCACCCACCACAAACGCTGACAGGAGTGGTGCAGAGGAGTTTGACACACTTATAATGGTTTGTCAGGGGAATTGCCCAGGGAACACAGAAATTAAATGTACAGATACATGGAAGCAAAGAGATCACAACTCTTTCCTTGGGTAAAAATTAAATGAGAACACATTTCCAGTGTGCTGTCAGAGGCAAACTCGGCTTAAAACTAAAAATATTAGCATATTACTTCACCTGAACACTAATCTTAAACTAAAATTTAAAATCTCAACATATATCCAATGAGAGCACTAAAGCACTAAATGTGAGAATGTAATAAAGTATAACTTGTCCTTCCAAACACTGCCATAAGGAAGAAAAAGTTAATATTCAGAAAGATGATCTGAACATTGCTGTTGAAGCCTCAATGTGTAGAAAGTGGACGATGGAAGAATCTGTTGCTCTGTTTAAAAAGATTAAGAAGTGCAAATACTCTAAGTTGTTTGCATTTTAATTTATTTTATTAACATTTGTGTTGTAATTATTGATTTATTTTAAAACTTAGTCAGAGCATTAATGTAAAATACTGAACTAAATCTCTATGCTAAGCTAAGCTAACTCTTTTGGCCCAGTTTCACATTTACTGTGCAGATGGTGTCAATCTTCTCATCTGAGTGAAGCATGTCAGTGTGTTTCCCCGACTGTCGAACTATTACTTTAAGAAACTTCACAGTTTCAAAATGTTTTTCCCAAAGTTTTTTTTTTTTTCCTGGAGCTTTTCCACCACATTTCATAGTTTAGTTTTTGTTCAGAAACAACTCTTCTATTTCTGCTGTGCACTGCATTGTGAGAGAGTAGTGAACATCAAAAAATCAGCTATTTTCAGTATGAATACTAACTGTTAGGTCACTTTTCCAGTGTGTAGATGAGTATGGGGTATAGATGTAGGACACAGCTCTTGCTTTAGTTGCACTACATTCAAAAATAGAGAGTTTTTAATTTTAAATGGCAACTTTCCTCATCAGCAGAAATGTAAATGACATCAGACGGATGATTATTTTTGTCTTTCTGAACTTACCTCTGTCAGCACAAACCCTCTCAAACACTCACACAGGTGATGCTCTGCCTGCCTCTGGATGCTCAGGACTATCTCTCTTCCTCTGTCATCCTCTGTCTCCTACTCTGGCGGCCATTTAATGAAATGGTAATCTCGCCACGCTGTTGCACTGGTGTTTGTGGGTGTGCGCATGTGTGTTCTTTGATCTGTCTGTCATATGGTCGTACAGCTGTGTACTGACATGATTACAAAGGCCTGTCCAGATGTGCTGGCCAGCTGTCTGTGATTCAGACTCAGTGTGTTGTTGTTTGTGGGTGTGTTTGTGTGTATGAGGGATAAGAGGCAGCATGTCATCCTCATGACAGGTTTGGAAACAACAGCTCTTCTCACTTAAGTTTTGCAAAATTGCGCAAGTTTGTGTTTGATCCAAAGTAAGAACGCAACTGGCTTCATTCAGCATTTCCCATTTCACTGATTCTCCATCCCAGAAGGGAAATGTTTTTTTGTGTGTGTGTGTGTGTGTGTCTGTGTGCGACAGAGACAGGGAACGTGGTTACAGTCCTTATATGGTCACGTAGTTTGGTTTGAGCAAGTGCGTTTGCTACAGAATGAATCAGAGAGCTGTTACATCAGAGGTACAGGCAGGCGGGATGGATCAGTTGCTCTCCAACTGGAACACACACACACTTCCGTTTGAGTGTATGTGTGTGTGTGTGTGTGAGAGAGAGAGAGAGGAATGACGGAAACAAACACACACAAACACACACACACACAGATGCCCTACTTTTCAGCAACATGGAGATGTAAGGACTGTTATGCAGCAGTTAGTGCGGGTAGTGAAGAGACATGGTGTGAATGAATGGACTGACAAGAGGAAGCCACTCCCATGTACTACTGCTCAACTTTACAGTTATTTTATTAAAAATAAGATCGTACACACATCACAGAGAGTGATTTAATTATTTTTTTGAAATTTATATATTTCTCAAAGTTTTTTCACGTAATCACTAGTCAATAAGAATGACTTATAATGAATATGTGTAAGAATATTAAAGCAGAAACATTATAAATTCATCAACGCATCAGTGATGCTTAATTAAAGAGGTCAGAAAATGATACTCAGGGCTAAAAAATGATATTTAAAGCATATTTATTCTGGAATAGGACAGTTAGCACAATATGAAGTGTAATACATTATGAAACTAGACGAAAACTAACCATTAAACTGACTAAAATGAGTATTGTGTTAATTTTAGATAAATTATTGGCAGGGGTTTATTTCCGTATTTAGACTGAACTCATCCTTACTTGTCCATGGCTGTAGGACGATGACATCCCCATGATTAATCTCATCTATTAAACTCTTTTTCTAACTGGGTGACACAGACATCAATCGGCACCAGACACCAGACCTATTTGAATTGCTGATCATGTCCAAGACGTGGGTGGCAGTGCAGAGGTCCAGCACCACTCCACTATAAGACAGGACCTGTTAGGCCTTGATTTGACAGGAAATGAGGGGAGAAAGAGATGAAGTAGTGAGAGAGAGGGAAGAACATGCAACAAGCATCTCACCAGGGGCAGCCCTGATAATGCTGAGTTGATATTTCATGTTAAGAGCACAAATTAGCCAAGAAATTTACAAGGGATCAAATTGCAAAATAATGTAAACAATTCACGAAGAACCTGGTGGTCCAGGGGCCAGTGGGGGGCCCGGGGCTGTTGCTCATTTTTCTTGTCTTGGCTAAAAAGCAAAGTTCATCTGGCCTGTACATGCTTGTGTTTCTTCTGGCCCATTATATGCCCATGTACAGCATGATGGTCAGACACGACACAGGCACATCCACATCTGGATCAATTCTGGTGCACACACAGAAAATCAGCCAACACCAGAGAACAGCTGGAATCTACCCAGATGTGGAGATATATGTCCAGACTGGAACCAAGGTGCCCGAAGTTTCATTCAAGGTAGTGACACGCATCATGGGATAATTTCAGTCCATATATAGGATTTAATAAATTCCACTAAATATTCAGGAAGTACCACTTAAATGTTAATAGACCAACTCTATACATAGGAGTGGAATTTATGCCACAATAAACCATTTGACCACTGATGTTATAGCAGAAATGATCATTTACTGATTGAGGTGTGAAACAACACTCCTCAGTGGAGTCTGCAAAGAAATTCAAATAGTAGAAATATTTGGCTGCTTTTGTGTTTCCAAACACCTGGTCTCTCTCTAAGCTCTATAATGTTGATATGTAGAATCTGTGTTTAATGTGTTTGTGTCTTTCTCTAGGAACATTTCAGGGTCAGTGGGTTGGTGGGATGCGTCATGGCTATGGAGTTCGTCAGAGTGTCCCATACGGCATGGCGGCTGTCATCCGCTCCCCGCTCCGGACCTCCATAAACTCCCTACGCTCCGGTTCAGAGCACAGCAATGGTACAGCTCTGCTGGACCGGACCGGGGCGGTGGTCCCTGGTCCTCCTCCCGTCCCCGGCACCCTGACCACCAGCGTCTCCATGTGCAGCACGGGCAGCAGCGGCAGCAGCCCCGCGGTGTCCCGGGGGGGTTTTGTGCTGATGGCGCACAGTGAGGCCGAGCTGCTGAAGGGGAAGAGAAAAGGCGGACTGTTCAGAAGGTCCATCCTGTCCGGGCTCAAGCTCAGGAAGTCAGAGTCCAGGAGCTCTCTGGCCTCGCAGAGATCAAAACAGAGCTCATTCAGGAGCGAGGCTGGGATGAGCACTGTGTCCTCTGCTGCATCTGATATCAACTCTACTATCAGGTAACAGGAGAGGATAATGAAGGGCTGGGGTTGGGTAAGTTCTGCTTCAGGTCAGGCACCAACATGGTCTACTAGTTACTGAGGTCTTCAAATGATGGTCAAGAGGAAAACCACATATTGTATGTTTGTATTGTATGATGTGACTTATTTTTAAAGGCACCAATTACTGGATAACAAGTGTCAGTGGCTCTTAACCTGTTTGTTGGCAGTGAGGCTGAGAGCATCTTATCAGGTCAGAGTAGTTATTGGTGAAGCTGAGAGAGAGAAACTTCTAGAGTTGTTTCTGCTGCAAGGACAGGATCTGTATAAATTCAATATAAAATACAACATTTTTAATGAATTGGCATATGATGCATATTATGAGCATGTTGTCAAGACGAAAACCACATGGCTACAGTCAATTAGAAGTGTCTAAGTTAACAAAAATAGCTTTGGTTTGGAAAACCAACGAAAACAGCATCTGGGATTTATGTCCATGGATAATTCATCTATCAATCCGTCTATTATCTCTTCCACTTATCTGAAGCCAATCCCAGCTGACATTGGGTGAGGACGGGGTCGACCATGGACAGGTCTCCAGTCCAGGCATGCAGAGACAAACAACCATTCATGCTCACACTCACACCTAGCAATTTAAATTATTATTAACGAATAAGAAACTTTGTCATTGATCATAAACCAGGTTTTTGCAGAATTGTCCAACCTTACATTCTTGTCTTGTCTTGCTATCAAAATAGGTTTTGTACACACATGTGAAAACCCCAGCCTTGTTCTGCAGTGGCCAGAACTTGTTCAACTCAACATCACATACAGAATTTCCTTTTAGTTCAGGGCCCTCAAACCCTCCTCAAGCCTTTAAGTCATCAAGTGCCCTTGGACAAATATTCCAGTTTCAAGGACATTTCATAGGACTTTGTAAAGTACCGGCTTCCTTTTTGCTCTTTCCACTGTCCCTTTTGAAATGAGTGAAGGAAGCCTCAAAAGCAAAATAGTTACATAATAGGAAACTTTGAAGAGAAGTGTGTCATATCAACAGTGTCATGAGATAATGAAATGAAAGAAAGTAGAGAGAAAGGTGGAGTGAGAGGACAAGGAAGGATGATGTGCTACGAACAGTAACTGTCCTTCATCTGGAGGACATAGATTTAAGGCGCACCGAGCACCTGACCTACCTAAGTGACTTTAAAATGGATTGTCGTACGGTCCAAAGTGGTTTACGGGTCAAAAAGTCAGTTTACCGGTGAGCTGGCCCAGTGCCTGGTGAAAAAGTTACAGGTTTTGCGTCAGGGATAAGCCTGTTATCTCTGTCTCGCTGCTCTGATGTTGTACATTTTAACATTAACTATATCTGCCCGATCATATTGGTCACGTCAGATCAGAGCCAACCAGAGAGCAGATGGGAGTAAACGCCTGTTTCGTTCACCATGTAAACCACAGCTGATTTTATTTGAAAGTGGTCAATCAATCGTGTGCCAATGGAAATTATTGATGTCAAATTCCAAGTATGCTGGATTGATGTGGCTTATTTTTAAAGGCACCAATTACTGGATGACAAGTGTCAGTGGCTCTTAACCTGTTTGTTGGCAATGAGGCTGAGAGCAGCTTATCAGGTCAGATTAGTTATCGGTGAAGCTGAGAGAGAAAAACTTCTAGAGTTGTTTCTGCTGCTGTCAACATGTAGGTGAAAATGATCTGTATGAATTCAAGATAAAATACAACCTTTATAATTAATTTGCATGTGATGCATATTATGAGCATGTTTTCAAGATGAAAACCACATGCCTAATGTCTAAATTAATAAAATTAGATTTGGTTTGGAAAACCAACAAAAAAACAGCATCTGGGATTTATGTACATGGATAATTCATCCATCCATCTGTCCATCCATTATCTATACCACTCATCTGAGGCCAATCCCAGCTGACAATAATTAATTTGGATGGGATGTCCAGTCAATTATTAACTGATGTGTTTATTATTTTTATCATTTGATGGTGCATGTTTTGAGCATGTTGTCACAATAACTCCTACGCTGGGTCAGTGAAAACTTTAAATAAGCATAAATAGTGATCTAATTAGTGAGCCTCAAGGAGACAAGACGTAAACAAGTCAATGCTGAATCCTAAGACATATTCTTTACTGCCAGCCTCAGAGGAACTGCACTGTGGTTTACCATCAGGGAGTATTATATCAGGGATTTGTATTCTGTGTATATACAGAGACAAGGGCAGGGCTAATTTGTGCTGGTAAAGGATCAGAGACCTCTCAGACTGAGACCAGCACCTATTTAATTAGATCCGGCACATAGTCAGAGTGGCCATCGGAAGCACCTGGAGAAATCTTGGACCAGTGGATCAGTGGATTGTCAAAAAAACCCATATGTTGGTACCTGTCTTCCAGGACTTCCTCATTTACAAATCAAGCATTGGACAGGGGAATGGAGGAAAGTTGGAGTTTCTTGGATCTGATCATGACTCTGATTGAAATAGTCTCTCATCTCATTTTCTCTTTTGAGTTATTAAAGGAAGTTTCACATTTGGGCCAATGCCCTTATTTTCTTCTTGTTCAGGTGAACCAGTGAGGTTGCCAGGTTTGACATTAGAGAAAAAAAGAAATAATCCTGTGGTCGCAGAACATTTCTGGCAACTCTCACTATACCTGGAAATGCTGTACAGAAGTGCTGGGCAGGTCGATAAACTGCTGAGATAGTGCAGTTGAATGAATTCAGACCTTTGTGTAGTACGTGCTCATCTGACATTAAAGGTACAATCTGTCACTGTTACAGCACTACTTGAGTAAAGATTTGGTAGAGCTTTCATAACTTACCTGTCACTTAAATCTATTTTAGTTCTTTTCAAAGCTTATGAGACTATATAAAAAGTGGGACCCAATAGCCTACCCCATCCAAACCACTCTAACCTTTCACCTTTCCAGTCTCGGAGATGCAGATGCAGAGCTGGCTGTCGCTGATGACGACGTGGATGCCACAGCGACAGAGACCTACTGCGGGGAGTGGAAGAACGACAAACGGACAGGATATGGTGTGAGTCGGCGGTCGGACGGGCTGCAGTACGAAGGGGAATGGCTCAGCAACAAGCGACATGGCTACGGCTGCACTACGTTTCCCGATGGCACGAAAGAGGAAGGGAAGTACAAGCAGAACATCCTGGTCAGCGGGAAGAGGAAGAACCTGATCCCCCTGCGGGCCAGTAAGATCAGAGAGAAGGTGGACCGGGCAGTGGAAGGAGCACAGAAGGCCGCAGACATCGCCCAACAGAAGGCTCAGATCGCTCTGTCAAGGTACTGGCTTTCTGGTGCTTTGTGGATGAGCTTTTGTTCCTTCTTTCCATCTGTTCGGTTGAAATTCAAGGTAGTAACATGGTGATTTGTGTGTGTTGTGTGTTGGCTAGGTATGGTAATCTAAAATGTAGATTGAAAGAGATCTAACATGATGTTTTAGTCAGTTCAACATTTAATCAATTAACAAACTGACCTCACACAGTCCTGAAGCAGCTGCTTAATCATAAATATTAAAGGTTTTAGTAAAGGCTGACCTCAAAGACTGCAGGAGACTGTAGTTCACTGCAGTTTCAGTCAAAACCGAAGCTGCAGTGGTGGTTGCTGGATCTCGTTAATTTATCCTAATCATGACAATCAAAGAACTAGGTTGATTTAAGAATTTATATTTCTATAAGTTGATATATAAGAATTCAAGCTCATCTTCACGTTTCTATTCTATTATTCATGGGTTTAGCTAGTTAGCCACCTGACTAGCCGATGCTACCTAGCCTTACCCATGATATGATGTAGGCTACTTTCAAACTTAAGAAGATGGCAGCTCCATTTAAATTAAAAGAGTCTATCAATTCAGGCGTCTGAAACTGGAGACTGGTCATACTGTATATTAGATGCTCCCCATTCAGTCAGCAAAGGATCGACTGCAGTAATTAGTATTCATAAGCAATCAAACCAATTACTCTCTTTTCTGCTGATGTTAGTGACTTTTCCTTGTTTCCTTTTTTTTTTTTTCCCAGTGACCCAACCAAACAAAATGGTTTTTACCTATGACCACAATCCACAACAATGACGGTTAGATTTTTTTTCAGAGGTGTTGGAAAGAGAGAGTTACAGGGTCATTTTATTATCTACTACACTTTTTCTGCACATCTCTGTCACTCCATCTCTCTATCTCTCTATTATCTTTGTCTTATCTCTGAGTCTTTGTAATGTACCAGTGTCCACATACCACTGATGGCCTGCATTTGTCACAAATCATTGGGGAAGATGGCTCTGCATGTAAACACTTGTGGATGGCCCCATTCCATAATATAATTTAGATCAATGACAGATTAAGAACAGGATTAAGGTTAAGGTGAAAGTAGGGTTAAGGAGGTTACAGTACAGGTGAAACAGCAAGCGAAGCGAGAACGTCTGGAGCTGTTAAGACCTTGATGAAGCTGCTCAGCTGAATGGAAATCAGAGCCTGCTCTCATTATAACTCTGCTCATTCAACTAAAACAATGAGCACAGTTGGGGTTATGATGTTAATGGGCATGGCCTGACCTTCTTTACAGCAGCAAGAAACTTTTGGACAGAAATATGAAGTAACAATTTTTGTTTTTCAGCTCAGAATCTCAAAGCTGAAATTAATTAGCTGTCCTGGGACATGTAGTCATGGATTCACATTGATACTCTTGTCATGTGGGGACCCATCAGAAGTAGGTCCATGACCCATTTTGGTCCCAGTCCTTGTTGTTTCAAGGAACAAGGTTATAGGGCCATAGATGCAGTGGATCTGTGGGAGTAGCTGCTGTTTTGAAAACTTCATTTGGAGGTTGACGTTGCACAGAAATTATAAATTTAGATAAGAAAATGTAACTCAGGTGAACAGGATGGATAATGTTACACCACACAGATCAATCTAGAGATACAAACTGAGCAAGACAAATTTTTCTGAATCCTATTTCAGTGGCAAATTAATACCCTCAGTGAGATGATTTGCCTCAGTCAATTCTGAAAAGTAAAACAGGATACGTAAGTAAATGTCTATCTACCCACTGGCTGTATTGTATTTAAACAGGATGTCTCTTATGTCATATAAACACCCCTAAAGGTCTAAAATCTGAGAAAAGTGACGTCATATGTTGTATGATTTTGAGTGCAAAGTTGGTTGTTGAAGGGCTCAGTCAGTGCTTAGTATTAGACAATACATGAAGTCCAGTACACAAAGTATTCACAATGGAAAAAGTGGAACCTATAAAGACCGGTCCAATCATTCAATTCAGAAATATTAATATGAATATAAAATAATATATAATTTAAGTACAGTAATTAATTTTTTATTAATTTTAATTAATTACTTACTTTCTTAATTATTAAAATACTATTAGACTGTATTATTATCTCCATCAAATGGTTAAAACTGACATTAATAATAATAAACTAAATAGTCCACAATGATGAATTTTCAGAATTTGTCTTATCTTGAATTTGTATGACACACCTGCCAGTGAGTAAACAGCATGTTTGATGTGATGGGAAGTTATATGATAAATTATGTTTGTAGTTCTCCTGTAAAACAGGAACTCAGGTCTGATATGTTTTTTTTTCTCCATTTGTGAATTTTGTGTAGTCGTCTTGTACCTGCTTGACCAGACACAGTTTTTTATGTGTTGCTTAGTAATACACGGTGTTAACCTTGCAGCTTGAATAATCCCAACTCCGCATAAAGCATTCAATTTTCTTTCTAACCTGATTTGAACTTTGTGGATATGGCTAACAAAATCAAATCCTGCTGCATGTAACTTACAGTACATGTAACCTGAATATATAACACTCAGCAGTGGAAAACAAGCAGACGTTTCAGTGTTACAGTCTCACAGTAACAGCTCAGTAATTTTGCCTCTATTGGAGCAACAATTGAAATAAATGGCTGCAGAGTGAAAGTAACCTGAGACAGTGGCGTAGTGTCACTGTGACTAATGAAGTGGTTGTCTGAAACTAAGGTTTATCACAGTTTAGTTACATTATGTTCAATAACTGTAACTTATATAGTATATGTATATATATTGTGCATGTGTGGCCTTGAGGTTTGGATTTTTCTACAAGTGCCAAGGCGTAGGTGGTTGAGTTTGGAGATGGAGATAAATCAAACCTAAGAGACTGATAAAGAAATAGAGTGAGGCAAGAAAGAAGTAAGAAAGTGAACAGAAAAGTAAGATCAAGAGACAGAGTGAGACGGAGATAGATAGATAGATAGATAGATAGATAGATAGATAGATAGATAGATAGATAGATAGATAGAGAGAGATTTCCGCATTATGCCATCAGTGCTGGCAGGCAGCCTGAGAGAGCACGGAGGCTGACAGACCTGCTTCTCCTTATATGCTTATAAGATTACTTGTGAACAATGTGAATGCAGCTGCTGAACATGCCTGTGTTTGTAGCGTGTGCATGCAACAGGACGATGATGAGCTGCATCAGTGAAGATCCAATCCTATTAGTCCTGATCACAGTCTTCTGTTTAAGGCAGTACAGCCATGGAGAGCTACAGCTGCTCACCCAACTCATCTCACACACGATAAGTCCTGCACAAAAAGAAAGACAGAGATAAAAGCAGAAAAAAGACAAACAGGGAAGGTAAACAACAGAGCGCGTGGTGTTAAAGACTAAGAAACCAGATCTACGGTGAATTTATGACTTTATTTATGATGAACCTTGAGTTTAACATGTTTGTTTTTCTAACTTCATTTAGTGAAACCTCTGAAAGATCAAGGAGAAAGTGTTTCTTTTGTTCACCGAACTTAGCTCAGGAATAATAAATGTGAATTTGATCTGAGCTGGAGCACTATAACATACAGTAAATGAACCATTTCCAAAAGAAAATGTGGTTTTTTGGTTTGGTATATACGCCAGTGGATCCTCTTTCATGCATGGATGAGAGCAGTAATACAGTAACTCTTGACCAAAGACTTGTGGTTCAGAAAGCTGGCTGATATTGCAGATGGGCACCAGTAGGCACAGAAAGTGAGTTTAGGTTACTCATTATTTTATCTCTTAAGGTGGAATCTTTCTTTATGATAAAATAATTACCTGGCTATTTATCCGCCATCACTATTATTCATTACAAATTTTGTCATGGGTGTGTCTATGCCTAGTACTAACTCTGGAGTCGAAATGTGTTAACTACACATTGTTACTATTTGATGCATTTAGCGTTAATGCATTGGATCCATTTATTGGTTAACAACAGAAGAACCTGTTGACTTCACTCTGCACTGTTGAAAGATAAACAAACTAAGAAATATTAGTAGCTAATGGCTATCGCAAGATATTTTTATACCATATCATTATCACCATCAAATGGTCAACGCAGGCATTAATCTTATTGCAGTTTTATCCCCAACATTTACAGCTATTTTTCACATGAACTCTGTGGATTATCAAACAACATGCCAGCAATTTATTGATGTTCAGACTCCTCAGACTATTCTTCATTAGTTTCACCTGGTTTCTGTTATCAGCCATTAAGCTGTTTCCGTCTCTGTCAATTTGTTGGTTTACAAATCTGTCTGTCTTATCTCACTGTGGGACTTACCTTGATCTAGTGGCTGTTTCTCTCTCTGTTTCTCAATTTGTGACAACCTGCGTTGTTTTCTGTCTTATTCTGGCTGCAGTGTTACATCAAATTGCAGTACTCTTTTTCAATTCAAATTATGCTAATTTCCCCAAAACTCAGCCTAACATAAACTCTGGGGTCTCCACCAGAATTTGAAATACAGTTCTGTGGGTGTGAACAGTTTTTTACACATGAAAAAAATGAGTTGTGATTGAACCCATAGGTGGATCCGGCTGGGTTAAGTCCTCAAAAACAGAAATGAAAACACTCCTAAACCAATCTATGCTGAGGAGAATCATGCTCAGATATTTGGAGGGCAGGAGCTCATGCACAAGAGGGGCCTTGAATTATTTTTGGGGAGGGACAGAGTGTCCTTGTTTAAAGTAGGGTGCCACTTTATGCATGCTTAAAGCAGATAAACCCAGATCTAAATACAAAAAGTACTTGAATGAACTTATTGCATGAGTTCAGTCAGAGTGGCAGAAAGAAAAACAAACAAACAAAAACAAAAAGTATATGTGCAATGGGTGAAACTGGGTTAGTAAACTACTTTCAATGGAAAGTTGCTAAAACCAGATGACATAATACACAAATTATTCGTATTCATGATGTCACCCATTCGTATTCAGACTGCAGCTGGTTTGAGACTTTTATCTGTTTGCGTCTCTCCTACTCCTTGTGTTCAGATATACAGTATTTCAATGCACCCAAATAAATGTATAAAGCTGTTCTCATTTACGTATTTTTTCGTTTCTGAGCCATTAAGACAAATTACACGTTAAACCATCAAGCCTGGTTCTGTAACCCCCAACGTCATGGGACAAAATCACCATACAAATAAGAATCTCTTTTTATTTTGTCTCACACAAAGCACACATAGACATAGATGCTGGCAAATCTCGTCTATTGAAAATAGTTCAGATTCGCCCAGTATGAATAAAGGTGTCTGAAAATCAAAACTATTGTTGATCTGCTGATGATGTGATAGAAAATGTTTGGGCCAAATCATTTTTAAAGAACAACGGCCATGGTCATGGATGTAGCTCTGGACTGTAGCGGATCATCAACAAAAACTACGCCAGAGTGATGGACATGGTCATTTGTTTCGCAGTTTTCGTGAAAAAATCAATTTATTGGAGAAATAAAGTTTTTTGCCTGATGTTGACACCAGAGGAAAGTTTCTCCAAGATCTCCAATGTTAGCGTGAACGTGAGTGCAAAATCTCATGGAAATTCAACAGTTGTTGGGATACTTTCAAATTGTCTTCCTGTAACAAAAATAACCCATAGGTCGACTGCACAAACTTATTATGACCCATAGTTGTTTTTTATTGTTGGACGACCTCCACTTAATAAGCAGTAATTAAGAGGGAGGAAGTCGGACGGGTCGTCATAACACAGGACTTTCACATAGGAAACTGCTGTGACTTTTCCACAACCTCAGCTGTGAAAACAATCTTAAGGAAGTACTTAAGTACTTAAATTGATCCAACCTGCATTCTTTCCCTCAACCTAACCAAGTGTGCAAATGTATTTATCATGGAAAATTATTAACTTTTGAGCTGTGTGGTGGACGCTCATAACTCTAATGACTTCTGGAATAAGACTAAACTCTCCTTTATTTGTTTTTAATAGAGGTGATCTGAAACACGTACCTGTTAGCTGATGGCAGCAGCTTTGAGTCAACGCAGCAGGTATGTGTAGTGTCAGTGATTGAGCTGTGCAAAGGATCTTTGTCTCAGAGCTGAGGTTAGACACTTTGCAACCAACTCTTGAAATCACCTAATAAATAAAAAAAATTAAAAAAACACTCTGAGCATATAGGAATAAAAATAAAATACTCTGATCTGCTCCAAAAGACTTTAGTTTACTGTATGTAGATGCTCTGTGCTTCACCTGCTACACTCTTTGACTTCTCTATTATGCATCAGATGATACATAATGAGCCATTATCTTCCTAGAAACAATTGACATCTACATTTAGAAATAGTCAAAGCTCATACATTGTTCTAGATTCAAAAACCACAGCATGTTTTTTCAGTGTCTGGTGTCAGCTCTTTGAAACCGGAGCAGCTTTAAGCGCTCGCCACACTGCTGAATCTTGTCAGCGGGAGCAGGAGGTGACATGCTGATTTTACTAATTCGACGAGTAGCAGAGGGGTGATGCTCTGAATATTTGCCAGGGCAGTCCAGACAGGTGATGTTGAAAGTTGCACTTTTTATTTTTATAACAACAGAAATCCAACTTCACGCCACAGAATAACCAAACTGTACCTACAGTTAAAGCCTGTCCTGTCAACCAGCTCTGACTAGCTCTTACACTCCTCCACACACACACACGCACACACAGAGATGTCTAACCGACAGCAGCACAGCCCAGGACAGGACAGCCTCCCTCTCTCTTTCTCTCTGTGTGTCCCAGAACAGAACAGCAGGGTATTTCCTTGTGGAAAAACCAGGAGAAGCCCTGAGAGGTGAAACACAGCCACAGGATATTTGCTGCTGCAGATATTCTTTCTTGGCGCTAAATGAAACTAGTTCAAGGATGATGCGGCTTTTTCTCTAACTTCCCAATGTGTGTGTGTGTGTTTTTTAAAAAACGTTTTCTGAATAGTCATCCAGCTTCTTAACGATAATGTGTGTGATCCATGCCAGGAGGCAGAGGTCAAAGGTCAACTCCTGCCACAGAAGCCTGGAGCTGGTTGAAGTGTCACTGTGTCATCTGTCCACCTGCCTGATGTTACAGTAAATCATGGATTTGTATGTGTGTGTGTGTGTGTGTGTTTGTGGTGTGTGTGTGTGATACCATGTGTGATGTGAGCTGATCTCTGCTGTCACGTGGTGATGTAACTGATGGGACATCAGGCTACCTGCGACAAGTTGGTACCAGATAAACACAGCTCACTCTGCTCTGAGGATGAAGCCATTCACTGCAATCCTGTGACCTCGTTTCATCAGCAAGCCTACAGCCCAACACACACACATACACAGTAACACACAGACACACACAGGACAGAGACACACACACTAATAGCAGTGAGGCAAACCGGAAAGCTCTGTTAGATATTCAGGTATGAATCATCCTCATCATCTTCAGCTGGTTCAGAGTGACATGATGGAGGAGCTTAGTGCATGAGTCCTGGATTAGACTTTCTCTGCCTGTCTCTCTCCCGCCTCACCTCATTGTGCTTGGTTGTCTTCGTCTGTAATATCTCTTTCATCTTGTGTTTGTTTTGGTTCTGTTATCTCTCGCTTTCGTCTCTCGGCCACAGTATCTTCGCCCTCTTACTCTGTCCTCTTAGAGATGCTCCATGTAGCATTTAAACCTCTGTGGAGTGATTGTGATACCTAAGTCTATAGTCTATATCTATATATTGATATATATAGATATATAGAGAGAGATGTGTATATATGTAAAATATAATATATAATATGTGTAAAATGATGTCATTAAGTAGTGGTTAAAGTGGTTAAGTAGTCAATGATTAATTTAACCCTTTATATATGTATATAACTTTTCAAAATGTTAAAAAAAAATTCAGTAACAAATGTTGCAACTTTTTAATTACAGCATGTTTGGAATTGATAATGTGGGCATCTGAATTATAAATGATCATATCAACATGATACACACTGAAGTTAGATATATGATAATATTGAACTATCATCCAATCCTATATGAAACCACAGCAGAAACTAAACTCAGCCCCGTCTCATGTCAGTGTTATTATCCTGTGACTTTCTGTCATAAAGAAGACATTGCTGCTTGTCCCCTGTCACCTCCTTTAGCTTTAATGTAGAGGTTGTCAGTCTTTCAGGCACCACTGTAATTACGCTGTCTCACAATTAATCTGGTAATGATTCATTAATGTTGAATATGTAACACCTTTTAACTCCATCTTCTTTCGTCCTTCTCAGTCTCTCTCTGTGCCTTTCTCCATTATGCTGCTCGCCCTCTGTACCTCTCCTTTGTCATCCACTCTCCTCCCTCCTCCCCACCCTCCATCTCTCTTTCTTCCTCTCTCTTCTCACCCTCCATCTGCAAAGTCCTTCTCTTTTTTCTTTTGGACAGGATGTTGTGTTGTATAATCAAGCCCCCTTTTGAACAGGCAGCTCTTTTCTCTCCAGGCAGTTGATTCATCCAGAAACAGGTTGTTCCTGGGAAAGACAGGAGTGGGTTAGGAAGTTGTGGATGGAGGGATGAGAAAGAGAGAAAGATATTAAAGAAGTCTTTTGTGTTGTGTTGAGTATCAAGGTGAGAGCAGGTTGTGCCAGATTAGTAGGAGTGTGTTTGCATGGGATAGCAGTTTATTCCTGACATCTAAACCTTGTAAATTTCACATTTCACAAAAAAAAAAAAAAAAAATCCTCCATGTGATTGTATCATGTGAAGCAGTGAAGTAGTTCTTCTTCTCCCTCCTTACACCTCACCTCCCCCACAACCAACCAAGGCATGCATGCACACACATGGAGGTGTTGAGTATACTGTGGGCCTCGCATAGCAGTGTTGGCAGAGAGTGCAGAGAGGGGTAAAGAGAAACAGAGAGGCAGAGAGGAAAAAATCAATATCCATCGACATGCAACACTGCATCAAGACTGTTACTGTCCAGAGAGAGGAGAGAGGAGAGAGGGAGGGAGGGAAGAAGGGTTGGAGAGGCTATTGTACACGACTTGAGAGCCCTTTGGAAAGACAGGAGAATTGAAAAAGAGAGACGAAGGTGAGGAGAAGGTTGTAATTGAGACAAAAGATCTACTTGATATAGCCAGAGAGAAAGAAGGAGAGGTTGGGATTAGAGGCAGATGAAAAGGGGGATTGTGATGAAGAAGAAAGGGGCAATTAGGGAGAGGCAGGAAGGAGAAATGGGCAGAAATAAAAGGAAGAATGAGAGCGATCTGAAAAGGAGGCTGTAAAGGAGCAGTTAGAGAGATGAAGGAGATGTGAAAACCACTTCAGGCAGAGAGACAGTGAGATGAATTATTTTTTGATGGTAAACCCATTTTCAAGCGAAGGATGACAGAGCATGTAAACAGATGAATACATACAACCTCATCACATGGTAATGGTGTAGTAATTATCCTCCCTACTGCTGCTGTGTGAGGAATCATGTAATATGTAGGTCCTACATGCTGCGTGTGTGTGTGTGTGTTTGCTTGTGTGTATTTCTAACCCTAACTCAGGTGTCCTTTATAATGAGATTGTTCAGGTATAACAAGGTGCAATAGAAGAGATAAATACAAATGAAGCTGCACATTATTTCAATAACAATGCCTGAAAAATAAACAGCCACAACACAGATGTGATTGTTTGTAGATGTATTATTTAAGTTCTATAATATCGGGGGAGTGTTACGTTAAGTTTCAAGGAGACTGAGAAAAGTTGCTTTGAATGACGCCTGGTAAAGATGGAAGCTAATACAATGCAAATGTAATATATTTACATTAAAACTACACCTGGACCTCGAAGTCACCGATCACATCTCAGACTGAGATGGAGTGAGTTGCTCACTGATGCTGCTCTTTTTGTTGGTTTGCGATACAGATCTTAGTTGGTGAGATGAAGAAGGTCATTTTTCTGCATAGTGGGTTTGTGAGGTTAAGACCAGGTCAAACCCTGGAAAATATACAATATATACCCTCCTGTTCTCTGCACCTAATCTACAGCCTAATTTCCTATAAAGCAGTTGAAATATAGACTTTCCCAGCCGACAAAATCACTGTACACATAAGTTACAGACAACAGCTGTGCAGATCTCCATCCATCCATTATTTACACTGCTTATCCATCAGGGTTGTGGGGGGCTGGAGCCAAGGGTACTACCACGTACAGGTCGCCAGTCCATCACAGAGCTGATATATAGAGACAAACAAGCTCACACTTACACCTATGGGCAATTTAGAGTCACCAAATAACCCACAAAGAAACAGGGAGTAAATCCAAACTCCCCCAGAATTAGTTTGAACCCAGAACCTTCTTGCTGTGAGGTGACGGGGCTAACCACCAACACCCTGCCGCCCCGACTGCAGTTCTGTTTACTTATAAGTAAAGGCTTGATAGAGAACCATTGTGTCTCACAGCCTGTCTACAGAGAGGTGTGCCACTCGCTCATGGGGCATTACTGGTGTTTTTCCTCTATAGAAAGTTGCTAACGTTTGTCCGAAAAGTTGCTGAATTTGCTTTTTTTTTTTTTTTTTTAAAAAGTCACTAAAGGGATCTGAAAAGTTGATAAATCCAGCAACAAATGTGCTAAGTTAGCAACACTGCAGGCTGTAAAGCAAACAGAACCAAGCACGGATAAGATCAACACAGCTGTACAAGCTAATTCAAACATAAATAAAACGTGTCTTTGATCAATTTAAAAAAAGCTACCGCAGTTTTTTTGTGAAATGAAAACGCCCCCTCACCGTCCCACAAGAAATGGGTGAACAGGAGCACGGTGTCAGGCTAAGGGAAGTCAAAGGAAATAGCAGTTCACTCTGTTTTGCTCATTTTATTTAAGACAAGAAATCAGAAAACTGTTCATCAGCATTGCCATTTGTGAGAGGACACACAGCTCTTCACTTCTCTTCTGCTCCAGGCTGCTGTGTCTTAATGCAGCAGAATTCATCATCAGGTTGCTCACATTTACATTGTTTTCTGTGCTGTCAGACGACTAAATGATGATTCAGTCACAGTTTATAGAAGCCACCTATTAGCGAGGGAAACACAAACTCCTGCGCTGTTGATAAAATCGCTTCTCTGTGGTTGCAAAGTTGCCTGGAAAAATCACACCCTGCTGCCACACAATCCCAGACCAACTCTGTGATGAGCTGTCAAATTAGTTTAATTATAGCTGAACTGTAACTCATACCCAGCAGTTGAGTTGATTGGTCCTGGGTTGGACAATGAAGATTAATTAATCTTATTTCCAAACCAGGTCAACAAGAGCTTGTATTAATAATTGTGAGAACAGATTCCTTCTATTTTATACAATTAGCTGAACTTCAAATGTTTTTCCAACTATCAAAGAAAAGGGTTCATCATGGAGAATATCCCATCAAGCTTTGGACAACAGCACAAGAATATGGAGGTGAATTGGTTGTGTTCAGTCCAGTGTGTGTTGAATAAACCAACCTCAAAACCCCTTTGTCAGAGAAAAACTGAAACACTGTGGTGCACTAAAAACAGTTTTATTGTCCCAAAGGTCAGTTCCTGTTTTTTCTTTCACCTACAGTATTTTTGAACAATGCTTTTCTATTCTGTAATCTCCTTCAGTTTTGGACACCACGGCCAACGATTCTGTTTCTATTCTCTCATTTTAAAATGTTTTTGTACTTGTTCTGCCCCGCTCTGTCGTCAGGACGGCCCATGCGCAGGGTAAAGCGGAGGCAGCAGTGGGAGCAGCTCAGAAAGCCCAGGAAGAGAGTCGTATGGCGAGGGTCACCGCCAAGCAGTTCTCCCCTTCCTTCCAGCACCCGGGAAATGGTGAGCACGCACACACACACATTCATTAAAATCACACCACACACATATACAACATATACACACGTGTGTGTGTGTGTGTGTGTCTGTGTGTGTCTGTGTGTGGGTTGATGATAAAGGTCAGTGCCCACCACCCTCCAGCTTTGAGTTTCTGCCTTTGTCACTCACACCTGTACAGCACTGCAGGTAGCCAACCCACAAGAACATGCACCCTGACACCCGCACACACACTGACTTCATGACTCGTACTGTACGCTCCCACACACACGTACCGGAGATGACAGTGACTGTTCTTTTGCCATGTGTGCAGCTCTCAGCAGCTGTCTGTTTGTCCATGTTATTGTGAGGACATCTATGTCAACAAGCATCAGTGCTGACATTTTGCAACATTTGTGTTGATATCCTGGCATCATCTTCTACCCCAGAGTGTCTTCGCATCTGTTCACAGATAAAAATGAAGGAACTATGAGGGATTGTGAGGTTTTGTTTAATATTGAGGGCAGAATTCAAAGATAAAAAAAAAAAAAATTAAACGAGTCTTGCTTATATCTTGTTTTTTTATAAAATAGAAGTTTTAATCCCTCTCCCACTCATATTTTTTTTGGCCCGACCAGTGGACTAATGGTTAAAGCGTATTACCACACAATTGCAATGTCAGCCATTCAATTCTCAGCCAGGGGGCTCTCCTTGCATGTGGTAACAGCCCCCACCCCCCTTCCTAACCCTCTCTTGAGACGTCAAACATGAGCAAAATAATCCTGAAATTAAAAAATAATAATAATAATCATATATGTGCAAATCACTGGTTTATTTCCCAACATTGTAGAGGATGAGAAGAACTGACTGGTTGTGTTCTTCTGCTTGTTCAGATTTGTTTGTTTTTAATTTTAACAAAAATGGAAAAAGTCAGTGATGTATTAATAATATTATATATAATATAATAAATCCTGAAACCTAGACGCATCTCTACAAGTATGCAGATATCACATTGGGGGTTAGGTGGCATGAGGTTTCCTTTGAAGGGCTGCCATGGTCTAAAATGCTTAGGAACCATTGATGTAAATATTGTATTTGTGTCACTACTGGCTTGACTGATTTGTGGATTTGTGATTTCTATTTCTAGGGTAGGGTTCAAATATCAATGGGTTTGGGGAGAGTTAGCTTTTTTTTTCTTTTTTTTTTTAAAGAAAAATAAGATTTAACCTCCTTCCCTACCCTGGTAATTTTCCTACAGTGTCCTGAGATTAACTGTTGGTAAATATCATGCATGTGTCTGTACTCATACTCACCTCACTTCACCTCTGCCCTTTCTGATGTCCTCTGTCTTCTTGCAGGTATGGAGGTGCAGCGTCCCAAGCGGCAGGTGTCCAGCGAAGTGGAAGGTGAGGGGTTGTCGAGTAGCGCTGGCACAGCCGACAGCCCCGATCTTTATGTGAAGAGTGTAGCCTCTGATGACCCCTCTAATGATGCCGCCACCCCAGACCTCAGCCCCCCTTCTTCCTCGCCTCCTCACACCCCGCCTCCCCCTGCCCGACCGACCCAGCGCAGCAAGAGTGCCCGCTTCCACCGACAGAGCGCCGTGGACCATGGAGACAGGGGTAAGGAGGGAAGAGAAGGGAGTGAGAAAGTCGGGGGAGGAGGGAAGACAGAGATCCAGGTGCTGATGGAGGGAGGTAGTGGAGGAGGTGAAGGCAGTGGAGGAGGAGGAAAGGGGGAGTACCCACGAGCCAACAGCTGGAGCGAGGACAAGAGGAGAGGGATGCTGTCAAAGGGAGGAGGTGGGGTCAGTGGACGAGGTGCGAGTCGGACCAACGGACACAAACACAGCTCCTCCAATCACAAATCACGGGAGCATGGCTCATCCAATCACAGACAGGCCAGAGGGGACAGGTGGACGGAGTCGTCCTCATCTGCCTCCTGGACGTCTGGGCATAGAGGTGTGCAAAGCAGGGGAGGTCGGCTGCTGGAGCAGGACGAGGAGAAAATTAGCAACTATGAGATGGAGATGAAGCCTTTACAACCCAGAGACTCCACTACCCATAAGCCCCATGGGCACGGGGAGGAGAGGCACGGGCACAGTCACGCTCACGGAGAAGGGCGCTCACATGCTGTGCAGCGACAGAGACATAAGAACCGAGATGGAAGGGAGGGGAGGGAAGGAAGAGAGGGGAAAGATGGGGGGAAAGACTCAGTGCACAAGCTGGACAGACCGGGGGAGAAGATGGATTCACGGCCTCTGCGTCGGGACCTCACCCTCTCCCCCCCTTTGAAGTCCTCACCCATCACACCGGACCAGCAGGACCACAGCCTCGCACAGAGCAAAGCCAACTCGGTAAGACTCACACTGCACAAACACACACACATACACACACACACACTCTGAGAGGCAGGTTTAAAGCTGCACGAGGCAAGATTTGTTTTTCATAAATCTGGTGATGACTAGGACTGAATGCCCCAACCCACTTTAAATAAACAGCCTGTCACTGCAACTGTAGATTTCTATTCTTACAAACACTCAAAAATTCACTTGCTGTTTGTATCTTTCAGTCTCTGTTACTTTGCTGCTCCAATTGTGACACAATATACAACACAAAACTTTCAACCTTGTGAATATTTCCAGGTTTAGAGGATTAGAGGATTGAAGATTTTTTTCGTGGTGGACTGTAATGCCTTCACATGGCACGAGTCGAGAGCCAAACAAACTGAAGTGTCCTTCGTTGTAGACACACACAGGCACTGCATCTATAGCTGGGTCTCACCTCTGACCTCCCTGTGGAGAGGGTCAGGAGGCAATTTCCTGAGGATTTAAAAGTTCCTCCACAGTGAAGTTTTCTTTCTTCAGTTTCTCACAGATACCAAAATCTAAAATTTAAAAAAATCACATTTTCTCAGTGACGAGCTGGTGGACATTGTGGAGAGACAGAAGTTTCTCTCAAGAGCTAAAGGAAGAGTCAGTGTTGGACTCAAACGGGATGTAAATGTTTCATGTCCTCATCATATTTAAATCATCATAAAAGGTGATAATATTTCAGCCTTTACAGCTTCCACTGTTACCAAGTGCTTAAAAAAATCAATTCCGACATGCCAACGTTGGAAATGGTCATTAAAACTTAACAATTTTACTGATCATGCTACAAAATGTGGCCCAAAGCATGTAGGCACTGGAGCATTACAGCATCTATGATTGACCCATTTGTGGCTGATGCTCATGTTATTCCAAAACCATGAGTAATAATCTGCCTCCACTTTTCTGGGAAGGCACTCAGCCAGATTTTAGAACCTGGCTGCGATGGATTGGCTCCCATTCAGCCACAACAGCGTTAGCAAGATCGGCTACTGATGTTGAGCGGTAACGCCTGGCTCCAAGCCTCCACTTCATCCTCAATGTGTTGGGTGAAAGCTGAGCTCAGGGCTCTGTTCGAGATGCACGACACTAGGGAAACCATCTATTTACGGATGGGGATCCGTCGTCATTGTCATGTTGAAACAGCAAAGAATCGTCAACAAAATGTTGCCAACAAATTTGAAGCACAGTACTGTAGAAAATAACTAGTTGAAACTGAGAAAAACAGCCAGACCAAAAGTACAACATTGACATTACTATCTTATAAAGTTGATATTGCAAAGGTTTTAGCAAACAATTTACAATTTAGAAGTTTATAGTCATGTAGAAACATTAATGTAGTGGCTCGTTCTCAAAAAAACTTAAATCCAACATATAAATCAAAGGCAAGCAAACAAACAGGAAGGAAGGAAGTGATCATGTTTCCTGCTCCCTGTCCCATAGGCTCACCCAGGTGCATGCTGGTCCTAAACCAGTCTAAATGCCTAAATAAACTCATGTGGCCATAGTGTAACCCAAACAATCTAATTGCTACCTAACCAAAAGTAACTATGCTAGATAAGCAAATAATATAAAGAAACAATTGACTGACCAAAGAGGATATTATTAGGAAATAAAACTAATTAATTAAAGTAATCTAACCAAAAAGATAAATCAATTAGAAAAAAGAAACTAGTAAATAGCTTCTACAATAGCTTCTGTATTGGTGTTTTATTGAGAGCCTGATGAATCGATGTATTCCTTTACTTTTAGCTCTGATGAAGGGAAATGTCTCTGGCTCTTCAGTGGATAAATCCTCCAACATGTTCACCATCTGGTTGCTAACTTTGTCTGCCATTTGGTGCTGGGCAGGTAGTGGCCGTGGGTTTATTAGCTGCCAGCTGGAAACACTGATGACAGTGAACCAAAATGTTGCTACAAAGGTCTGTAAAACCGAGAAGAACTGCAGTGTTTACATTTAATCCATCATTGAAAATATAAAAAAGTTTTCTTATAGCAACTTTAAATTTTAGTCATTTAAACCTCTGCATGGCTTTGTTTGGCCCTAATGTCTCCCTGGACAGCAGCTGTATGGTGCATTTGTCATATCTGTCATGTCGCTGCCACACATTGATTTGACTAAAAGGATTTGTTGCCCACTGTCATGAGGATACATCCCATCCCCAGTGACATAACACAATGTTATCCCACATATTAAGATAATCCTGGGGGAGAGGCACAAGGTTTAACCTTGTGAAATAAAGAAAGATTTTTTTTTGTGCTATGAGCAAGCAGAGGGGATTACGCTGTTATAATATAATTTTTTGGCTACGTCTTGACTCACGCTGGTGGATGGCCCCAACCACACTAATCCTGGATGATAATACAGCAGCGGCATTAGCTAATGAAACCAACAGGAAAACCGGCAGCAGCGGGTGAAAACCTCACATCATACGCTACAGACATATACACTGAGCACGTTATGAATACAAGCTTTCTCTCTCTCTCACACCCACACATCCACTATTATGTGTAAACTGTTTAATGCTGTTTCATGCTCATCACACAACTTGCTCACTTTAATACAGATTTTGTGTGAAGCTGTGTGATGACACTGAGTTAAGGTATTTAGTATGTTGATAGCTGCTGCCACATGAAAACGAGGTGTGTTAGTGACACACACACACACAGACATGCAGGCGGAGGGAGAACCTCAGCGGTCCTCTCTGCACCTTAGTAACAGCAGATTGGCAAACTAGCCCCTTCCTCACAGAAGGCCCCCTATTGGTTAACCAGCGCTCTGTTGCTAGGGAACAGCTTATGCCTTGCATCAACAGCGGCCAATCGGTGGGCGGGTGTCAGTGACAGGGGGGTGGGGGGAAGTCGAGGTGGGGTGGTTTTGTGTTTGTGTGCGCGTGTGTGAGTGTGTGTGTTTGCAGCCGCAGAGAAGAAAGTGAGATATGTGTAAGACAGGTTCACAGCATACACAGATACTATCACACTCGGATAAATATACTACTGTTCTAAAATAGCTCTGTACCTCTGTGTCCACTCAAAGACATCAGCTAGTCGTCATCATGGAACACAGAAATGAGCCCGTGTGCATCCCAAAGGCTCATATTTACAGGAAGATGTGTCCCGAGGCGACCGATCGTTTTCTCATGGCCCACAATAACAAAACTTCACAAGATGATGACGCGATCGTGAATGTACAGAAATTAAAACAACATGCTTCTCCATGGGCACTTTTTCATACAGAGCAGGTCTAGACTGTGTAATAATAATTACAGAGACCCGAAAACCTCCCATGGGTGAGCACTCGGTGACGGCGTCGAGAAAAACCTCCCTTTTAGCAACAGAATCTTAAAATGGACAAAGAGGAATCTGTTACTGGATTGACTTTAAAGCAGGTGTGTGTGTGTGGGACCTCTCATAGTGGTCAGCACACATGTTTCTGCAGTGTGGCTGCTCTGCAGTTTATCTAAAGGCTTCATGGGTAGGCCACAAAAGAAAGCATTACAGCACAGAAGTCAAACCTGTAGTGATAAAAGCATGCACAGGTCTTTTGGTATCTGTGTGGGAGGAGAGATATGGCTGTACCTCAGTATTTCCTAAAACGATAAAAGGCAGGTGGTGATATTTTATAAGTGAACTTCAAAATTCAGATGAGGATCAGAAAGCACGTCAAGGTTTATTCGCTTGATGTTTTGTGTCAAGGATTTGAAGTCACTGTACAACATCTGTTTCTGAGCAGGTGCTCTAATTATTTGTTTATTATATTAATCACTTGTACAAAAGTGAATATAATGAATACACTTATTTGGTTCACCAGTCAGGACTGATTTTCATCCAGTACCAATGTTCAGTGCCCACACAGGAAGACGGGTGCTCTCCATGTGTGGGTGGTAGATAGTTTGCTAACATGTTCGCCAAAAATTCAGCAGACATAACACAACATTAGCATTTTATTTGGGGCCACCTGACGAATGTAAGTCAAGCAACCGATCCCTTTAGCTGCGCTTTGGTCTGGCACAGAAAACCTGTGGTGCAACAAAAGCCAAATGGCTAACTACACATTAGCTGCAGAGTTTGGAGGTAAATTTCTGTGGGTTTGTCACAATGTATATATCAAATGTATCATCAACATATTGATTAAATTATAGCTGTTAAAACTAGGTTTTTGATTATTTTACTTTATAAAGAAAGAACCTATGTTACTTTTTTTAAACGATGCCTCGCAACGTCAACTGTCTGTGCCCAGGGGAAGATGTCAGTAAGCAGAAAAATGATTTGTTCTCTGCCAGTTCTTAGAATAATAGGCATTCTGCTCTAAAAAGGTGTTTGGTGATCTGTAGAGATTAAGTTCGTTTTTTGTACTGTGATCACACTTAACTTGACCTTTGCGATCCCTGAGGAGTGCTGCCCTGTGCTCTTTGCATTTGCAGGATTTGCATACGTAGGAGGATTAAGAATAAAGCAGCTCTGTTGTAGAAAAGTAAACAATAGCTATTTAAAAAATAAGTAGTGAGTTCAGCATCCTTAGTGGAAAGTCTGTCAAGTCATACTCCAGGATTAAAGAAATGCTTTGACAGTGCTGTGCCTGTCACTAAGGGGTGAAATAGATGTATATATATATAAATATAAACAATACATAACTGTACAACTGGCATATATAAATTCATTTAGGATTTCTAAAAGACAATGGTGGATGTGCTTATATGTAACAACACAAACTAAAGATATTTAAGTAACATAAGGCAAATACCATCCCATTTCACAGGAATATTTTTCAGTGTGCAGGTTTTCCTTGACAAATTTAAACCTGCTCATGTGAGTCCTGGGCTGTTCAATAGTCTCAAAGCAAAGCAAAAGCCTGATCATGAAACTACAACCAGTTAATGCTTAACTTAGCTTATCATGAAGACTAGAAGTAAAGGGAAACTGTTCCTCATTCTGTGCAGAAAGTACAAAATCCACCATGACACCTCTAAAGCTTAGTAATTAACATGTTATATTTAATTTGTTTAAAGGAGGCACGTGTAAGTGTTTCTGCTGCTATCTAGCTCACTTTAGCATCAACAGCTGTTCACTTGCCAGTCTTATAATACACCCTCTGTGCAGCGCTATGTCTTCAGGACATCCTCAGTAACTCTGTGGCAGAAAGTGGCAAGACAGCCAAACCAGGCTGCGGCTAACTGGTTAGCATGCTAACTTCAGTAGAAGAAATGCCATTAAGTTTGATGCTGAAATTGCATAGTTTGTCTGGACTGGTAAGTAAACAGACATTGATGCTAATTTTGGCTATGTAACTATATGTAACGCAACTTTCATGTAGCTGCTTTAATGTTTGTTAATTTAATAAAACATTGAATAGAAAAAACCCCCATCATCTTAATTAACTAACTGTGCTCAAGAAGGAAATAAGCACATTTTCAAACATGTCAAACTATTACTTTAACCCCTCAGTAATGAACCAACTGCTTGTCAAAGTTAGAAACTCTGCGTAAAAGCATAGAAAAGGGTATGAATATGTAGAAGGAAGATAAAATAAACATTTCTTACAAAATAGAGGTAGAAAGGTGGCTGATGGGAGGATTTCATCACCTGTGGTCTGGTAATCACTATGACACAGATCTGAGATAAGCCGATCACCGAGTTGATCAGCAGAAACCTCGTTAGCAGCCACTCTGGACAGATTCATTTACCACAATGTTGCACTGATGCAGCTTAATATCAGTGTGTAGTGTTACTCTGAGTCCCATTTTCCCTCTCCCACTGCAGCTATTGTTTAAATTATTTTAGAGGTAGACTTAATTAAAAACATAGGTCTTCTGCACCTCTTCTTTTGATTAATTCTTTATTAGGACCAAAATATACTCTGTGTCAATACCAGTAAAATTCTACACAGGGTTAAAAAAAAAAAAAGCTGCTGCATTGATGATAATGTCAGTGAATATACTAGATTCTCTTTCACATAAGTAGACAGGTGGTCAGAACGACTGGCCTTCACCCACATGACCCAGGTTGTCAGCAAGCATCTGTTGAAGTGTCAATGAGCAAGACACTGACTCCGCACCAGCTCCAGGCTGCTGTTCTACTGCCAAGGTTGACCTCTGACCTCACTCTGTCAGAGAAATTGGGCTTCCCTGTGGGATCAACACTGGATTGTATTATTTATCCTAAAATCCAAATTGCTCCTTCATCCCTATACGACATACATACTGGGTCATTTTTCCATCTACATGCAAGGTACTGAATTAGATGTGGAAATCTGTATTATGTCACAAACGTCAGGAGAGCCTCTGTTTATCAAACATCTGGAAGTGAGATTTCTGACATCTTTAAAGTCAGTGTAAAGTTATTCTACAAAGGTATCTTGTGTTGGTGAAGAGTAAATCTGAGAAAGAAGTGGTCACACACCTCCTGAGACATCTGTTGGAGTTATTGCACAAATATATCATTGGTCATTAACAAAAACAGTGTGTATAGATCTGAATAAGCTTATTATTTGCTTTTTGCTCTTACTTTTTTATAACACCACAATTCAAGTAGCACTGATTTGTCAGTACCAATGTGCTGGTCTCTGGTGATATCTCAAATCTCTCTGATGCAGCTCCTATACCAGCAGAAAAATTTCTTCCCTGCTCAAATTGACTTTGTACATTCTTATGTTTCTAAGAAATGTGATAAATACAGGCACTGATAAACACAGTGGCCACACATGGTTTCTTGCTAATGTAGATGTGAACCTTGTTCTTATCCCCAAAAAAAAAGATGTTTTCTCTGAAGAAGACTTTGCACTGTGGCTGAAATCAGCTGGAAACAAGCTCCAGTGTCACTAGCTCAAAAACCAAGATCAAGATTTCTTCAGTACAGGAGAATATTGTGTCTGTTAGGTGAAAACCTTGCATCTTCAAAATGTCACACAGTTGTATTTAACTTGATGCCTGTGTGTTTGAGTTCATTTGTATTTTTTTTAAAGGTTTTATAAACCCCTGGGCTGTGGGATTTTCTGAACTAGTGAAAAGAGCCTCCTCCAGCTGAAGTGACAGTGACCACAATCCACCTGACAGCAGTGAAATGATTGATGCACATGCAGCTATGTACAGTCCAATGAATGTCACATTAAAAATCACAGAATATCTCGTAGGAATATAGTGATGAAATAGAGGAACGTCCCTGATGCTTATGTTAAAAACAGTGATTTTAAAAACAACCAGCTCACCACCTACACACAACCACAGATGGACTCACAAGTTTAAATCAAGTTTGTTGACGTCTTAAGGACCAACTGTGGTTATTTCATGCTTTTTGATGAATATATAAAATATGAGTATAATTGATTGAGTGTATTGTACAGATTAGGAATGATATCTGTGTTAAAACAGCTTTCTCTCTGTGTGTGTCCTTATTATTGACATGCTCCCCATCTCTCTCTCTCTCTCTCTCTCTCTCTCTCTCTCTCTCTCTCTCTCTCCCACGCAGGCCTACAGCTCTATCCTGGTTGTCATGGTGATTCTGCTCAACATTGGAGTGGCTATTTTATTTATCCACTTTTTTATTTAAGGACAGCACTGCTTTCAGAGTCAGCCTATCTATGCTACAACAACTATAAATTCATATGAGTATTATGACAAAATCTGCTGCCCCTTCGTGTTCCCGGTGGAGAGGACTGAACTGGCTCAAGTAAGACTGGGACCAAGGAGGGTTCCACCATCATTTGGGCTAACGGTGGCTAACCTTGAATAAGCTTGGTCCAGTTCTTGTGAGTGAGATGCTGAGGTGCACAGCCCAACGAAAGTGGGGCGAACCCGTCCAGGGAACCGGACCAGAGGGAGATAACCTAGTCCAGAAACCGGACTCCAGTGGGCTGAAGCGGTCTGAATGCCTAGGCCTTGAGAGATGCAGCTGGCGTTACAACAAGATGTCTGCTTCCACTGTCTACAGACAGGACTGACGAGACAGACTTTTTCATCCTCAAATCATAGTTTTCAACAGATTTGTAACTTTGAATTTATTTATTAACATTTTCTCTCATGTACAATATGTTGATGGGTATATTCTTTATTTTGTAACCCTCCACCCCTCTTTATATAACTCCTGCCTTTTGGTTCCTCCACCTGCCCAGGTGCCTGCCCAGGTGTTGTTACTGATGGTTCAAGGTCTGTGTGTGTTTGTGTTGCTCAAACTGCCAAGTGTGCGCTGCCTGGATACATGCTTGGTCGATGGCTCCCATACACACACACTCTCTCTCTCACACACACACACACACACCCATTACATCTGGCCTATCCCCCTGATTCATATCCTCGCTCTGTCTGCTGAACAAATGAGCGCATGCTTGTGTGCATACTGGATGTTGATAGTGTAACATGTGTGTAAATGGTTTTTGTGCAGAATGTGAGTGTGTTTGCACCTGTAACAACCTTTGGTGTCTTTTCCATCAGTGTACGTGTGCGCGCGTGGTCTCAAAGTAGCTCAGTGGCCTTTCACGCTGTTCATGAACTTTACAAGAACATCTCATGAGGACACAGTCACTGCTCATCCACATCCAGCCTACTAGCATCAGCTGACAGCTGTGCTCTCTCAGTCTCTCCCTCCTACTCTCTCCCACCTCCACACACACACACCAGTCAGAGGATGGAGCTTCCTCTGAGTTGGTGGTAGTTCAAGGATGACGGTCCTTGGCAAAGACCTGCGCCTACTGTACTGCCAGCAGAAGTATTTAGAGGAAATACTGCCTTCAGTGAAGTGTGTATAACACCACAAATATGGCTTAAAAGACGAAATGATATTGACAAATCAGTTTCTCCCACTGCTTTTCTCAAAACTTAACCTGAAGACAACAACATCTTTTATACTATACTTGCATAAGATGTCTGAAAAAAAAAATACTAGTCGCCACCTGCCTTGCTTTTGTAGCGCAAATACAACAACAACAACAATGCATGCATATGTACTGTAATAACTTAGTTGTGCATTGAATCTGAAAGCATAAAAAAGAGCTTCAGAAGCACATGCGACACGTTAGGTTTTGATAGGAGCAGTGTCTGGAGAACAGCCTATTTGGCACCAACAGCTGAGTGAAACAGCAGATGCCAGAAACCAACAGAAGTGTCTATGTGGGGTAAGTGATACTCCATGCAGAACTGAACAAACTTTCTGGGAGAAATTTAGTGAAATGGTGAAAATCTGATGTAGGCAGCAGTGGCCAGGATCGATGTCAGGATTTACTGCCTCCATTCCTCCTTCTTCTCCTCCGCTGATCCAAGACCCTCAGTGACTAAACTACAGACAGAAATACCAGTAACAGTTTGTCTGTTTTTATAGTCAACTGAAAACACTGGGTTTTCTCTGTGTCTCTCCAACCCATCTCACAGACCAACCTCTGTGTTTGTTTGCATGTGTGCACATGAATGCTCATCGGAGTGTGTGAACATGTGTGTGCATCCTCCTCCTTTCACATGATGGGATGGGATGACTGAGCCTGTTGCCATTGGTAACAACTTACAAGAGGGAGGGGAGGGGGGGCAGGGAGTATATCGCTGTTGTTTTTCTGTCCGACAGCGTTTCTCAAACTATGGATCGGAACTCAAACTCAGCAGCAGGTCCATTTCTGGTGTTTCCCCACATGATTACAAGAGTTCAGTCTAATGTGCCTGCACCCCTAGAGGCAGAACAGTATATTTTTATTTCATTTTGGGTCCCAGACAGAAACAGGTTTAAGAAGCTCTGCTGTATGCCATCAGCCTGGTGACGATGCCCTGCGCCACCTTGTTAGTCCGCAGCATGCTACAGCATGCCAAGCTCTCTCTCTATAGTTTGACTCTCCTCTTTCTTTCTTTCTTTCTTTCTTTCTTTCTTTCTTTCTTTCTTTCTTTCTTTCTTTCTTTCTTTCTTTCTTTCTTTCTTTCTTTCTTTATGTTTATGGGAATTACTCTGTTTTGTTTTTGAGTTATGTGGAGAAAATAATGAAAGTGTTGGAAAGAAAACAACCTCTGGCTCTTGTGTTTTTAATCTCATACTTGTGTGTGCTTGTGCATTAGGCAGCATCCCTGATGCAGAGAGGGAGTGGTACAGGCCTGGCTGAGAGGAAGTCCTATGGTTACTATAGCAACATTAACTGAATTTTCCATCTGTCAGCGGAGGGGCGGGGCCTTGTTCTGGGGCGGGATTTACCTCTAGAGACCAACCTTCTCAATGAGATGGGAGGATGGATGGAGGGATGCACTGATGTAGGGGGGTATAGAGGAGAATAACACAGAGGGAAAGATTAAGATTAAGGTGGTGACACACATCGTACGAAGTCAGTCTGAACCTGTGTTTTGATGATTTTTTTCTGAGAGATGTAGGCAGGCAAGGGCAGGTGTCATGAAGGAAGAAACACCACATGCATCAAACACTGTTCTGCTGCATCAACATGGACCAGCTTCATACACAGTCTGTGACATGGATATGTGACGCCATCTCCTGGTCCTGGATATGAACTACAAAACACCAGGAGCTTCATAGTAGGACACAGAGGACTGAACTTTCAATGTAAAATATAACTATCAATACAGTATAGATTAGTGTGTGAAAAAATGCTGCTGCTCTGCCTTGTAATGGATTGGCTAATTGTCCAGGGTGAATGCTGCCCTGGCCCTATGGCAGCTAGGATTAGCTCCAGCCCCCCCGGATAAACAATATAGATAATAGTGAAAGGATAAGTGCTGCTGCCAGGTAGAAATAAAATAAAATAGTAGTGGCTTTACTGAAACACTGGGCAGCCTGCCATCAAATTTATTTTTGGAGTCCTAAAAGGTAATGACATTCCTCCTAAAGCAGTGGTTCTCAATCTTTAACAACTTATGACCCACTTAAAGATATCAGAAGTGTTTGTCTCCCACATCCAACAACAAATCAAACATTTTGGACTGAACTGGGCACTTGAAAATATCAGAAGTTAATTTGTCTTTTTAAAGACAGAGGAGCGATCACACATCTGTCTATTGACTCTCTTTCCTTTTAATCCCTTCTGTTGCTAACTAGCTAACCATTTTTTCCATTGATGAAATCTTTCAGTGCAGAATTAACAAATATATGATGTGATCGGCCCATGACAACATAAAGCTTCCACTCATTGTTCAACATTGTTTCTTTATATATATATATATAATTGCATCTATTCACAAAAATTGTATTGTTTTCCAAATGATTTCTCGGCCCACTTGTAACGCCTTCGCGGCCCACCGGTGGGTCCCGCCCCACAGGTTGAGAACCACCTTATTCAAGGTAATAAAATGTATTTGGACACTAGTGACCGTCATGATACTATCCTATGGGAATTCCCCTTCCAACGCTGAAATACATTTGCTGGGATGTGTGATAAGTTTCCCTCTGAGTAATAGTCGACTATTAAAATTAATAATCTATAACTAGTCATCAGGAAAACAGACACTAACTTTTCATCATCATAATACACGTGTATCTGGCGCTTTAAAGCTCTTGTAACTGAGCTGATATATGTATGAGCGCATGAGAAAAAGATGTGAAACGGCGGAGGAGATCCCTCTGGACCAATCACAGCAAAGGCACTTATTACAGACAGGACTCACAGCCAATCAGAGGAGGCCTTTTTGTATAGTGGGCTGGTTCTTCTGCCAAGAGTTTGGGATAATGTTAAACACAGCTGTTTTTTTTTTTCTCGACTTCAAGACTCATGGCAGAAAACAGAGACCGTACAACTACGTTTTGCACAAAATTCATTCATGGACATTGAACAAATCCTCCGGTGTCATCGGTGAGTTTCCCCCCCGGTGGTGTCAGATGAGGTAATGTCTCGGAAATGTTATAATGTTATTTCCAGCGGCGGCGGTGGCAGCAGCAGCAGCAGCAGCTTCAGGCCACACTAGCTTTGTTTTTAAACTTTAACCCCACCACAGTCTTTGCTCGGAGTTGGGACTTTGTGGTTGGGCTTCTGCTCTCGGCTCCGTGCACAAGTTTTGGGAAAACATGAGGACGGAGGAGCAACTCTACGGGAAGGGGTTGTTGTGCCGTGCGGGGCAGCAGAGCGGGGCGGCTCCGATTAAATAGTGTCTGTTTGATTGAGAGAGTCTCCTCGAATGGGGCGGTGTGTTTTCATCTTCTCTTCTATTCTGCAAGAGGAGTTTCTGTAGCTCCGGGTGGGGGGGGGAGGGAGGGAGGGCTGCGGTCCGACCGGCGGAGTGGGACAAGCCGGAGGGACTGACAACGTGCTGAGCAAAAACAAGAGGCGACTTTGGAGAGATTTGTGGTTCGGGAAGGCCTGAAGCCTGGTCCGCCAACAAAGGAAAGGAAACGACTGCTGCCTCTTTCATTTCACTCCTGTGGCCGCCGTGTGTGGAAACAAGCATCCAGAGTGCGGTGAGAGAAACGGCCTCAGCTCAATGAAAGTTGACAATTAAGCTCTGACTTTATGGCCACTCGAGGATAGCGCGCTGCTCACGCGCTCCTGCGCAATTACGCACGCACACAGAGAGAGTCCGCACACGCGCTCCCCTTTGTTGTCAAGTTTACTCTCATTTGAAAGTCTGACACTTCCACTCAACTGACAGTTCAACTGTTATTGTCAAACAATAACAGCTGTGAGTGGATGTATGAGGATGGTGGAGAGCCGGAGCTGTGTCCAGAGGGAGGGGGTGTACCGCTGGTTCTCCTTCCTCACTTCAGCCCAGCGAGCTGAGTTCCTGTGCGGGCTGCTGGACCTCTGCGTCCCCATCGAGCTCCGCTTCCTCGGCTCCTGCCTGGAGGACTTGGCCCGCAAGGACTACCACTCCCTCCGGGATGCGGAGATCAAAGCCAACAACCCCGCCGACCTGTCGGGCCTCACCAACATCACCGACGAGGTGGTGCGCAGCAAGCTGCTGGTGTCCCTCGCCTTGCTGGGCTCAGACAACCGGGAGGCGGCGGGGGTCCTGTTCCGGACACTGACTCACACAGACACGGTGATCAATAACTACGGCCTGGCGCTGAACGACGGGAGGACGGAGGAGCAGTTCCTGCTGCTGTTCACCATGGCATCGAACCACCCGGCCTTCAGCTTCCACCAGAAGCAGGTGCTGAGGCAACAGCTCAGCCAGATCCAGGACATCCTTCAGGTGAGAGGGCTGCTCACAGTGGGAACATCCCTGAGGTGACCAGCGGTCTGCAGGTTTTAAATACTTGTTTTTCAAGTGAACACATCTGCTGGTATTTCACATATTTCACACACAAATCACACTCTTTAAAGTAACCATTGCACAAATACTAATGTAGTGAAGTGTAGAAGACACTGGTGCTTTAAAACACAACGCAGGATATAAAATCATACAATTCACCAACTTTTATGAAGATAGAAGAATAGATCATCATCATCTTCATCATGTAGATGCTCGGACCGAAAAGGTCGGATATAAAAATCACAGGAATGCAATTGCAATTTTGCTGATATAAGTAAAATGCGCTCAACATGGTTGTGCATCCTTAGCACCATAAACACTGTGGTACTACAGTAATGCTCCGCTCTACAAACCATATTGACAAGACATAAGACAACATGTTTGTTTGGTACAAGAGCCGACAAACATCACATCTTCATTTGTATTAATGATGAATAAAACAGCCATTATATTCTAACTTCCAATATAGACACAATGTTATTTATTATTTTTGCACATCATGTATCAGCCCTGATTTGAACTCAGGTAAATTAACATTTACTATCCCAGTCAGTCACCAACACAAATGTTCAATAATAAACCCTTTGCATGTACAGTGAACTGTATGGAAACAGACTGCATCAGGCAGAGAGAGTCCAAATAGAGGAAGAGACTTTTAATGTGTTTTTATGTGGCCACTCTGTGAGAGGAAGTGAAAGCAGTCCACCAAAAAATGTCCCCATCTATTGAATTAAATAAACATGATGCAAGAAGAAGTCCAACAAGTTTTATCAGGGAGCTGATAAAGCAGGCGAGGCAGTGAACACGCAGCGGGCTCATCCCCCTGACGAAGAGCCCTGTAAATCCAGAGCACTGGGTGTTGCCTTTCAGTGCAGAGCGATCTGAGTCATCACCACCTCAGCCCGGTCACCTGACATCTGGTCGCAGGTGACGCTTTCACCTGCTCAGAGGAAAAAGACACCGTCAACATAACAGGTGAAAACGCAAACAAAATATTAGCTTTTTCCCCACACCTGCCTGGGAAATACATGACAAATGAGTGCAGCACATTGACATGTTATTTATACACCAAGATTATAGGCGAGACAAAGTCAATGACAGGCCTGGTCTTAACACAACAGACCTCAGTGCTGTGTTTAGTGGTGCACAAAGTAAATTACACACTTGTAGGTGAAAGCCGAACAGGAATTCAGGATGTCGACCACAAATTTACAAAATATTCTTTTTAGCTGGAGACATTTTTGATTAAGCCATCAGTTTTATAGCGTCTTCATTAAATTCTCTCTTTTGGCAGCAACTGTAAGTTAAAGTCTTTCAGGTGTTCATTTTTAAAAGATGTCATGTTCATAATCACTGCTACACATTCACAATATCTGAGGCATCGTCATTAAAGGCAAGAATTTGGGCACTAACTCATTTATTGTGATGACGGGACTATTAATAATTAATACTTTATAAACTTAATACATGGTTTAACAGCTTTGTAGTGAAACAAATATCAGCACACGGCCACAAAAGGCCTTTTCATATCTGATGGATCACATCGTGCTCACTGCGCCTGTTGGTCGTTGCAGGTGAGCAGCGGAGGAGCAGGAGAGACCCCGGCAGTAGGGCCTGGCGGGGATCGAGCCGCTGTTTGTTACACTCAGCCACATCATCACTATCACCATCAGACCGTGTCCCTGCCTCTGGCCTCGTCCCCCGCTGCCTGCTCCCTGCCTGATGCCAGCGCTGCCTACCTGCCCCTGTCTGCCTGCCAGCCCTGCCACACGCACTGCACCTGCTGGCACAGGGTAGGGAGAAAACATAGTCCCAGTTTGTCCTGTTTGTTTGAGTTCATGTATATTTAATTATAGCACAAGCTTCGGGATTAGTTATTAATATCTGGTAGTTTGAGTTGGGCCAATTGGCTAAAAGTCCACTTATATCTTCAATAGATTCTGGTGGCAAGAAGGAGAAACCTTTTATTTCTATGGCTGTACTGTCTGTCACAAAGCTCACAAAGTTTTCCAACAAGTAATTCATGTGAATTTGGATAAATGTGTGCAGATAAAACAAAATGTAGCCCAGAAATTAAAACACAAATCACACCAGTGAAGGAAACAAAAGTCACATCAAGAAGCAGCAGATCTGAGCTGTGGAGCAACTCTTGTGGCTCCATAATGGAAGATAAAGTGATAGTTTGTGTTATTTGCTGTTGTGTGAGCGTCAGTGTGTTGCCTACAGTAGATTTGGATCGGTGTCCTTCCAGTTTGGAGAAGCAGCCGGTGCCGAAGCTGAGCCATGTGCTGCTTCAGCTGCAAAAACACTTAAAAAAAAAAAAAGCAATGTGTCATTTTGAATATTTGATTGGAACGACTTTTTCTCAATCATTAAGTTACCATATTACTACGCAAAGGCACAGCGTCTACTTATACAGTTAGTGTGTATAACTACTTCACACAACCCCACGTCAAACTTTCCCTTTAGGCGGATATTTTACGGCGTAGGCGTCCTGTGGAGCAGCGCCGTCACCAGCTCATTGTGTTTGCATCGTGGCTGGCTCTACCAGCTTGGCCGTAAGGGAAGCGCGTGGCTACTCAAGACGCCTTCATGGTGATGCTTTCATGCTAAGGTTTTGTGGCTGTAACTTGCACAGGAATGTAGCAACATGCTTGCAAATGGTGGGAAGAAGAAGGCGGCGGCTAGCTAGTATCATCGCAGGTTTTCCAAATAATTAAAGAAAACAACTTCAAGTTTTTTTCCGTCTATTAAAAAAAAACGTCATTTGTTGTTGTTGGAGGATTTTTGCCTTTCAAATGTGAAAGCTTTTATGAAATAGCTCCAGATTGAACGGCTGTTGTATATCAATAAAGTTAAAAGGTAAGCCAAACATATGACGTGATAAACATAGTGTTACTTAACCACCAGGAAAATTAGAAGTAGGACCAAAGATTTAGTTGAGACACCAACTAAATCAGGTAGATCTGAGCTGATGTGTAACAGAGGCAGTGTACAACAGTCCTGCACCAGTAGCTTACATAAAACACTGTGTTTGTGTGTGTCTGTGTGCAAATAAACAAATGAGTGCACGAAAGGCTATAAAGAACATGTGGGAATATAAACAAATAATAATGTGTTTCTCAGATGTGCAGATTTCTCAACTTCCTCTCTCTGTCTATCTGTCTATTTGTTTGTTTGTTTGTTTGATCTGAACCTAATGAGGCTGAATGTGGAGGGTGAAACAAATAATCCTATCTTTTTGGTGATGAGCCAAACTTCTTACTTGTGTTTAATGTTTTGAAATGATAAGAAATATGATCCTCTTGGTAAAACCAATATCATCTTTATCAATAACATCAGTGGTTAACCATAAAAAGTCCAAATAGTGATGATAAATGAGGACAGGTAGAAACAGCAGTTGTTTACAACCAAATGTGGATGTGTTGTAATAAAAGATGGAGATCACAGATGGAGGAAGAGGAGGGGATTTCCCAGTGATGCAGGGAAATGAGTGGTTCATTAACCCTCTGTTACAGTAACATCTGGCATCATCTTGAAGAGAAAGAAACCACATATCACTCCGAGTGAGATAAAGATAGATGGAAAAACAAAGTTAAGGAAGCAAAAAAAAAAAAAAAAAAAACACTTTCCTGACTTACACAAAGACATCACACACTTCAGTGTTAACTCAGAGGCAGGCAGGCAGGCACACTGTTTAAACATGTGTGAGCAGTGAAGGGAAAGTACCCAGCTCAGAGAGGAGCGTTTGTATTTAGTGTTTTGTTGCCCTTGGCTCCTGCTTAGTGCAGGTCAGCACATTTCTCTATGCTGAAATCAACCCACTGTGGTGTGTGTGTGTGTGTGTGTCTGTGAGCGTGTGCATGTGTGTGTGTCTCCAGTGAATCCCCAGGAAGTTATAAATGCTCTTACTCTCTCTCTCTCCAAAAGGAATGGCAGGGTTTTGTTGTAAACCAGAGGAGTTTCATACATTGGCAGGTCCACTGTCATCGACTGTAGATATATTTGATGCAATGGCTGAAAGCTGTAACAGAGTGAATCTCTGCTGCAGCAAGGTTTATGTTAGCTACAGTGGTAGGAAGCTAGTGGGCGTGTAACGGAAATAAAGTCACTACCAGACTACCAGTCTAGTAGTGGCCATAACTGAGGTCTCAGTTAATCAGTCAAAACCTTCACTTAAAGCTGCACTAATCAACATTTTTGTTTTTACAATAAATCAAATGAGTAAGGTGAGAAGGCTCGCCTGTTGTGACAAACCCAACTAAAATTACCGTCAGTCTCTCAGAGTTTTAGTATCTTTTAGCGTGTTGCTTTGGTTTTGTTGCAGACGGCCACTTTAAAGCGCTACCCATCAACACTGAAGGGCACACAGACAAAGTTGGCAAGTAGCTGGGGAAACATAGTGGAGCATTTAGCAGCTAAACAGTCAGATGTGTCACTCAGGAGTTGGTGAAAACCAAAATCTAAAAGGAGAGAGCTTCCTGGACTGGTGTTCAGAACACATCCATAAGGAAATACTAATGTTTCTGTGTCTGTGTGAACAGGCAGTGTTTGTTACCACATGTCAATGATGTGTTTACAACTTGTTCCACCATTTAAATCAACAGTTGTGACCTTAACTATTTAAATGCTGTCACGGTGGCAAAAAGTTCAAATTATAAAAATGATAATGGCACAATTTCCTGTTATTTTCCCATGATTCAACAGCTAAACCCCTACATTTACTGAATGCACCAAGCATTTTATTATTAATATTACTTTTTACTTATAAGAGACGTGTTACATCTTCCTTCAACAGGTACGTCTGTCTTTATCACCTGATCACATTTTTAACTTCCCTTTATACTATTAATCAACTCAACAAAAAAATACTCTTTCTACTTATATTCAAACCATAGTTTTATATGTAAAATATGAAGTGTTTAGGACTTCACCATATGTTTCTCATTATTTTTTTTAATACTTTCAGTGTATTGTTTCAGTTTTTTGTTGCAGACAGTGCTACCCATCAACACTGAATGGCACACAGACAAAGTTAAGTGTGTAGGAGATGCTACATAAACATAACATAAAAACACAAGGGGTCCTGTCTAGCCCCAGCGTGTGGGTTGTCCATTTAGGGCTACTGTAGCCCTGAACATGGCGGTGCAACATAGTGGAAGATATCCCTCTTCCTATGTAGATATGAAGGGCACATACTAAAAAAACAATAACACAATCCACAAACACGATCCTTAGTTTCAGGTGTTTGCACATTTATGAAAGCAGAATTATTGATATAATATTCTAATAGAGACAGTACGTGCCCATACACACTGGTCCTTATCTTCAAAGTAACCAGTAACTAGAGATTTAAGATAAATGTCGTGGTACAACATCTGAACCATAGTATAAAGACATAAATACTTGGTAAAGTCGAAGTCCCTCAAAATTGTATTTCAGCACATAAAGACACATTTTACTGCTGCGCCAGTCACTGTAGCCAGTTCTTCCTCCAGGATTTTAACTTGCATAAGCTTATTTTAACACAAAGCAGCTGGATGCCGAGTCACTCCAGAGGAGACATAGTTGAAGTTGGTTTTCTCTAGCGAGGTCTAGCAACAAACGTGCAGTGGTATAAACAGCACATATGATACGCTGGACACCCCTGTTGGGCCTGTACAGACCTGCATAATCACCCCATTATATGAGCGCTTTATATATCTATAAAAAGCAATGCCAGCGTCCGAATTAAGAGCTGAGCTGAGCTGACTGTTGCAGGAGAGGGAGGAGGCGTCGCTGTCAGCACACAGTCTGGGTTTTATAGTTTTTTGTTTTTTTTTTGGTTGTTTTTACTGTACTGGTGCAACAAGCAGCACTCAAGAAGGTTCACGTGTTATCGAAAGTAACTGGAAGTTTTCTTTCCTACTTCTTCCCGATAATCCACCCCAGTGATTCATGTCACTCTCATGGGAGTTTGTTTTCACTTCATTCTTCCTATAGTGAATCTCCTTCCTCTCCACTCTCAGTCTGCAGACAGAGCAGAGAGTTGGCCGTTTGTGCAAGCAACATGCAGATGTGGCAGTAGCAACTTAATTGTTTTCAGATCTACTGCCTCATGCTGTGTGTGTGTGTGTGTGTGTGTGTGTGTGTGTGTGTGTGTGTGTGTGTGTGTGTGTGTGTGTGTGTGTGTGTGTGATTCTATGTAATAGCACATATTGGCTTTTTCCTCTCAAGAAAGAGGAAATGTCCATATGCTCATAACTCCAAAAAAAAATATTTTTTTATCCTTAATTCTGTAAATCAGCATTTGGGGTTGGTTTTGCTTACTTAGAGAAAACCAGAAGTTGAAGTGTTAACATTTATTTGAACAACTTACTTATTTGAACAATAAGTAACAATCTTTTATGCATTATACAAAATATAATACACTATAAGATACAGTAAATGATTAAATAAATCTTATTTACATGCAATCTAATTACATGACAAGATTCACTGGATGAAGATAAAGTGTTTGAATTTCCATGACAAACAGAAAAATGTGGCTAAAATAAGTCCAACGGCTCTGAGGTCCCTGCCTTGTTTACATGTCAGGGATAATATGCAATTAAACATACAAACATTGTAGTGCAGTGACAAACTGTTTACAGCACTGGCTTTGGGTTAGGGTAATATTTCATAATCTTGTGGTCTTTAGGGATTTGTGCACTGTGCTGTTTGTGTTAGAGACTGACAGTTTGTGGTACAGAATTGCCACAATGTTAATGTTCTGCTTTCAGTAAAACATTCATTAACTGAATGAACAACAGACTTGTTTAAAAAAAATCTGTTGAAATGATCATTTTTAACTTTTTAAATGGATGTTTTTGGCTGGATTTTTAGGCAGATCAGTCTGATGATAGACGCTGATATTTGGTTGAATGTAGGTTGTGATGTCGGGTCAATGTCAGGACAGGGTCTAATGTAGAAAACCGACGACAGCTGATGTTATTATTATGTAAGTTTTAAGTCGTGTTGTAAATTTACCAAAACGTCTTTCAAATGTCTCGCCAACGCCAACTTTACATATAAAATACCAATGATCTGGACAGACCTGATGGCTGAATGGTTGGGGCACATACATGCCATGTGGGTGCAAATGCTCTGAGCAGGTGAGTTCTCGGTTTGATGGCCGTCTGGACTCTTTGCTACATGTTGTTCACATTTCCTGTCCCTCTCCACTGTCCTATAAATAAAGGCAAAATGCAAAAATAAATGCAGACATTCTAGTCATAAGCAAAACCCAAGATATCACAATGTCACTTAGTCAACATTGGGTTTTGACGTCAACCCGACATCAGAGTCCTGACATTCACTCATTGATGTCTGTTGCCTGCTGGGAAAGTCCAGTTAAAGCAGCAGCTCTGGGTTTAAACGTGTGATTGGATGTGAGCTCTCTCTCCCTAAAAATGCTCCTCGAGGGTGTTGCTATAAATAAGAGCGCCCTCTCAGCCGAGCGGTCTGGTTAAATATTGGTTTGCTCTGAGCTGCCAAATCTTTCTCCTCACTTTGTTTTAGCTCTGCGCCAGCTCTGGAGAGAGAGAGAGAGCAATGCCTAGACTTTGAGTTTGTTCAAGCAGCTACAGCACAGAGCCGAAGCATTGCATTCCTGTAGATGGCTGTTGAATGTTACCTTGCATGTGCGTGTTTTTGTGCCCACATGGGACTGTGAGGGCAACTGGTAGAGAAGAAGGGGGGGAACAGTGTGGGGCTGTTTCTACTGAAGCAGAATTTCACATCGAATGATGAATAAGAACCCAGCCTGCCTCAGCGTTGCACTTTGAGGTCACTGTAAAATTGGTACTACACATACTCAAGTGCACAAACAACCTCTACTTAACGCAGAACATGTGATGTAGCTGTACTGTAGTTATCCCTGACCTTTCCTCTGTGGTCCTAACCTCTCCCCTGCTAAATGATCTCTCACCTCTGTACTCCAGAGCCAGACCAGAGAGGCCAGCACCACCTCAGGGCCGGGCTCAGGGGTCACCAAGGGACAGGGAGACCAAGCGGTCGGCCAAGACTTCACCCCTCCTGTCCCAGACCTCCCTCTTCCTCCTCCTCCTCCTCCCCTTCCTCCACCACCTCCTTCTCATCTGCCCCCTTCTCTACCTGCTGGGCAAGGCCTGGATGCAGCAGTGGCAACAAAGACCCACCAGGGGAAAGCAGGAAAAGGTGAGCTATCCCGTATCCAGTCAGTACAGTAGCTCTTGTTTTCATGTCTGCTGCATTTCTAAAATGTTGCTTCACTGATCCTATTTACACGATTTAATACACATGGGCTCAATATCCTCCACTGTGCTGTCTCTTACTTTCTACTTTTATTGATGTCTCTGTCTTACTTACTGACAGTATTTGTGGTTTCATCCCCACCCTCCATCTGTGTATATCGGCATGCAGTGTGTGTGTGTCTTGCTATACACCCAGTTAAGCCCAGTTGAACAAGATGTGGCATGCTGGCACATCTGAACACTACAACCAAGCTTAAAGAATGCTGCCCTAAGGCTGTGTGTATGTGTGGGTGTGTGTATGTGTGTATGGGTGTGTGAGTAGGGGTGTGTGTGTGTGTGTGGGTATGTGTGGGTGTGTGTGTGTGTGTATGGGTGTGTGAGTAGGGGTGTGTGTATGTGTGTATGGGTGTGTGAGTAGGGCTGTGTGTGTGTGTGTGTGGGTATGTGTGGGTGGGTGTGTGTGTGTATGGGTGTGTGAGTAGGGGTGTGTATGTGTGGATGTGTGTGTGTGTGTGTATGGGTGTGTGAGTAGGGGTGTGTGTATGTGTGTATGGGTGTGTGAGTAGAGGGGTGTGTGTGTGTGTATGGGTGTGTGAGTAGGGGTGTGTGTGTGTGTGTG
>CM076652.1:5976957-6129983 GCA_038496675.1 Rachycentron canadum
ACACACACACACACACACACATATATATATATATATACATATACATATACATATATATATATATATGTATATATATATATATATATATATATAGAGAGAGAGAGAGAGAGAGAGAGAGAGAGAGAGACTTTATTTATCCCAAGGGAAATTAAGGCATCCAGTAGCTTGTGATACACATTCACACATACAGACCAAGAAAGAAAACAGTGCAAAGATTTAGAGAGATAAAGATAAAGAGCATATGTCATGGAGACATTGTGGAGATGGTGTAAAAAGTAAACAGTGCAAAGGTAAATTTATCTATCGATCTATTAATATAGAGAGAGATATATTAAGTTTCAATGACTTTCATGTTAACAGTTGGCACAAACAGTTGCCTATTTGTCTATTTACATATCAAGCAGATATAATGATGCAGCTCCAATGTTCACTTTTCAAAAAAATAAAATAATTAATCTTTATCTGTATTATCACAGTTGTCTTACTTAAACTTACTTACTAAACTTATCGTTGTTACCCATTTGAAAACAATCACCCAATGATCAGCATTAGTTCATCAGTTTTACGTTAGATTACATTGGATCAAGCCAATTTTTATTTGTATAGAGCCAGTTCATTACAGTTTGTCTCAAGGCTCTAAAATAGAGCAGATCTGGACCTTCTCTTTATAATATTATTTACACAGTCTCATCAATTCCCACCAAGAGCAAGAACTTGTTGACAGTGGTGAGTGATTTCCTTTTAAAAAGAGAAACCTCAGGCACAACCAGACTCTGGGTGGACGCCGCCTGCCTCGACCAGAGAGGGAGAGAGAGACAGAGAGATGTGTGCAATGTGGTGCTGCAGACGCCACGGCCTATAAACTCATTACCCCTGACGTAGAGGAACATGTTTGTTTGGTACAAGCGCCATCATCACTTATTTATATTCTTTTTCTGTAAGTGAAATTCCAAAATGACCATTATCACTACAATCGTGACTCGTATCACAATCGTGATATGAACATGATTTAACTAATTTATTTTTTGTTACCAATCATTCAGCTCTAAAGTACAGTATCTGATTTAAAGTCAGTCTGTTATTGCCTTGGCCCTTTGCCTCTGTCTGTAACACAATACTCAACTATGTCACTACCTCATGGTCACACTACATAGCTGTCACCAGCATTAAAAAATACACACACATGCAACACACATTTTCAGTATGCACAAACACATAAAAACACCAAATGCAGGGAGGCGTACACACACATTCACCCTGACAGGGACAGTTAAATTTATATGCCACGTCCCACAGAATGAGCTGCACCTCGTGTGTTGGCTTTACAAACTGTTGTCGAGGGTGAATTGTAGTTGTGAGGCAACAGTCACAGTCACAGAGGCACCAAGAGGGACAGTTATCATCTGTTTAGGACATACTGTAACTGTAACTCGTCATCAGCATGTCATGTACACACACACACACACACACACACACACACACACACACACACACACAGATGGTCTTAATAAAGTGTGTGAGTGTGAGTGTGAGTGTGTGTGTGTGTGTGTGTGTGTGTGTGTGTGTGTGTGTGTGGCAGCTCAGATTAGTGTGAATGGCAGGCAGCGTTTTGAGCCAGCCACAGCTGCTGCCCAACAGTCACACAGCAGAGTGGTGTGTGTGTGAAGTGAGAATAATATTAATGCTAATAATAATAACAATAAAAACTCTAATAATGCAGCACTTTTCTTAACAATATTACAAAGTGCTTTACAAAAGTGCTTCCTATCCCCTATTCATTCTCCTCCTCATGTCCTCCCCTCCCCTGCTGCTTGTCCCTACATGCCTAATAGGTCTTCTGCTCACACACACACCCATCGTTTTAGTGTTCCCACCTTTTCAACTCACTTTCTATCTAACATCATGGGTATAATGGAAGCAGATCCGCCCTAACCTGCCTCTCTAGATGAGGCAGACAAGCTTACATGCAATGTGGAGGAGAGGATGTTAGTGTAGGTATCGAGGGAAGGAAGGGATGGAGATAGTGTTTTTAAGGTGGGCTGGATGACTGGGTGTGAAGCTGAAGTGGAGGCGGTGTGGAGAGGGGCCAGGGGGCAAGGATTTGGCTTTGGAGTTTAGATGATTATTCAGAGGTTCGCCAGCACCAGTGTTTGAAATGCAAATAGCTGCAGCCAGGATGTGGGCGGTGTACAGGTGGGATTGGACAGGAAGCAGAGTTTAGGGAGTGAGCAGCGTCCTGATTGAGTTGTACAGTAGCAGCTGTAGGGAGGGCTTTGGCAGCGCGGCCACGACAGTCTGTCCAGATGAGGAGTGGACGGGATATATACGTGGGAGGGTTGTCGGACAAAATGTTGCGTGCAGAGCCAGAGATCTCCGAGTGATTTAGTGTCGAGGAGGATGGAAGAGTTCGAAACTTGAAGCAGCTCTTGGATTTGGATCTCACAGATGAGTTTGGCTCAATCTTCTGTGAAAAGTGAAAGGAAAAGTGGTGTTGAACCTGCAGGAAAAAGGCAGGCGTGAACAGCAGCTGCTGAATGAGGATGTTAAGTGTATGCACTTTACTACTTTAGTCACAGCGCTGCTCATCAATCAGTCCCATTTTATTTATGTGGCACCTTTTTTAAAGGTTGCAATTAAAAGTTCTTTACAAATTACTCTGTGACAAATGACTGATAAGACTTTGAGACTAATAAGAAACATGAAAATGTAACAATAAAATCAATGAAATAGATAAAAGTTATGTGAAAACAGGCAAATAAATGTGGAACAGGATTGTTCTTTGAGTTTATCCACTAAACCTTTTCACGTTGTGTGAATTGAATCGTGGCATCACAGCCTGTGTCACATTATCATTATTTTGTGGAATAAAATAAATCTAAATTAATGGATATATTTGTTTTTTAAATTGTTTTTGCCTGATTCAGTGAATTCATCCAAGCACATCATAAATAGGATGCAAAAAATCATGATTCAAAGTCCGACCTGTGGCCCTTTGCTGTGTGTCATCCCCCCACCGTCCTGTGCGTCTTAAACTTTACTGTAGGCAACAAAGAGACCACGATCAGTTAAAACTCCTGTAGCTGTTTCTCAGTATAATGATAAATCTCAGCACCTGGAGAAGTAATCAACACAGAGTCATGGAGGCTCGTCAACAATCCGGCCAACGTTCATTCGTTTCACGTTAATCCTGAATCCCTACCAGCTCTTTCACCTTCCTGTGAAGCCGAGTCAGTGTTATTTCCCTTGATGCCATGTTAAACTACTTCACCTCTGGTTTTGTCGTCACTTTGTTTTTTTTTTTTTGGTTTTTTTTTTTACTTTTGATAATAAGCCATGTTTAAATTTCCGTGGACCATCCTGAGTGACTGAAATGTCAAAGCTACTGTCTCAGATGTTTCAGTGCAGTTTTACTGGAGTGTGTAAAGACGCCAAGCGTGTTTCATCACCTGTTTAAAAGCCTGCTCTTCTTTCAGTGGTGATCGAGAGGGTGGTGCTGAGAGGAGTGACGCACAAGTCTGAAGACACCAGCGAATACGTGTTCGAGGTCAGTCCAGAGTAAACATGTACTCAGACAGACACACGTGTTGACTCCTGCTCACTTTTCCAAATATTCTGTTTGTATCTTTGTGTTTTGACCTGATTTCCCTGCTCCATCACCTCCCCTCTCCACCCTCCCCTGCTCCACCAGGTGAGCTGGTCTGATGGTTTTATGTTAAATGTCGTCCGAACACAGCAGGAGGTGACGGAGCTGCTGTCCCAGGTCAGGACCCTGCACTCACACTTTCCCTAATAGAGATAATCTCAGGCTACACATAGAGCTCTTCAGTGCTGTTAAATCCAAACTTTAATTATCCTGAACTATTTAATTAGTCAGGTTTTATGGGGATGTAAATCTTTGACATAGAAGTGTAATGACTTGGTCTAGGATGTGTTAATGTCTCACTTGTGGAACATTTCTCTCTAAGTTGTCACAAGCGTTTCCTGACGAAGGAGTGGAGAAGTTCCTCCCTCAGTCCATAGAACTTGACCCCAGGTTTGTCCCATAATCCTACCTGTGAATTTATTGTATTTGAAAAGTGTCATGTCTCTCTCATACTGGCATATATGAGCATGTGATTTTATATATATGGCCAATATCCAAAATGGAGGAGCTGCAAAAAAATCACAGGAGCTGCAAACTTCTTGGTAAAGGTTGTTGTGCACTTTAGTGCCCCAGCCTACAAATCAAACTCTCCAGACATAAAGGAACATGTTTGTTTGGTACAAGACCCAACAAGAATAACATCATAAAAATCAAAATGATCGTTCCAACCAAAATTGCAATAATAATATCTGAAGTGACACAGTGGCTCAGTGGTTAGCACTGTCGCCTTGCAGGGGTACTTTGGCCTCCTCCCACGGTCTAAACACATGCACAGTAGGTTAATTGGTGACTCTGAATTGCCTGTAGGTGTGAAAGGTTGTCTGTTTCTGTATGTTGGCCCTGTGATAATCTGCCTACCTGTTCAGGTTTGATTTTTGTGGCTGTCTAACTTCCTGCTGTCCCGTCTCTGTGTCCCCACCCAGGAGTCTGACAGCGCTGCCCTGCCATGTCCTACAGCACCACAGCGTCCAGCTGTTCTTCACCTCCACTAGGCCTCTATCACCCAATTGTCCTTCCTCCCTCCCTTCCTCCTTACCTCCCTTACCCTCCTCCCCACCCACAGCTCCTGTAGCTCCGACCTGCCCGCTCACCTCCAGTTCTAGTAAGTCTTTATTTTCTTTTACAGTCTTTTTCTTGGAGTCTTGGAGTTTGGATTTTGTTTCAGTCTTTCTTTAAAACGACATGTAGCAGAAAGCTTCAGATAGAGCTGAACTGCTGATTTCATGACTGTGAGGCAGCCACAAAGACTTCAGAGACGACAGCAGGGACACAAAAGACGAGGCCCCTATTCTTAGATGCAGGGAGAGAAGGTACCAAGAAGGGACAGGGGCGAGAGGGGCAAGATAAAAGACAGACGCAGGGGAGAAGAGAAAAGAGGCAGTGAAAAAGACAAGGCCGTGGTGGTGGTGCAGAGGTGAGAGAGGTGAGACTGGAGGCAGGATTTTCAGTCTGTGTTGTGGAGGTGTTGGAGGGAGTGGACGGGGTCTATTTTAGTCTGGTGTGGGAATTCAGCGTGGCATGTTTGTGTTGGGAAGCCTAGAGTGTGGTGACTTCATGTTGATGTGTGTGTGTGTGTGTGTGCGTGCGTGCGTGCGTTTGTGTGTGTGTGTGTGTATGTGTGTGTGTTGTGTTTGTGTTCTCAATTCTATGAGTGACTTCATCCCAGAGAGTATTTATAGCTGGCAGTGCAGTGTGTTCTTGTGTGTGCATCTACTTTCTGTATCTTTTTATATCTCTTTGTGTGTGTGTGTGTGTGTGTGTGTGTGTGTGTGTGTGTGTGTGTGTGCACCTGCCAGACTCACTGGAGACCCCAGGAAGCAGGGCTAATATGTATAATGTGCAGCCACAAACACAGGGCTCTGCTCTCCCTGCACCACAGTATCTCACAGTCCATCCTTCATAAGATTAATATGAGGCTGTGATATCAGAGCATTATTAATAATGAGTCACTGCTTGTGCCTCTAGTTAATGGCCTTATTTTAATAATCACAGCAGACACAGACAAAATGAAGCAGTTTGGAAAAGCTTTTAACTGGTTGTCTCACCAATACAGTTTACAACTTTATTATATTTCTGCAAAAAGCAAAGTGTCATTTGATGTTTTTGATGCTGTGAATGAGTGTGAAGAAACTGAAGTTACCTCGCATGTCAGTCACTGTATTATTGGTCATCATAGCTCGACTGATGTACAGGTACGTTGTTATGGATTTTCTGTCAGTTCAGTTTGTTGTTAACAAAACCACTGACGCCCTAAAACAGATGAAGCCTTAAGGAGAGTATGACAGCATTAAAGCAGAGGATGAATGTGTCTCATCCCCCTATTTGTTGCATTCACCATTCAGGACGTCTTGACTACATGTATAACTTATTAAATGAATGGCTTTTATTTTCATCGGTATATTTTTAGCCAATTGAATGATATCAGTTGTCTTATCTGTTGTCTCGTGTGATATTTGCTGTTGTCGTTATGTGACTGTGTCACAATCAATGCAAGTATTTTACTCTATTTTATTATTTCTTCTGTATTGTGGGTTTATGATGAAATGAAAACTGACTTTTAATCACACTGAAAAGAGCTGAAAATTAGCAGTAGCTTTACTCTGTGCAAAACAACAGTTTCGTATTTTGTACTGTTAAATTGCTTTGTCCCAATTGAATGAATAAATGAACTAAATAAAAAGCTCATGAATGTTGCTGCAGTGAAACTGATTATAAATCTATCGCAGAATGGGGCTGATAGAAGTAACACCAATGCTGCTAACGCAGGACTAAGAATAACTGTGACTTTCCATCTGTTTGGGACAAATATTTGGGCCTAATGAGCCAAGATAAACTTGGAACGCCAAATAAACAAGGAGGAGAAAAGTGTTTAGGCTGATGATGAAAAAGTAGACAGAGTTGCAGGTGTGACTTTATGATTCATTCATGATTTACACACACATCTACAAATATTTATTTTATGAATAAGCAACACAAGAGGCTCCACTGTTCTTCTTTCTGCCTGCGTTGCAATTACATCATAATATTAATATTACGATTTCCACAGCAGCTGCCTGCTCCTTTCACTGTGGCATCAGATCAGCTGATGTTTCAGGGTGTTTTACGCCTTTATTTGATTAGCAGAGAGACAGGATATTGGGAGTGACCTGCAGGAAAGGGCAAGGTCTTGAGCCGGGTGTGTCTGCTCAGAACTCATGTGCCCCAATCATCGGTTTGCCCCAGATCAGCTGGTGAAAGAAGAGCCTTCATCCACGTAAAAACTCCTGCACAGGATACATGCGTGATTGTTGTCTTTGATTTCCACTGAATAAATTTGGTATTTTGATGCTCGTGAAGAAAAAAAATCTCCTTGCTGAACTGGTTTGAGATTTGTGGACTGTGAACGTCATTAGTCTACATATGACTCACTTTGTGTTTATACAGAGCCTGTTTGCCTCCTGGGGATACATCTACATCTTATTGTTAGTTAAGAATGTTTTTTTTCTGCGGGATGCAAGATGATCTGGGTTTCACTTACTCAGCCACTGTTTTGTTGATGATGATATTAAAAATGATGAAGGTCCTTTGTTTTCCTCATAGATCTGGGCTGTATGGTTCAGTACCGAGGAGCCAACAGGTAAGAGTCTTTGTTCTCTGTGTTCCTTTAGTCATCATCATCATCATCATCATTGTCATCATCATCCTCACTTGTGGCCCCTCTGAGTCTCAGTCTCTGCTCTCTCAGGGCAGTGTACCGAGTGGCCAGCGTCCAGCCCGTCGTCAGCACCCACAGCTCTGTCTTGACTCGCTCCACCCCTCACCTCTCCTCCCTACCGCCTCATCTCCCTCCCTCCATCCCCCCTCCTCAGCACTCCCCCCAGCTATCCTCCCTCCCTCCCCCTGTGCCATCTCTGCACAGCCAGAGCTCCATGGCGGGCGGAGGTGACGGCTCCTCTCAGCCGCATCCACAACACGCGTACTCCCAGCACCATCTCCACCTGCAGCCCAGCAGTCAGTCCGGTGCACAGCCTCAGTCCCTCCACCTGTCTCACTCCCAGCCAACGTCCCACTCACATTCCCAGTCCCTTTCATACTCCCAGCCCCGTTCCCAGACCCATACCCAACCTCCGTCTCAGTCTCAGCCCAACACCCCAGAGCAGAACGGCATCCTGGACTGGCTCCGCAAGCTTCGGCTCCATAAGTACTACCCAGTCTTCAAACAGCTCACCATGGAGGAGGTGGGTCATTTCTTTTTACAAGACATGTAACGGAGAATAAGTGTCCTCATCATCCACTAAACCCAGATCTCTTCAAATTTAGTTTGTCTGCTTCTATTGAACATAATGTACTGAGATTGTTCCTGTTTCTACACACTCTGATTCTGTTTTCCTGCGCCACCTCCAGTTCTTGGCGCTGACAGAGGAGGATTTAAACAAGTATGACTTGACCCAAGGAGCAAAGAAGAAACTCAAGACCCAGCTAGAGCTACAAAAGTCAGTAGAGTAAGCTACAAAACATCACACATCCAGTTTTATTTGCTTTTTTTTTTTTTTTTGTCGGAAACTGTTTATATACTCGGGGGGTGGTTGATGTGTTGCTTTATTCTGGCCAGTCGTGGGCAGTTTGAAAGAGAACAGTTTAGTCCTGTTTAGCGAGCAGATCCTCATTAGATCATCTTTGCTCATCATGTTACTGCGAACTCCACTGAGAGCAAAGCAGTTTCGGGTTTGACCTGGCATGAGTGAAGTGTCATTCTGTTGGACCCTACATCTGTGTGTCCCTTTGAAGCTTGTTTGCCAAGACTGTACATCCTCCCCAAAGCTCTGGATCCTCCAGCTCATCTGGAGAAAATTTACAAGAGCAGATTGAGCAGAACTGAGGGTGAAAAAAATCACTCAGAAATTTCTCCTAACAATTTGTTCTGCACTTTTCAAACCTTGTCCTTTTGCACTCTTTACATCTTGACTCGCAGATCAATTACAGATGGATTTGTTTTGTTCTAATAACAATTTTATCTAAGTCAATTGGCAAAATGAGTCTAAATACAAATTCATATATATGTACAATGCAACTTCAGATTGAAAACCCTGTCTGTGAAAACATTAATATAAGTGACTTCAGACTGCCTGTAGTGTAGATGTGTGTGTGTCTTTGTGTGGTAAAGTTAGCAGATGCTCTTTCCTATTAACGATTAACAGAGAGACCGATCAGCTGCTGATTTCACAGTGAATATAGAGCAGTAACGGCCTATAGGGTGTCAATGGTTAACTAACTGTAGGTGGGCCGCAGAGATAAGATGTACTCACCAGGAGATAACCAACAGAAACACATGTAAAACTCACAATAACACTGACATGCAAGGAAATGCGCCTTCATGCTCCCTCTCCCTTAATTCACACGTACAAGTCACCCATGCATGCTCTTACACACACACACACACACACACACACACACACACACAGTGGCATTCCTCATATGTAAACCTGCTGTTACTATCTCTTAATCATCTTTCCATTCCCAGTATCAACAGGTTTCCATTTGACAGGTGACAAAATGTGTGTATTGTGTATCTGTGTGTGTGTGTGCATGCTTAAACAAGCTAGAAAATGGAAAGTTCCTGCAGTGGTTTTCCATGCGACGGGTTTGCAGATGTGTTTGTGAAGCAGCAGCTGGGATGCTGAGGAACATGTTGAGTGGACACTGTCTCCCCCTCGTGGCCATTAAAGGATATTCTCTGAAAATCAGATAAAGTCAAACTTATAAAATCGTCCCACCGCCTCCTCCTTATGTTTATGCTAAAGTTTCCAGCCACAAACTAAAAATGCTCAATTAAACAACAGCCACAAAATGCATCAAACATCACTGAAGCTCCGACTTAATTCACTGTTTGGTAACAGACTACTTTCCTTGGCAGTAAGCCTGTGTGTGTTCCCAGCAGGGAGATGAAAATGGAGAAGCGGTCCTGTAGCGGCATCGCCAGGGTGACGCCTTCCAGTCACATGGGACCCTCGGCACACACCACCTCCACTGCAGGTAACGCAGCTGCTTAGTCTGCTCAGTGTCCTGCAGTCTGACACTGTGGTCGGCTCCTGGTGTGAAAGCATGTGTTTGTAATGGTTGTGAAACTTTTTGAATATTCACTGTCAATATCAATATTTCAGGAGAGCTGCGGGTGGAGGTGGATGCAGTGCTGCACCATCACCCCGTCTCCACTGACAGCAGCTCATCCTCGGGTTACTCCAGCTCTTCCTGCTCCCCTCGGACCCCGCTCTGCTCTGACCCCACCTTCGACAGGAGCAGAGACCTTCACAGGCGTAAGTTTTCTAACTATTGCAGAGTAAAAACTGGAGACACTAGATGAGTTTTAGAGGAGTAATGACAGCTGTGGGCCTGAAAGGTGATTTTTCCCATGATTCTCCATTCTCATTATAACATTAATTAGGATAGTTTAGAGGATTATGGGATGATTTTGTTTGATTGATTTTTCCAGAAATTTGTCAATTTTTATTGAGTCAAATCAAAAAAATATCAAAAATAAAATCTATAACATGGGTTTGGGTGGTTTCTCCCCTGAATCACAGATATACAGCTCTATAGAAATGACAGTGACCTTTGACCTTTGTCTAAAGTCTAAACAGTTTGTCCTTGAGTCCAGGTAAATGTTTGTAGCAAATTGTATTGTATTCACAAGATCAAAACAATGTTTTGTAAGGTCGCAGTGACATTGACCTTTGACCTTTGACCAACAAAGTCTGATGAGTTCATCTTTGAGTCTGAGTGAATTTTTGTGCCAAAGTGTTTTTGAGACATCGTGTCCACAAGAATGGGATGATGTACGTACGCTGTGGCTGAAGCAGTTTGTTTCACTAGAACTTATGGAAAAAAAAATATTGTGCATCTTCAAAAAAACATTCTGGATATTATGCACTTTTTTTTAAAAAAATCTCACTCACTCCTAGTTTCGTCTATCTGACATTCAGTGGCAGCATATTTACAGATGCTGCACAGCTCTAAACCGCCCTGTTGTTTCAGGTGTGTCAGGTCCAGAAGCAGCAGGAGGGGGTCCAGAGAAGGACCGGTCCTGCCTCTTCATCCTGAACTCCAGCTGCCCCTCAGGCTCCAGTCGGCCCACAGCCCAGGTTCTGCCCGTCCAAACCGATCCCGCTCCTCCCCTCCCTCCCTCTGGCTCCTCCCAGCTCCCCTTTGGTCTCCCGCAGTCTCCCTTCCACCCGCAGCAGGCCAGCTACCAGCAGACCTTGCTTTCCCCGGTCTCAAACCCAGCACGTATCCTCACCTCCCCGCGGAAGCCCCGACCCCCTCCGCTGTGCATGGATGACAGGACTAAGCCTCTAGGCTCGGGTCTGCCTGGAGCTGCTGCAGGCTTCAGCCCAGGGCTCAGTGTGGGGATGGGGGTGAGGCTGGAGACCCTGTTCCCTGGGCTGAGCATGGACGGCCCCTCTGCTCTCCAGGACTCGGTGGTTTGCCGTGGCCTGGCAGGAGGAGCTGTGGGTCTGATGGTCGAAACCAGTTCTGCTCTGACCTCCACCTCCAACAGCCTCCACCATGTCTCCCACCCGCCCCTCCACTTCCACCTCTCCTCCTCGTCTTCATCCCCCTCTCCATCTGGATACTACACTTACCCTCCTACCTCCTCTTCCTCTTCCTCCTCCTTCTCGTCTTTCTCCTCCTCCTGTCCCTCCACGAAGTCGGGCTCACAGTCTGCAAGCTCCAGCTTTGTTTCCATGGCAACCGCCAGCAGTGTTCCCGTGGCTGCGGTACCTGGCAACACTTACTACCCTCCCCAGCCGACCTCCAGCCCCTCCCCTTCCCCGTCCGCTGCCTCCTCATTGGATCAAAGTCCAGGTCACTCCACCTCTGTGTGTGTTTGCAGCTCCTGCGGTTGTCAGGGGAACTGCGGCACCTATGGGGCGTTGCCTGGATATGCTGCAGCCGGCTACCTGCAGCCGTTCTCCGCGGGGCCCTCCCTCTTTACTCTAGGTCCTCTGCTTCATCTCAGCCCCCTGTTAGCTTCCTCCAGCGCTGCTGGCACCGGAGCCACACCCTTCTCCTACCCAATGATGATGCCTCCGCCCCTCTACCGCCACAGCCATGTGTCACATGATCAACAGCAAGGTTTCAGCTTCTACCAGCCCCATGGCAGCATGGGGATTGGAGGCCAGAAACGGGCAGCAGGGAGTCTGTCATGTTACAACTGTGGTGCCAACGGACACAGAGCAGAGGACTGCAAACAGCCGCCCATGGACTCAGCACAGCAAGGTGAGTTAGTATGAATGAATTTAAATTGGCATGTGAACAATTACACGACCTGTCCAGGGTGTAGCCCGCCTTTGTCGTATCTCAGCTGGGATTGGCTCCAGCCCACCCACGGCTCTGATGGATAAGCGATATAGATAATGGATGGATGGACAATTACACCTGCAAAATAAACATTACTTGCTCATTCTATATTTAAATGACATGCTAAAAGGCTAAAATTTGTCTAGTCATCTGTTATCATACATCTCATTTGGCCTTTAGTTTTCATCAAGAGGACACTTTAATTTCCGGATGTCCATCATTTTAGATGATGTGTAAAAATTAAAGACGTTTTAAACTGCTCACATGCTCATTTTCAAGTTTTCAAGTACAAATTAATGGACTATCATTGGTGGAAACATCTGTAAATGGGGTCACATGATGGGATGAAAAAACCTTTTTTAGTTTGTATTTTTTAAATGATTTTAATGTATTATACAGTATAGATATAAAGTAATGAAACAGCAGTATCAGTTGACAAATTTGATAATGCTATTTAAACTTTTTCTCTTTTTAATTCAAATGAAAAGTTAATTTATTAAGTTATTTTGTAATTCATTTACATTAATACATTGTAAATGTATGCAAATGTAAATTACATTAATTAATTAATTTTTATTATGACATGAAAATATATTTGTTTTGCCAAAGAATATAAAAGAAACTAATGGTCAAAGGCAAATATAACAACAATAATTATAATTAATGTTAATGATTAAACACTGAATAAATCACTAAATAAGTTTTGAACAGGCTGTTATTATTATTAAGTTATTTTTGTATTTTAATTATTAAGTTTTCTGCAAGGTAATATATCAGTTTGACTGAACGACCAGTTCAAACCAGTAAGAGAAAATGACAACACAAAAACCACAGGGTGGTCCACTGATTTAATTTAATTAAAACTGTATCTTCCGCTTTTTTAAATTTTTACATTAAAAAAAAAATACAAAAAGTAAAATAGGAGATTCGTTTTATCCCGAACACTTAATTAACAGAAGAGGTTTTTTATCTTGTCACACCATATCACAATATGGCAAAGATCTTAAACTCTACTTTACGTCAAACTAAATTCTACACACATCAGAGCAAATTTTTAACTGTTATAGAAATTTTAATAATTTTAAACCTCTTAAATTTGAGTTTAAACACTGTCAGGAACTGTATTTGTCTGTTGTGTTTCACAGGGATGTTTCGGCTGAAGTACACTCCTCACTCTGACAGTAAGGACTCAGGGGACTAACAGAACAGGCGAAACATCATAGGATTTAATGCTCCTGACACAACTGTACCTCATGTTCCTGCTGAAGGCAGCAGGCAGCAGCCACACAGCTGAAGCACTGAGTCCGTGTGCAAACGAGGCAGCGTGAGTCCGTTCACATACGGCTCATCCGAGCGCAGTGACCTCTTTTATCCCCTGTAATTGTTTTTACAGCAGATAAAAGAGATGAGATGAGGGTGGAGAAGAAACAGAGAGGAATGGTTGTCCTGGTCTATGCCGTCGCATTACCTCCTCAGAAACAAACAGGTCCCAAGGAGTGGTTGAGATTTGAGACCTAACTTATCCACCAGCCATGTTACCTATAGTGGGGTATTTACCATCTAAATGACATTTATAGTCTTTAAGATGGTTCACAAACCATCAGTCAAGTGCATTTTTAACATGTTCTAAATCATAAAACCCAGTTTAATCAACTGTCCTAATCTCTGAATGCACAGAGAAGCACCAGTGTTATTTTCCCTTTGACTGAAAGAACGTCTTGTACTAGAAGAACTGATGAAAGCAGTTCTGGTGTGTGTCTTACGATCAGAGTCCACTTATGACAGCTGTGTCCCATTTCCACAGACTACTACATACTACCTGTATAATGTATATGGTACATTCACATTTTTTTGCTGTTAGAATACAACAATAAAGCAGTGTAATTAATTTTAACACAAAAAGATGCAATACATGTGGCATCTCTGAAGAGAGATGGTAAAATGTTTTCAAAACATTTTTTGTTTTGTTTTTGCAGCTCATTTCATTAGTATATTCACAAAGTGTTTTAAATCTACATCTACCTTATTTTTTCACTTTTCCAGATGCTGCAAAGTCAAAACCTGCTTAGAAATAGTGTTTTATGGATTCAGGACACAGCTGTTACAGCTTGCAGATGAAAAACAGTCCATGAAAAGAGCCATTTTTAAAGGTACCCTGTGGAGCTTTTGACCACTAGTTGTGCTGTGGAGCAATGATTTGATGAGTGGACCCTCTTTAAACATGGATGTAAACAGTTAAAAGTACTCAAACAATACGCTTTGGTGAGGAATATAATACACTCAACATGTTTGTAAGACCTCAGTTTTTTTGTTTGTTTGTTTGTTTACAGTAAGACCTCAGGTTCTGCAGAACCTGCTGCTCCACCCCAGAAATTACATGCTATAGCCTTACTGTGCATTCAGCTGTTAAAAAAAAAAAAAAAAAAAATTGTTAAAGATGCTATATGTACGTTTTTCTCTGCCGTCAAATGTGGTCTCTTGCAAGGAGTGGTTTAATGTGATGGCCACCCAAGGGTTGTTTACAGTACAAGAGGTGATAATATGTCCTCTGAGTAGTGCTACGTCTTCAGGGCAGCCTGGATGCTACAGCAACTTGCTATCAGAGAGTGATGACAAGGTCTGGTGAGACCAGGGTTAGCTGGTTAGCATGGTAACTTAAAAATAAAACCAAAGCAAGAGGGTGACTAAAGGTGTTTGATGCTTAGCTTGTGTTTTCTCTTGCTTTTAATGCTAACGTTGGCTATATAGGAATAGCAACACTTAGATTTGTCCCCTTTAACTACTGCGATGTTGCGTGTAAAAGACTTAGCTGTGACTCATCAAGCTCCATGATGATTCTGCACATGTTCAGCAGCTTAGTGGTAAATACAGTTTATATATGTAGCTTTAATGTGTCGTGCTCTGTGAAAACATGTCAAGGCTTCTAATAGGAACATTACAGCCAATTCCTAGCTTCCTCACAGCAGCTTTTTCATTGTCGCTTATCATCAGTCAGCACCAGACTATCATAGGTATTGATGAGCCTCAATTAATAGTTGATAGCTTTTTGGCCACTGTAGATCTCAAAGAACACTCCATGTGTGTCCTCAGGAAGAAGTTTGAAATGAGTGAGGTCATGTTGGCTGCGTATCTGGGTTTGGAGTATCTAGTTGATGTGCACGTCGTCATTGTGACGTGTGTGTGTGTGTGTGTGTGCAGTGTGGGGATGACATTGCCTTTAGCAAACAGGAATCCCACTTCAGCAGCTGAGGATCAAAGACGTCACCTTTTTGTCTGTGTTACCCCTTCAAACAGTGCCTGGGGCTGAACAGATCACTCTTAGATGATCTGCAGCTTCTCTACCTCTGAGCCAACCTGGAAGCAAATTGGCCTCCTGTGCCAAACAGCTCCTGTCAGAATCTGATAGTATCTGCAGTTTACACCAGTATTTTTTGTGGTCATTCAAGGTATTCAAGGTAAACATTTCAAAAGTGCCAATTTTCTTCCAATCCTATTTGTTTCAGTTCAGTTTAATGGTGTCGAGCTGACCGGATGCTGATCTTAAACTTGTTCTCACTCCAGGAGAGACAGAGCTGCCTCTTTTCTAATTTTTATTGTACAGTCTTTATGCCAGATTGAAGCCAGGAGTGTTGAGTTTTGAGAGTTGTTGTGTCTGGGTATGAGTGAGTTGCTGGGCAGGACCCAGAGTTATCTAGACACGAGGACAGGTGGTCCTTCAGATGAAACTCTATCTGTACCCCTGGAGGGCACATCACAGGGACACGGGATGTTTATTTAAAATAGTGAATACGAAACTTTAAGTATGTAAAATGTCTGTTTTCTTTTAAATTTTAAATTTAAACGGTGCAGTTGTTTTAATGGACATAGCCGTGTAAAATCACCTTATTCAGCAGTTACAGAGCAAAAAAATTGCCTAGAACTTCATTTTCATTATTTTTTTACAGATCATACCAAAGAATGTTCTACTTTGAGTTTTTGGTTTGACAAATATCTCCACTTTTGTAGATATATTTTTTTCTTTTTGAGTTATTGAGCTCTACTGTGAGTTATTTCTCACAGCAGAGCATGGTAACATGATGCTCCACCATGCATGTCGCTTCAAAATGTGCTTTTGAAATATTTTGTGCAAATGTTTGAACACAGTTTATAATTATCCACTTCATTTGTAGGACAGATTTTTATATTGCTTATTGTGTTGGATTGCTTTATCTGAACTTTGAGGGAGTAATAAAATCTTTTCTGATTTTCTCCTTTCATCACATTGTCTGTGTGGTTTATTTATTAAATTATCAGCCATCTTGACATATCAAAATTATTCCATTCACTGTGGCTCTGTTGTGTTTCAGTGTCCATTGGCAGTGTGAGGTGCCAGGACACTGAAACTGAAGCAGCTAAATGGAATTCAGCCATGATTCATTTTAGTATTTACATCTGTGCTTCTCCTGCTGTGACATGTCATCATGTCTAGTGTGAAAACTATCTATCTCCCCTTCCACTTCTCTGTATTTGGTACAGATCTGCTCTTGTCATCTGTATCTGCCTGGATTTCAATGCAAAAATAATTCATAAAACGTCTTTTTAAAGAGTCAGATCTTGAAACTTTACAGTGAACTGTAGGACCTGGGTTGAAATTGGCAACAGTGAGATTACAGGTCTCACTTTGTTGTGAATAAAAACGTCATTCACATTAACAGAACAGGGGACACAGTGGAATAGACCTATATTTACAGACATTGTGAATATATATTTCAGAATACTATGAAATAAAAACATCTTTAGAGTTACTAAAAAATACTATTGTCTGTTATTTTTGTGTTATTTTTAATTTTTAAATACATTGTTATTAGTCATTCTTAGTAAGACATGATTTTGAAACAATTTACTACAATTAGTAGTTCTACAAGTGTCACTTTGAAGTAACTTAGACATAATAGTTGATCAGCAAGGTAAAGGCACAGTAATATTTTATTTTATACAGTTTCAAAAATCTTATTCATTATATGACAATCAGCTTATCAACATGTGTAATTAGCCTGTGTCGATAATGTACTTTCAACACAGTGGACATGCTCCAGAGGCCAAACTGAACATTTAAAACCCCAATTAATCATTGAGTTACTTAAAGATTTTAAATAAAAATACTCCTCTTTGAATGACGACTATTATATTATGTTTTGTGACCTTAAAACTACCTTAAAATTACCAACAAGCTGGTCGATTTTTTTTTTAAACCTTTGATACGACCCATGGATGGAACCAGGTCTTGGTTGTCATGGTTACAGTGATAAACCAGTACCACGGAGCCTTCGTCGCCATGGTTACAGTAATGGATTACTGCCACGGCCCGATTTGGTTAAAGCACAAAAACTACTTGTTTAGGTTTTAGAGAAAGTTAGTAATTCTATAATATAATAATTTAAATAAGTACTTCCGATCTTTGTTGGCATGGTTATAGCTGTATCAACGTGGAGCGGACATTGACGATAGAAACAACGTAAACCGCTCCTGCGTCATATTCCTGCGTCATATTCCTGCGTCTTATTGACTTTGTCGCTCTTTACTACGTCACTGTGTTTTTCTTTGCTCCTGTCGTAATTACAAAGGCCACTAGATGTCGCCCAACAACACAGTGGAAGTAAAAAACAAACAAACCTGCTGTTTATTTATTTATTTATTATTATTTTTTTTTTCCAGGTGGACAGTCTCAAATGTACACATCCTCCCTAAAAGAGAAATGTTGGCTCTTCTTCTGGTTTGACCTTATCAAAATGACTTAATTTGTAAATTGAAGATCTTTGGGTTTTGCGTTGATAAATCAAGTTATTATTAGTGTTTTCATAAGGAAGTACAATATGCATTTTGCAATATAAAAATTATTTTTACTTAAGAATTTAACAGTTACATCTATGATTATAATTGGACTTAAATGGCCATACATTCAGATATACTGCTTGGGGCAGATGATTAATTGATTCATAACAGAAAATGAATGGGCATCTGACTTGATAAATGATTGGTTGGAGAAAACAGGACATTTTCCAGTATTTTCTGACATTTCCAGCTCATCAAAAACTAAAAAAAAATAAAAACACACTCATCCTCCTATGTTATCTTTTTATAATTTATGTTATTATATAAATCCTCTTGAACCCCCTTATTGTGTCGGTGTGTACATGCATTGTATCTGCTCCCTGTAATTATTTAGTATATTGCTTTATTGTTTGCTTCTGTCCTGCTCTGATCCATATGTCATAGCACTTTGTAAACTTTGTTTTTAAAGGTGCAATATAAATAAAGTTATTATCATTATTATTATTACTTATTTGAAGCCCTAAAACTGATGTTTTCTGGATTCCAAACTATGGTGAGAATAACAAGAACAAGAAACTCAATTATTTATTTTTTATAGTTTTTTATTGTTTACAAAATACCAACATAAATACATAAGAGGAAGCTGTGTGATATTGCTGTGTGTGGATGTGTGTGTGTGAAACAGGAGCAGGCAGAGGAGACAGCGCTGAGGCAAATGCTCCACCTCTCTGTAACAAACACACAGTGGCTTTCAGTCAGAAAGAAAAAGTCACCTTCACATACTGTAGACAGCGAAGAGCCAAGACATTTCAAACAATGAAATAAAAATCACATTAAATATAAAGAACCAAAATGATAAAATACTGCGATATAAAAGCAGCTAAACCTTAGATCTAATAAAAAGATGGTGACAAGGAGGAGGAGGATGAGCACAGGAAGTGTGTGAAGGATATTCAAAATGTTTTTTTCTTTTAGAGTGCAGCCCTTTTCCCACAGTGACAGTGCTTGTTGTTATTTCAGTGACATGAAACAGAACAACAACAGCTTTGGGAAATCAAACCTGTAGGTCAAAGGGGAGGGAAAATAAAACAGGTGGACATCAAGACACGATGCTCATCAACATGCCCAGGTTTTATGACCTTCCTCCATTCCTTTTTTTTTTTACTTGGTAGAAACAAAAAGGGAAAAGAAATGACAACCCCCTCCCCTCATCAGCATTTACAGAAGCACCATCATCCTCCATTCACACATGCAATCAGACCACACTCCTTGTAGTGTGTCCAAATTCAACTTGGTTACACTCTCAATGGAACCCCTTTTATATTCAAAGCCATAAAGTCAATATTATCTGTACACCAAGGCATCTTTTTTTTTCTTTTTTTGCAAACTACAATCAACAGTTTCAAGAGCAAAGCAGTTTCCTAACATCTTTTTGTTACAGTGATGAAGATGCTTTAGGCTACAAGGGAGGGAGGGATAAAAACACCAAAGAAGGACCGTAGAGGGAATGTGATGGGACACACACAGCAGAGATGCGTTGATTATTAAGTCCTCTCTACTAAATTTAGATCTCTTTCTCTGATCGGTGCCTAACTTTAACCTCAGACTGCAATAAAAAGCTTCACTTAAAAACAACATGTGAGTCCAGAAACCCTTCTCTAGTGCCCGTCTCCAAAAACCTTAAAATTAAGGTTGGCTTTGTTCATTGGCTAATGTATATATAGACAAATGGTGGAGCCTCACCACTTTTAGGTACTATCACTACCTGAAATGTATATATGCATAAACATAAATACAGCCTAGGAGACACAGAACGACAACACTGAAAACAACTGGCGTCAACTGGCGGTGCGTTGCTGTTATAACATGACTGACCAGAGAGGAATATTACAGAAGCAGACACACGGTAAAGGACTCTATTGTCCTGAGTCTCAATCAGATTTGGGGGTTTGCTCTATGCAAACTCTGCTGTTCTGGTCGACCCCTGTGGCTTTATGCTACTGGGTGAGTGTGGTAGTACACAAACTGTTAACCAGCTCATTGCAGTTAGAATATATATTGATCATAACCAGAACCAATTTGAGCTGAGAAATGATCGTACGCTGTGTTGAGATTTAGTAGTTTGTGTTTTAGTTTCTTACAGTCGAGACTAAATGTGAGCGGCAAGAAACACGGAAGGGATTGGGGAGGGGGACTAAAAACTACAATTGTCCAATCGCCGGCCAGGTGGAGGAAGGAAGTAAGGGAGGAAGGCGGTTCACTGGGTGGTTGTGGCAGAGCCGAAGGTCTCCTGGGAGGCGTACACCATGTAGAGGAAGCCATCTTGGTCCCGCTCCCGCTCATACACCTCAGAGATGGCAGCTGACACAGACACCATGCTGTGGCCGTTGACCAGCAGGAAGAAAGCTTGGTTTGAGTTTAGCTGGAGGCGCCTCCTGGTGGGGGGAGAAAGACATGACACAAGTGAGGGAGAGACGAGAGGAAAGGAAAGGAAACAAATGAAAGCAAAGGAAAGGAGATAAAATGAGGTGAGGAGTTTAGTTCTACCTGATAATCTTGATGAGCTCACTCATGTTGACGTGGTCTGGCACCAGGAACTTGGTCTTGTCCAGGATGGGAAGCTGTTTTTCTCCTTTATACCTCTCAATAATCACCTGCAGGACACACACACACACGATCAATGATTTCTATCCTTTTATTCTGGTATATTCTAGTGTTGCTGGTGCTGTTTTCAGACCTCATAGCCTTAGCAACTGAAAACCGCTTTGAGACCCAGTGCCTGTGATCAATAGTGAGATACTGGGAGTTGAAGCAGTGCACATATCAGATTCTGTGGTAAAAATAGAAGACAGCTCCTCTGTCTGGATGACTTTTTTCTTGTCTGATCTGATCTTGTCTTATCTGAGGCCCTTGCTCACTGGACCAAGACTGATTTACTTCAGCTATGAACACAGTATCTGTTATTCAGTGGAACTATTTAACAAGCGAAGATGTGTTACAAGTAAGTCTTTAAAAACAGCACAGCTGAAGCACATAAACCACTTCAACACCCACTACAAGTGCAAATTACATGCATCTGCTGTTATACTTAATCCACAGAACATGTTCTGGTTGTTCACACAATAGAAAACACTCTCCGTTACTTGAGCTGCTGTGACTATGAGCTCTTAAAGTCTTATTAAGTTAAGTCTTAAAGCGCAACCTTTAATAGGATTTTACACACACTATGACGACTCTTTTAATGTTGTGTCTTTAAATTATGGGTGGACAATGGATACAATAGTTTATCAAGCTAATGTGATATCATGACAAGACAAAACTGGACAGAGTCAAATATGAGTTATGCTGTTTTTAAAGAAATCTTGGGCACATAATGTGAGGATCATTATTGGTGCTTTGAGAAACCTAATGGTTAGTTGCCACAAGATCCATCTTAGTAGCTGTATTTCGATCGAATCATGTCATCTTCATCGGCAGGTGGAGTCTTATCCTTAGCACTTTTTTGTATCTTTCTTCCTTCAAGACAGAAGTTCATTTAACAAAAAAAGGAAGCTAGGTGTTCAAAGTGCTATCTCATTGCTATGCTATGTTCATCGTGGTATTATTGACACATTAACCATTAATAGTGACCTCATATTTGTAAATATTGCATATACAGCACACCCTAAAAACACTCACTCTTAAAATGATGTTCAGTTTAACAGAGTTTTATAAACAAAAATAAAGATTTACTCAATAAGTTTTCCTAAAATAATAATATATGCAGTGAAAACTGAGGATTTTCAGTCCTCCACCTCAGTGTCGGTACAAACAGACAACCAACAGTCAGATGACGGGGGAGTCGCAGGGGAGTCAGTTGTGAGAGACAGATTTAAAGAAAAATCACAGCAGAGGAGTCAAAGATATCCTTTATTTTAGTCTCTGGTGTGTGTCAAGCCCCAAAAAACACTGGATCCTACATTTCCAAGTATGCAACTTTATAGCAACTTTCATTAGACCCTCTGTGCCTGTGAAACGCCACACCTACTGTTTGTAACACTACCTTGCTTTGTGTTACTAATATGTATATTAATATTAGACCACCCTGGTGACACTGTCAGGCTTATTTTCTGCAACTAAGAGACCACAGAGACCATTATAAAGCTGCTGTCCTCATAATTAAACAGAGAGAGTAAACTGACTGAAAGATATTCAAACAAACATTGTGTTTTCACCCAATGTTTCATGCTGAAACATTGCATGCATCCTTGAGGTCTGCCTCATAAAACATTTGCAAAGATGGCTTAATTTTTTACTATGTTTTTTTACATTTTAGTACATTAAACTTGTGTGTGTGTTTGCATCTTGGTGCAAGTGCACACAACAAACAAAACACTCAGCAATAAGCTCCATAGGACATAGAACTCCATAGGGCATTTTTACAAAAATAAATCAAAAATCTGTGGCGTGCAAAGAATTGGAAAATGATTTAAGATTATTGTCATTACATTGATTTTTTTCCTCCAGTTGCCATATTTTCAAAAATGCATTTCATCAATTACTTAGAAATGCATTGCCCCCTGGTCGGCATAAATGGAAGCAGATATATAGTAGAGTGAGACAGGGTCTGCTCTGAGAGCTATAATCAGTCTGTCACACAGACCTCTGCTCCTCCACCCCCCACCCCACCTCCTCCCTCAGGCTCCACTGTGGCTGTCTGGATGGAGTTGCGTTACAGTTAGACAGTGCATCTGCCTCTGGTCTCAACACTTACCATGACATGGCAGTTTATAACCCCAGGGGAGAACACAGGAAACACACACACACACACACACACACACACACACTGGGGTGCTTTTAAGATGAGGAGAGGCCTTAAATGAGGCAGCAGATGGACAGCTGCTCTGATACGCTTTCTCAAAACGATAAAACAAGCAGGTGAAACACAAGGTGTGCGTTTGTTTATTGGTGGTTGCTGGGAGACACATTTGACTTGTTGGCAGATGCAGTCCCACCCATATCTCATTAGAGCAGACCAAAAACTGCTGCTCAGCCTGATTCCTTAAACTAAACTAAAATATTAAATATTGGACGACATTAAGTAAGACAAAGAAAACTCCATCCAGGACTCGACGGGCAGGGAGAACTTGCAGAAACTTGTCTCGGGCCACAAAATAATGTGAAAAAATCTCACATGCAGAGCACAACCAGGAAATATGTGGTTGGACTTTCCATTGCAGAAGGTTTGTCTTGCTCTTACTTGTGTCTTCTTGCAGCCTGCACGTTACTATGATAAATGGTCGTCAGTGTGAGAATAGGCTCTTGGCATTCACACAGCAATTACACTCAGCATCAAGCCAATAAGTGAATGTGCATGTGACTTTTTGAATTGTGTATTTCAACTCACAGGTATCTTGTTTGGGTGCTGCTCTCGGATCAGTCTGACATCTTCTACTCTCTGTTCTGCAGGGCAAAAATAAAACAGGCAGGTTAATGGAGGTGAGATCAGCAGGTCAGCCCATAAAACACAAAGGAGCTCATAGTGAAAGTACAAGCTGACATGAAGTCATAAACAGAGCAAGAGAGGAGACAGTAAGAACTAGACAGCGCATAAACAGACACCCAGGCAGGTTTCAACTGAAATTGAAATCAGCCTTTGCACATAATATTTAAATCACCCCTTTCTAAGAGCTGTACATGTTCTCGGTGATCATGTGAGGATCAGCAGTCGATGTGTTTGTAATTATAATCTGGTTCAACGGGTTTGTGTGGGTGTCATCATCATCATCCTACTATCTAAACTACGCAGTGTGGCAGTTGTACTCACTCTTTCACCAGTTTATGTATCTATAACAAAAACATGAAACGACCCCATTCTTTGGGTTTTAATAGTGAAGAGAGCAGAAACATTAGGGAACAATGTATTTAACAGACTGCTTAGTGGACTAATGCTCTCCAGTGAAAACATAATGGGCTTTACTAAAATCCACTCATGGTGTAACCACATTGTCCCAGAGTGATTAGCAGATTATTATACAGAAGTTGAGATACACTCACTTTTCACTCAATTAGTGCAACGTGTGCTGACGAGTGTGTATGGTTTCTGAGTAATGTGATACTAGAGCCTGTATGATGTTAAAGGTGAATTTCCACTGGGTGAAAATCACAGCCCATCAAAGGAAACCTAGATCTTAGTCACAGGGTTTCCCCTCCATTTAGTTATAACTCAAGAGGTCGGGTTGGATGTTGATAAGATGGTTCACTTGTTCACCTGGGCCTTTGGGGCTTCACCTTTAACCCATGTTGAAGTGATTTGTAATCGAGGTTAGCTGAACACAAACAGATAACAGCTTGTGCTGCTGCACTTTGAACTGACAACATCAACAACAACATCGTCTCACTGTCAAAATGGGATCAGTCAACACACGTGAACATGGGAGGGAAACACATCTCATCATTGTGATCATCTCCATTAGTTGTTGAATTTAAATGAAACCTCTGGTAGAAAAAGCTCAGCCATCAAAAGCAGAACACCGGCCCCTGTCAGCGGTCGATCAGCTGAAGCTTTGAATAAATGGTATCTAGTCTTATGTGTTTGCCAAGAGGATGATGTTTGCACTGTTAACATATCTAATTCAATCAGCTGGTTACACGCTGCTTCTAAAGGACAAATGTTTGTCCCCCTAAGGGCGTCGTTTTCATGCTTGACTTGGAGGAAATGTAGGACATTGTTCCATGATTACATTTCAACCAGGATGAGTCGAGCAACAGAGCAGCTCTGTCTCATGACTGGTTCAAGCCACAAACAGCCTCTGAGTCATCACTTTTCAATCAAAAAAAAATCTCAAAATGGGAAGCAGTTGAGCTAAAACCCTAACCCCCCCCCCCCTGTTTTAGTTGTCATAATATGGGAATTTGTCAGCACCACCTGACACAACTGAACAACACTGTGATTCCCTGAGTCACATAATGACCAACTATACAGATGTGAAACTGTTCAAACACGTGGAACTTGATCTTAAGACGCAGCGCAGTAATGAACTCTGTGTAGGGGACACACAAGGTCCCCTACACTTATGTGACGCCGGTGAAATAAAAGCTGGCAACCTGCTAGTGATATATTAATACAAACTTTTCCTAAACTGGCAACATACACGTTCACATAAAACACCTAAACCTGTACTTCAATACGTTTTTAATGTCGCAGCACAACAATAAAAACCCAAAACCCACGTTCACTTTAGTGACTTCAACTTGAGTTCAACCCACGTGACGCTGTGTTGCTCTTTGCTGGCAGGACCTCACGTGCACTGACAGTGGGAATTTGGACCAATAACGTGATGTTGAACCGGAAGTCAGTTACTTTTTAGTCATACCGGGAAATGTGTCGTTCAGAACATGTTTGATCATCTCTAAACAACCGGAGGCCGATTAATCAGCCCGGTGATAGTGATGCGTTTCATAGAAAGAGCACGTGTTTGGATTTCGCTCACTGTTTTGTTTTGCAGCACATGCTGTCAGGGAATAAACGACCGGGTCGAACATGCGTTTGCAAAGCGCTGCGGGCTTTGTCTGAGGCTACGAGGGCTGGGAAAACAAAAAAAATGAAACTATAATCCGCATCGAGGCCGAGGCCTCCCCTGCACAGCGGCAGAAACTACGGCTGAACTCTGCAGCCTGAGTGCTTCTCATCCGCCTCTGTCCCCTGGCCTTAAACTCCTCTTTCTCCTCCACCAACTGTCCCATCCCCCAATCCTGCAGCTCTCTTCTCCTCTGCCCTGCATTTCGACACCACTTTGTTTTTTCCCCACCGCTCTGATGCAAACAAACACACACAGACACACACACACACTCAGGCAGAGAGAGGCCTGCAGCAAACACCCCTATTCTATTCTATTCTATTCTATTCTATTCTATTCTATTCTATTCTATCAATATTTAAATCAGCATGTGCACAGATGGCAGCAATGTTTCTTCTCCCTAGATGAGTTGACAGGTCCTCAGGTCTCTGTATGTGGCTGGGTCTTATTTCTCTCCCGTGTATGTTTATTTAAAGTGTTAAACTGGACCAGCCTTCAACGCTAAAACCAACCAGCTCCTCGGCGCTGGTGTAGTTCAGATACAATACGAGGCCACGAATATAACCCCCCAACCCCCACCCCTTAAAACAAACAAACAAACAAACAAACAAACAACAACTGTGGTTGAAAAACACAACAACCTACCGTATGTCCTTCTTTGTTTGAAGGTTTTTTCTGAAGGCATATTGCGTCAAAGTCGCCCAGTTGGCAGCGGATGGAGACGGAGGCAATGTAGATAAAAAAAAAAAAGGTGTGTGGAGGTGTGTGTTTTATAAAAGTGTCCGTGGTCGAGGAGCTGCTGGGTTGTTGGTGAAACACTGGCTGAGCAGCTCGAGTTTTACAGACGGGTTTGATGTCGTCGCTTCCTTCCTCTGGCTTGTGTGTTTTTAAGTCGAGCAAGCAAAACAAACCAGTCAGCTGACCTCTGACGTCACCGCCCCCCCCCCTTCGTCTCTGAACCAAATTCAATTTAAGACGAAAAACACTTCATTATCGTTACATAAACAAATAAGTTTATAATAAGCATCAGGCTGTGGGGATTTAAGTGGCTCTATTGAATTTATGTCCATCAGAACAACCGAGTTTCCTCCTAACAAACAGGAAACATGTCGTCATTCATTTTGTAAATGTGACCGTAACTGATTGTTTGAGAGGTTGATGGAAAATTTAAATATGCAGTGTGAACAAAATCTCATTTATGCTGTTGACTAGGAATTATAATTAATAATTAATAACGAATACCGTTACCAGATATTATTTTACTGTATGTATATATATATATATATGTGTGTGTGTGTGTGTGTGTGTTGTAGCATTACAGTTGTAGCATTAACACTGTTATTGTTGTTGCTGTTATTACTTTTACCCCCCACCACCTCTTTAAAGGAGGGTTTTCCTCCCCATTGTCGCCAAGTGCTTGCTCTTGGTGGGAATTGTTGGTTCCCATCATTCCTGTGGTCACGAATGTTTCAGCCAAATTTCTGCCAAACTTTTAGAAGAGAAGTGAAGTGTTTTGTAATCGACCTTGCATGAAAGGGTGTGAAGCATAAGAGTTTGGCACCATGTTTTACCATTTTTAAACTGTTCATACAACACAGACACTGATCTGAAGCTTAGTTCAGCAACAACTTTCACACTATATGTTTGCATTTCCACCCAGTGAAATCAGCAGAAGAAGTTGTCGCATCATATTTTGTTAAGCAGTGCATTTTTTGAGCTTTTGCAGAAGCAGATGCTATTAAACAGCAGAATTTGACACAACCCTCCCTGGCATGGAGGTGGACATTTAGAAAGTGACACACATACAGTATTAAAGTAGGATAAAATGTCACTGGAAAGTCAACAGGTCAACTTCATACATCTGCTCAGAGGAGCAATAAAACTGGCCTTCACCTGAATTTATGGAGAGGCTCTTGAACTAATCATTTACTTCATTTAAGTAGCCGTAGTGAAGAGTGAAAAATACTCAGTAACAGTAAAATTAAACAAGTAAAAACCTTAAATTGATTGCTCCACCTCTGAAATATTTGTATATACTTCTAGTTTCACTTGACTGAAGGTGAGTTTGACTACTTTATGAACTGTTGGTGGTTTAATTTATGACAATTAAATTTTTTACATTGAAAGATCAGACCATAAAATATGCAGTATTTTCCTCTGAGATGTAGCAGAGTAGAAGTGGCACCAAAGTAAAAGTACCTGTAAACTATAAATAAAAAAGCACTAAGGTAAATGTACTTAATAACTTCTGGTCTCTGCTCATTGCTCAGTTCTTAAAGTAGGACAAGAAGATGATGCAGTTCTTATTTTTTCCCAGCAGATGGTGAACTCTGATCACTTGTTGCTGTTAATCTGTACTGTCAAGGGGAACAGTGCTGGTCAATGGCACAAGAGCAGTGGACAGGGTTTGCCTAACCTCTCTCATAACTTCCTGGTGAAATTGAAAAAAAAAAAAAAAAAGTCAGATCTAGATTCACCTTTTAATTAAAAAGGCCTCTGGTGCAAGACAGATGCAAAACAATGATAATACAAGGGTCATGTCTATGTTTGTTTTCCAAATTGAAATAAATGACACAACCAAGTCAATTTGAAATGATCTGTCGATAACATAGTGTTTCTTTCTCTTTCACTCTCTCTCTCTCTCACACACACATTGTGAATTTGGTGACTGTGTATATATGAGGAATCCAACCCCTTCTTTCCAACTCAAAGACAGCTGTAGATGCTGATTAACATGAAAATGTGAGTCTGGCTGTGCATGTGTGTGTGCTCTGTGTCTAAGCACACAAATATGAGTTGAGGGGACACCCCTGCCCTTGAATCAAATATTTGCTGTCAATATTTAGACCCCCTCCCTCCCTGCTCAACGTGCCTCCGCCTGCTCCCTCCACTCATTAGGTGATGGTGCTGTGATTTCACACTTCTCACCAGGAGGCTCCACAAGTGCAGAACTGGCCTCAGTCAGCTGTGTAGATGGCTGAAGTGCTAATCCATGTGATATGAAATGTTGACACTGTAACAGTGTTATATGTTACAGGGAGGAACAATACTAGTGTGGTCGATATCAATAAGAGGCGAGGGATATGAAGGGGGCAAAGGGGAAGGCTGAGTGTGTGTGGGTTTGTTTTACTGTGTTCGAGTGGCCTGGAAACCAGGAGCACACTATACTTGTGGGTCTGAGAGCTTTGTGGGGACCAAATCACTGGACCCCACAAGATGAAATGGCTGTTTGAGGGTCAAGACTTGATTTTAGAGTCTAGGCATTCAGGATGGTTAAGGAGAGTGTGAGGGGAACACATCACAGGTCCACACATATTTAGTAAAACAATGTTGTGTATGTGTGTATTCATCTTTGTATGAAAAAAATTCTACTGTACATCCTTCAATGGATATAAGAGAAGGCTTATTATGGACACAATCTTAGATTAAGTTTTACTGGTGCTGCATTTTAAACTATCCACAAAAAAAGATGATGTAACTTCTTTATATCAAGGAGATATTCCCATTGAAACACTGGTCAAAGTGGATCATCTTTGATAAACAGGACCATGCTTTTGTAAAGACTAGTTCAGTTTATAAAATGTAATTTTTCAGGGCTGTAAGGAGCACAAACAAAATATTTTTCTTTTTCTTTTTTATCTCAGTTATCTCAAAATCACTAGGCAAGCTACCAGCCAGCTATCAGTAGAACTAAATAAATAAAAAAATATTTGTTATAATTTAGGTGAAATGTATTATTGGGAATGTATATACAAATAAATGTGCATGTTTCTGATTGTGTTTTTGCGTGAGTGTTAACTATTATACTCTATACTCTATAATGCATATTTTGAAATTAACGACACTATTTGTTTTAATTGGAAAAATTTTCTCTTGTACCACATAACTATTCAACTCAACTAAATCAACTAATTACCACAGATTGAGTTTACTCATCAAAACAGAAGGAAGCCATAGTGTCCAACTGGACAAAGTGAGGTAAAAGACAAAGATGACAAACACTGAGAGAAGACACACAGAGGCCATTTCTAGAGTAATAAAGCTGTGGTGATTCAGTCATCAGTGGACATACTGGCTGCTCTTTATATGTCAAGGAATTATGAAATCCCCCCCACCCCCATAAATCTCCTCTGACCTTTATTCTGTCATAACCCTGTATCCATATGATTATCTGTTCTTCCCTAGTCTCCAGCAGTTTGAAGCGTAAACTTGAACCACAGGCCTCCTTCACTGATCTACTTTTAACTGAAGCTCTTGAATCCATCAGTGTAGAGGGGAGGGTCAGAGATGTGGTGATTTTGCAACTACAGTAACAAGCGGTTCTGTCAGAGAGGATGTTTTCTGGAAACATCCCACAAGCATTTTTGCTTTACATCAAGTGAGGACTGATGAGCAGAGAGGAGTTTGTGTTTGGAAATTGAACATTGTTGTGGCGATGTGGACTTCTATTTAAGATTATTGGAGCCTCGCAAAAGGTTGAAGAAGGTTGTCAAAAAAACATTTCCCTTATTTCACATCATACAATCATGTCATAGTCCAAATACATGAAGCATGCCTTTTTCAACCCAGTACACGACTATATGTGTTTTGTTTTTTTTTTCAAGAAAGACCCGATATCATTAGGGGAGACTAGGGGTGCAACCCTTTTTGCATTTCGCTCAGGTACTCAGAGACTATTTGGCATAAACCAACCAAACATTTATATATTAAACTTACACCTGTCTACTTATTGCCCATGAGCGCTGAAGGTGGTTACGTATGACAGATCATTTACAATATTGTCTTGAGTGGAAGAATTCAGAGGCTGCAACCGACCCCAACTCTGGGGACAGTTGCAAGACAGATCAAGGAAGGTTGCGACATATTGAAAATGCATACATTTTTTTCACTTCTGTCTTCCTGGTGGGAGGTGAGTCTAAAAGCATGTGCAGTATATGAGTGTTATCGCTCTAGGATGTATTTGAATGGAGGGATAAGGCTTGTTGCAACCGTTCCCAGTCTCCTCTAATACAACAATAATGAATGAACACAATTTAAAACAAGTATTTCAATTATTTTAAAAATAGTTTTAGTTACGTTTTTAGCCACGGATCCATGCTAATTATTTGAACTTTTTTTACTTTTAGCTTTCACTCTCAACTGCCACACAGTGCTCCAATATCACAGTTGACTCAGCATGTGGATATATAGTTTCAGTCAAACCATAATTTTCTCAAATTAGCACAGGTACTCCACAAATTACAAAGTACACCCTGACAACTGCACAATGACCCCCAAGGTACAAGTACCTCTGGTTGAGAACATGTCATTGAAACTAATGTTTTATAAGACTATCTTAGTCTTTTGTAAGATTTAGCAACCTTGATAAAAAATCTCAATAATGTGTAGCAAGTGTGTTGTTTCAAGTGCTGTTTCTCTACTTTCCCTCAGACAGTAGACACTGGCTGAACTATTTTGCTTTGACCATGAATTAACAAAATACCATCACCTCACAATAGAAACTCAAGTCTGATGTTTTCATATTTTGAACACTGGACATGGTGTAATTCATATAAAACATTAATAAAAAGGATTTCAATTGCATATCCACCGTTACTATATGCCTGTGTGTATATGGGTGTCAACAACGTCATAGGTGGAAGGTGTGAACCCAAAAACCCACGATGTGTATCGCAGATCCTGGATTTCCATAGGAGGCTGTTGGCTAAATGAATAAATGTACGTGTGTGCGTGTGTGTGTGTGTGTTTAGAGGCTGGTCTGAGAAGCTGAGCACTGCAACAGGAAACACTTAGAATTGTGGCCTTCTCTAGATTACATTGGTTGCGCTGTTGCCAAGACAACAGCAATTAGAAAAGACTAGGTTACCAAGCAGAGAGCGGTTATGTTTCCGTAGCAACCAAGGTCAGGGAGAAGGCTCTAGGTTTACCTGAATCTCAGGAATAATACAGATACAACATATTTGTTATTGTTCTAAGTATCAAGAGGCATCAGGTTCATGCAGAATCCTTTTCTGTTTGCACCGAAGACTCCAGCTCCAACTTCAAGTCCACAGTGTCCTGGGTCCTCATTGGCTATTAAACAGCTGCATGATGTAGTTTAGGTTTAAGGGGAATTAAAGCTCACGTTTGATGGTAAAAATGTGACAAATGTTAACTCACCTGCTCAAATCTGCAGATTTCTTATATGCGATCTGTCTGCAGGGATGAGGACAACAGTGTCCTCCTATATGTCGGGCTGTCTGTGCCTGCTGTGCGCGCTTCCTGTAATTAGTTGATTATCACAGCATGTTGTCACACACCAGCTTACACAAACACACTATAATGACAATGACATACCGTGGCCTCCTTTAAGCCTTTATCTGCAAGATAGTATTTATCGTGCTTATGCAAAACTAAGCAGCTGTGTAATAGTCACTGCACTCCCCCTCACCCCCCTCCCACCCACACACCTCCACCTCCCTATGTCCTGTTTTGTCGACCCCCGTCTCTCACCAATTCTCCAATTCTTTCATCTCTGCATCATCTTTCCATTTGTAAATACCTTCTTTCCTACTTTAAACCTGTGTTAGCACATCTCTCTCTCTCTCTCCAGCGCACATACACCTCCACTTTGGTGTGTAACCAGAGGCTAGGAGAACACTTAATCCCTCTGCACCTGCTTTCCATACCACTATGACCTCTCTGCAGCTGCCATGGGCGTGTGCTTTTTGCCTTTGTTTGTTTATTATACATGCGTACATGTTCATGAAGTAGCAACTTTGCATTCATGTCAGGACTGTGGGGGGTGGTCAGTCAATTCCAGTACTTGTAGATTTGTTTATATGTGAGTGTGTTTGCGTGTGTTTAATAACACATTTGCGCTCAACAGATGTTTGGAACAGCAGATGGACGTGATATAAAATAGCAACGTTATGATCCTACACACTGCAGGAGAACAGACTGCAGGGATCAGTATTCAAATTAAATATGATGACACTTACACTCGGTCTTGCCTGCTCTCCATATGTGGCACAAATGTGTTAAAATCATTTCACCATAACTGTAAAGGCACATGGCTCTTGTCTACTGACTGTACAGCTAGTTAAGATCTATATAGGCCAAAGGCAAAAGATGAATGGAGAAATACTGAGTTTGCTGCATAAAATAAAAGTATTTCATCCAAATGAGAGAACGTTTACACTCGTTTCAGGTCAATATCTGTTGCTGGGAAGTAGAAACAATACTGATTCTATTTTACATGGTTAAAAACCTGTAAGCTCTGCAAAAACAAACACGGTGAGCAAAATTTATACAAGTTTATTAACATAAAATATATACAAACACTGAAATGTAAAAAAAAGTGTAAAAACAATACGATATAAAATTACCTGTTTCTACATCAATGTGAGAAAAAAAAAAAACAAGTTTGTTGGACAGCTGGTTATGAACCAACTGGATAAGCAATTCTGATATGAACACGCAGCTTTCAGTGCAGAGAGGGAGAAAAAAAAACAACAAAAAAACACCTTTGGTTCCTTCTGAGAGGTCTGGCTACCTTCAGCTTCCTCCTCTGTTGCACGTCAATCACTCTCCCTGCATCTCCATTTACACTTATTCCAGCCTGTCCTCCCTACAGGTCCCTCTTTGTTCTGTGGAGGAAGGGGGAAAAAGGAGGTGGAAGTAAAAGGCAGAATTGCTGCCTTCTTGTGGAGGGGGAGGAGGGGTGGAGGTGGAGTGACCACTGTGTGATGGAGGGGAAAAGAGGAGAGAAACAGTGGTTTCCATCGGGAGGAGGGCGACTAACAGAACAGAGTTTTGTGCTTCCTGATGGAAGACATGTTTGTTGTATTATCACCAATAGCTGCTAACACAAACCTGACGGCCCTGCATTTTGTATCCAAGTGTGAATCCACAGGCTCTCAAAGGTTCTTGGGCTCTGCACACACACACAAGCTCCTCATGCACAGACGTGCCTCATGTGAAAGTTGACCACATACTCCGCATTGGTGCGCTGGACAGAGATGGCAAAGGGCTCAAAGGGGTGGAAGGTGAAGGCAACCAGGCGTCGTACGGCGTGATTTACCGGCCGTCCCAGCAGGCCTGCCTGGATCTTAAACTTCAGCAGGCCGGAGTCACGAGCGTAGAACCTGATCGAGGAGAGAGGAGTTGACAGTAACTGCATTGAACTATAAGCCATGTTGCTATTATTATTTCTAAATAGCAAGTAGCTGATGTTGCTGCAAGACTGTGGATGTCTGACATATCTACAGATGAAACTAATTATTTTCATCAATTTCATTACTGATTAATTTATTAATGACTTTCAGTTAATCATTCAGTCTGTAACTAACTTTTTAAAACAGAGTTACATTCGCTTTGTTGCCTAATTTAATGTTCTACAAAATTTTACCAGCTCTCAGAGAGTCTGCAGCAACATTTCCACTTATAATAGGTGATTACATGTGGGGGGTGGGGGAGGGTTATGTGCTGACATTTTTAGTTAATAGTCAATCAGGTGAAGATGAATGTGCAACAATAATGATAGCTCATTGAAATGGTGACAAACTAACATTTATTTGTCACATTTTGTACTGTCAGTGGCGTTATTCATGAATTTTTGATGATGCGATCCTCTTACGTCATTTGTTAGGATCGAGATGCTCATTCGCCCTGATGGACTCTGTACCTGATGGGGTGGTCTCCGCAGGTCTTGGGCCTCTCCATCACTGACACCCACTTGTCATCGTAACTGAAGAGGGAGAGGTCGAGGTAAGGGCTGCTGCTGTAGGACTGCGCACTGATGGGCAGCTGACCCAGCAACCGCCGCACTGCCTCAGTGTGGCCTCCGTATTTGGCATTCACTATGGTGTCCTTAAATCTGACGCACAGACAAACCGGGGGGGGGGTAATCAGCAAGACATAACAATAAAGCAACAGGAATCTTCATTAGACAATAATCTATTTCATTTGGCAGCATAGCCTTTGGTTTTATTAGAAGTTCTGAAGCCTGGTTTCTACAATAGCTGCTTGCAACCCTTGTGAAACATTCCTGGCTAAATTATAGTCTGCCAAGTCACATTTCCAGCACTCAGCAGTGGCTCAATGGCCTTGCTTTTCCCTCCTCTGTTTTCCCTTTATTCTTCACTCCTATAAACTCTACGTCTAGATATTTTTCTGATATATTTTTCAGTCTTATAATCCTACCTGTTTGTCTGTGAACAGAGCTTCACTCTTAGCAAGATGTAAGTGGTAGAAATCTGGTTTGCTGAACGTACTTGCCGGCTTTCAGTTTCTCCTCTCATTCTTCCTGACATCATTTTCACTGCTCTAAAATCTAATTCTAGCCTCTTCTCCTCATTCAAACTATCCTTTATCTTCTCCTCCTTCCTCAGCCCCCACCTCTCTCTGCTCCTCCTTCTTCAACATCCACTGAGGATTTTGTCACCTATGCTGCCAAATTCAATCACAGCTCATCCAGCCGCATTGACCATCTTAATATCTTGCTTCTATATCCAGATTAAATCCTAAAACTCCCACCTTGTCCTCCAGGCGATTGCTCCTCCTTCCTAACCAGTCTTTAAATCCTCCCTGACATTTGGCAGCACAATATCAGGTGCAGCATTTCCTTTCATTCAGAAACCAACCTGACTTAGCGGTTGGCCAGCACAATTAAGCTCAAACTGGAATATACATAGTTTTTTTGGCAGGAAAATACTTGGTATTTTTATTCAATAATCGTCTTCTACAGTACAGAGGATGTCACCTTCTCTGGACCTGCCGGGCGTAGTTGTTGGATGAAGCAGAGCAGGGGAACTGGACGGCCTGGCTGTGTAGTGTAGCGTTTCTGAACAAGTCACAGAAATTCTCAAAAAGCTCAAGCAGCTGGTCAGAAGTGTTCTCAAAGACGGCCAGCACCTCTGTAGACACCATGTTGTACACAACAAAGAACGACGGCTGAGAGAGAGAGAGAGAGAGAGAGAGAGAGGGGGGCAATCAGAAAAAGTGAAGCATTGATTCGAGTATAACTCAGCATTTCAGGACTTCCATCTATGGCTATGATGAGTGTTGCGTAGTGAATTTTACAGATAGGCAAGACAGGATAGGATGTGCCTCAGTGTGCTTAACCTTTCCTGGCTCATCGTCTGTAATTGAGTGCACACAAAGTGGCAATCCACCATGACGTCACCCACTGGCTTATAAACTGCTGTTTGAAGCCTTGAATTCGTCAGTTGGCTGTCACCAGCTTGGTTTTTTGAAAGCAGAAGGAACCATGTTTGGAGGAGAAGGTGGAGCTGAGGAGGAGTGAGAGGTGGATCTGACTTGCTCTGCTCTCTATCCTGATTGTCAGGCAGGGTAGCCACGCCCTAATGGCTAACTTTATGGTACATTTTCCTTTATATTATTATTATTATTATACTTAAAACATACAGGTTGTTTTGAAGAAGACTTAAAACTAGAGACAACGACCATAAACTAAACTAAATGTTTACTGAGGTAATAAATCAAGTGAGAAGTAGGGCTATTTTCCCATAGACTTCAATACAATAAGACTTCTTTTTGCAACCAGTGGAGTTGCTGCTGATGGTCATTAGATATAATGGTTTAAGGCTCTTGTTGGTCACATTGTACTACTGTGTTCACAACTTAACTGCTAACTTCTAACTTTCCTCTCCAGTCACCAGCTCCTGAGTCACTCTTCTTGGCTGTAGTTAGACACGGCCACACCCACGAAAATAACGGAAACTAGCGATACAACGGCTGCGAGTCCAGCTAGCTTTGGTCTGCTCCCACCACAAGAGGGCAGCAGATTACATGACGCATAAAATCAGCTCCTTTTTGGGACAGAATGCTGCTCTGTGATCAGATGCAAAGAGAGATCTACCCTCTGCTTCCATTTCATTCTGGTTTGAACTTTAATTGGTCCATATCCTGTTAATTCAATATGACAAATGATGCGTTATATATTCTTCATTAGTGAGATGAAAGTAGCTAATCAGCAAGGATGCCAGAAAGCTGAGATTACATGTCAATAAAGTGAACATTAATTAGATCTATTTACTGTCACCACGAGTGAGACACAGGACTGCACAGAATCTGTAGGAGAATTGTGTCCTTGGAGACCTGAAAGAGGAATCCTTTCAATACAGCATGAACAACAAAAGGCATGAGAGAGGCTGGGGAAAGCAACAAAGAGAGCAGGGGGAGGAATTCAGGTGTGTGTGTGTGTGTGTGTGTGTGTGCGTGGGCTTGCTCTTATAGCCCAGTGGGGACACTAAACCTGAACACATACTAACCTATGATCACTGTGGGGAAACAAAATTGAGGTCCCCATGAATCCAGACTGCTTTTTGAGGGTTAAGACTTGGTTTTTGGGATCAGGTTGGAATTTGGTTCAGGGGAGGGTTAGGCTAAGTGGCTAGGGGATGTATCATGTCAATGAGTTGTCCCCACAGGGACATAGAAACTAAAATGAGTGTGCGTACGTGAGTCTGTGTGCGTTTGTTCCTACCTGCGAGGGGTCGGTGACTCTGAGTGTGACCACATCTTCGCTGGTGTATTTAATGAAGAGGTGATGCTCATCCAGCAGCTGCATCTTCCACATCCTCAGCCTCCTCAGCTGATCAAAAAACTGGAAGAATCTGACGACATCATGCAACACACAGATAAAGCCAAGAGCTGGGTGAACCAAACTGATCAGCAAATGAATATCACGCACAATGTCGGGTGAATAGCCAGCTTTGGTAATAATTAATAGTTAATTTGATTCAAACAAATCTATCAAAATTACTATCATTATCCATTTATAGTTAAAATGATTATACATTTTGATTTTGACCTATTGTGATCAGTTGGTAGTGAACTGAACATTTGGGAAATTACACCAGATATTTTCACTGTTTCAGATCTACAGACCATCTTACTGCGTTTCATTTATTAGATAGGCATATGAAAATTCAATTCAGTGGTGATAATGATTTCATGTACAGTGGTATCGTTCAACTGTTCTGATTTCACAGTATACTAAAAATAATACCTCATGGGAGTGAAAGAACTAGGGATGTGACACAGTGAACATCCCACTCAATTATCTTATTCATAAATAAGCTGTGTAAGTGACTTTGTTTATAGAGACATTCACCTTGTAGATGAAGCAAACGAGAGGTCTTATATGTCTGAATTAACGAATGGACAGATTTAATAAACTGAGCTGCAATAAAAATTCTCTTCACATTTAAAATGTTGCTGTAGCTCTGCGCCCAGTCCAGATGAAATTAATCTAAAGGACTGACAGATAGAAGCTCCTGTGATTTCTTAATGCAGTTCATTTGGGTGTGAAAACAAAACGACTAAAGCACAGGACTGTGAGTGTGTTTCTGTGATTTTAGCATGAAGTCAAAAGGTAAACTACTATTAAATTCATCTGCTAATCATGAAATGTTGAGAAAGAAATCTCCTGAATTGTGTAAGCAATTAATACCATATATTTATAGAAGCTCATTTTGTAACCATGGTAATATGCATGCACATCACCACATGAGTGCAGGGATTTTCACTTATGAATCAGACAGTGAAAAGAAATTCAAATAAAGGTGTGTTGTCTCTTACTTTCCAGCAGAAAAAAAAGAAGCCACAACACAGCAGCTACACTGATATTAAAGCAAGTTTTGTATCACAGTTTCAGTCTTAGAATCACTGCACTGTTAACAAGCACTGTTAATGAATAATAAACAATATTGTCATACACACTACTGTAGTTGATTTTAAACTTGTGGTGTGACATGGAGTAAGATTAGTAAACATGTGAATACCACTGCAACCTAAATACGCAGCAGAGGACAGCTGAATGGATCCAAGCTAGTGAGAGATTTAAAAAAAAAAAAAAAACAGATTGAAAACAGGAGAGTAATCTTGTATACCTCCTCTTGGCAGTGGCGCTGCCATCCTGCTCAGCCCTCCTCCAGAGATAGACCAGAAGCCTGTGCTTCAGGGAGTTAATGGTTTTGTCAGTGTACAGGCGAGGGAAGCCTGGCTGACTCTCAGCCTGGGCCTCCGTGTAAACAGCTGAAAGAGTCAGGAGGTCGTCCTCATAACAGAACCGTCCAATAGTCCTCACATCCAGAAACGTACCCTCTGCAGTCACCTGGTTGTAAAGGCAATAAGGGAAAAAAAGACATTAGGAGTGATAAGACAAAGTTGATGGCTGGATTTTTCCTTGGTTCTTCTGACCTTAGCAGGTCACATTCTCAAACACTAAGTGATTTCATGTAGATTTACAGTTTAAATTGAACTTTCTGCTCACCTGAAAGACATGTATGGTCTGCTGCTGGACTGACAGCACAGCCAGGATGTTCCTGTAGAGGTAGAGGCCCTGGTTGTGGGACAGGATTATCTTGTCACATTTGAAAGACCTGGTGTCACAAAGCCTGCCTGTGTGGAGGTCAATAATGTGGAGTGAGTAGTCTTCTAGAGGAGACCGGGGGTTGGGAGTCACAGATTCGTTGTTGCGATACACCTGGTGGGAGATAAAATATGGATGACAGAGGCAGTCTGAGCCAAACTATGGGGGGAAATTTGTGCTTTTTATTTCTTTGAGTTTGATGGCGTCGGTACCTCAAAGAAGTATGGCGGTGGCTCTTCTGGGACATACACAGCCGACCCAACAATGACATAGCGGCAGTCGTCTGTGAAAAGGCTGCACTCCCTATTTAGGTGTTCTCCATTTGAAGCCACGTTAGTGACATGGAGCAGGGAGAAAAAGCGTTCAAACAGACGGCCTCGGATGTTGAGGGAGCGCTGGTCATTGGCTGTCAGAAGAGTCTCTCCCTCTTGACCTCTCAGCAGGTCCTGAGCTGCCTGGCAGCCTTGGTATTCATATATCTAGAAGCGGAACAACAACAGTTTTTCCTTCATCTTTTTGTCTCTGGTAAATTGGACATTTAGATGGACCGAGTCCGTTCTAGTGTATACTATGTGTTTTTAACAGATGGCAGATAAAAATCATACAATATGTAGTATTTAAAGAGTCTAATGTTTTTTAACAGTGAGGTTTTTCTCCTCTTACTTCCAGAGAAGTCTGGTCAGAAGAGAAGGCGATGAAGCAGCGTCCATCAGGTGAGAACTTCCTAAGGAAGCAGGGAGGCTTCTCCACATTGACCACAGTGAAGTTGGGGAACAGATTCTGGTGGAAGCAGCGCACTCTGTACCAGTGAGCACCGGGTCGGCCTGAGCAGATCCTGCGCCTCTCGAGACGGTGAACCACATTCTGATTCTGGATCCGTCTGGGTTTTAGGGTTGGAGTGTCCACATCCATCGCTGTGATCAGAGAATGATCTAAAACCCTTTCTCAGTAGGTAGTTAGACAGGCGGCGAGTATGGTGAAACGACTACATCACAAGCACAGTCCTGGTATCTGTGTTTTCAAGAGAAAGTGAGAAGGGATGGCACAGATGAGGACTCAGTCACATTGTGTAACTCAACCCTAAACTGAGCTCAAATCTTAAAATTGTTATTTGATCAAACAACTACAGCTCATTCTGAATACTAGCGCTAGGGTCTGAGAAACTAAAAAAAGCTCTCAGCTATTTGCACTGGCCTCCAGTCAGATACAGAACTGACACAGAATACAACCCATTACATGTTCTGGGCCGTAAATTTATTTGAGTAATGTTCAGCTCCCAACAGATATTAAATCTACCAAAATATTAATTTTAAGAAGCTAAACTGAAGCTGCCTTCAGTTTTTAATACTGTTCTAATTACCTCTATTTCTTATGCTTCTTTTATTTCTAAGCATATTGAATGACCTCTGTGTATGATGAAATAAACTTGCCTTGCCTCATACACAGAGGTCATTCAATGTGCTTAGAAATAAAAGAAGCATAAGAAATAGAGGTAATAAGATTACAATACATTTTTTCTCTCTGAGGGAACAAAGTTAAAGATACACTCTTTACATTTGTAAATTAGTTGTATGCATGTTCATATGTGAGTGTCAATGTCAGCCAGTAAATTAAAACATTTAATTTTAAACACCAGCCCCATTTAATGTTATTGAAAATAGATTTTTTTTTTATTCTGCTCAGATGAAGCTACTGCAGCAGTTTTTAGTCAGCAAACCAGAAATTATAAATGAGCTGTAAGTGTGAATATGATCAATGAGTTAAAAAAAAAAAATCTTTTCAACCACAACCACACGCTTCAAAACCCATGTGAGCAGGACAGGTTGTTACAGCAGGATGGGCAGATTTATTTAAAAGAAAAATCAAACAGCAGCAGCAGCGTGACAGAAAAAACACAGACACGACGTAACGTTGAAACGTATTGAGGCACAGAAGAGACAGTTTGAAGCTAACTCTTCGAAGCTAACCAGAACCTCCTGGTCTGACACTTGCACCACGAACCCACCATGTTAATCCCTCGGTAACAACAGGTAGCCGTCAGATGTGTCGGTAAACACCTGAAACAAAGCGCTGACACTCACCGTCCCACCACCAGGAAGATTTCTGGCTCCTTCCAAGTTCAACGGCTACTGTTAGCAACGCCACATAAGTTCGGCTCACGAGCTTCGACAAGTTACCGTTGGCTTGTGTTTCCCGCCAGTCAGAAACATCCAGCTTCGCCTATTTCTCCTAAACTGGAGATTTTTCACATTTCAACAAGTATCAAACCCCCCCCGAAGCATGAGCGTGTCCAGGAGCCGCCGCTATGTTTGTTGTGAGTGGGACCTGGATGAAACGTAGAAGAAGAAGCGGAGGACAGCGAACGGCGAACTGAAGTGGAGCACAGAGCCCGTGGTTTTAAACAGCGCCACCACATCCTCCTCAGGCCAACAGCGGTACTGCAGCCTGTAAAAACTACCAGAGGTCTATCAGAGTCACAATCAGGTTTATCGACAAGTAGCTTTTTCAAAGTACGAGGAATTTATTTAGGTGTTTTTTTTTTATAGCAAACAAAGGCAAACAATAAACATAGTAAGAGGGTGATGAAGTATTGACTATATCATTTGATATAATAGATATTATATATAATACACAATATGAATCCATATGCATACAATAATATAAATATACAAAATAAATATAAATATAAACATTTAACAGTAAATTAAAGCAAAATATTAACAGTAAGTGAAAAGTATTCAAGAAAAATAGAAATATGTACAATGCAAATATCAAATACTCATAGATGGATTTGATGGATTGGATTTTTGATGACCTAAAATACATTAGAAGAAACAGACTGTGGAATAGAATGATAATGATAATAATTGGAATTATATTTGACATTGTGTGACTGAAATAACTTCACCAAATTAAATGTTTGTCACAATACAGTCATTATAAATAACCTTCTACACAGTAGTGCCTCAAAAGTAACAGAAACTAATATAATATAAATTAAATTCAGAGCATCCCAGTGTAGCATTTTACTGAACACGATTTTAAGTGGGTAATTGCAGTGGACTGGATTTCGAGAAAACCCTTGCGGTGGCCACACATGAGCCAAAAGTCCACCTGCTGATTTCACTGAAGTGCCAATTTACTGATCAGTAGGTGGGTTTGCAGGTGAGGAGCACAAGTGCTCCAGCAAACTTTGAACATGATTATAATTGCTGTGTCTAAATTGGCAGGGAAAGACAAAAGACCTTTGGCCACTCTACCTACAGTGTATGACTGTCTTGTTTGTTTATCCTGTTTTATTTAATTGACTTGTTTATAACAGCATGCAGCACAAGTGAGCCCAAGGTGACCAGCATTTTGCTCCCCATAATGACAGATAATTAAATTATGATTATCCTCATTTTTATGAGACATGTTCTTACAGATTGAGAATAGCATTATAAAGAGAAAAAGAAAAATGTGCACAGTACATTGGTCTTGGAAGACTGCTAATGGTTCTTTGTGCAATTATCCCTGACCAAAGAGTCTCGTTTAAATGTTGTAATTTTCCATAAAAGCACATGTAGTGGGCATAAAAGGCCAGTTTGAAAAGAAAAATGAAGAAATGAATGGGGGGAAGGAAGTGAAATTATCCACTTTAAAATCTAATGGCATTTTCCTTTTCAAATATGTCTGATTAAACCTATGTCTCATGATGTAGACATGTGTGTGTGTGTATGTCTTTGTAATGTTTGTGTGCACAAGTGCATATGTTTGAGCAGTGCCTGTATTCTTCTGTAAATCTGTGTCTTCAAATTGTAAGTGTGTGTGTGTGTGTGAGCACGCAGAGATGTTTGTGTGCTGCAACAATAACCCACACAGCAGTAATTCAAAATAGAAACTATGTACCATCCACAAGTTGTTTTTCTGTTATTTTCCCTCTAATAAACCGCTCACAACACAGGACCCTCGCCTCAGCTTTTAGCATCAGCCCATGAAGTAGAGATGGAGAGTGAACATGGAGTGTTTTTTATACACTTTTTAGTCTATCTGCCTGAAGACAGTGCTTATTTAAGATCATTTTTTCATCCTTCTGGGCTTTTTACAGCCCAAAGTGTCTTTTCTTCCTGCTCTTGTTCCCATCTCTTTCTCCCATTGAAACAGCACAGAAATTTTGCTTTTAACTGCATGTTGCCGGTACTATCACCTTACCCCAAAATGGAGTCACCCAAAAACTTCAAATTGTTCTCTTTTTAGCAGCCAGGGGAGTTGGCAAAGAAATGCAAACAGTAACTTTCTGTGGCCACAAGTCTTTTGTGCAATGTTAAAAAGTGCAAGAAAAGAAAGGGTAGGGCTCTCTAACTTCCTGTTTTGGAACAGTAACTAATGGAGCTGAACAGAGTGCAAAGTCTGCAATTGCTGTTATTATCATCATTATAACGAAAAGAAATTTCTAAAAGAGCATTTGCATTAAAGGACATTTGGATGAAAAGTATAGAGCAACTACATTGACATGATACAACTCCTATATAAAAGGCACTTAGAAAAGGTTACTCAAAGCATGGGGAGCAAATACAAATACATAGTTTTACCATTTTCCTCCATCTTTTTTTACTCAGACATTTGTGTTTGGCATTTAACAAAAGCTTTTAACTTTTCTATCCAGCCTAATTTCAGAGCACAATAGGACTTTTTAACACTGCAACTTTCCAATCCTTATGGAGCTGAACTTTTCGTGTCTTTTGTGACAGTGGATGATTTCTGCTTTTTTTTTCTGAGAAATTACAGTGATCAGAAATGCATTATGGCGGGCCAGTTTGCTGCAGCCTCCTCTGCACCACAAAGTGTGAAGTGCCAGACTGTGGGAGAGGTGGACAGGGAAGAGACAGGTTGAAGATAAGATGTAGGTTTGTCAGACTCCTGCATCGATCCTGATTAATAAATGAGCCAAACCAGTAAAGTTTCAGGGGCCTATTTAGACCCCTGAGTCAGACCTCCCAGTGTTTTAATTTCATTTGCTGTGCCCTAAAAGCCCTAAAAATGTCCAATTTAAAGTCCCCTAATCATCTAAAGTAAACACAACTAAATAACTGTGGTGGAGTACAAAGTTAATTAGTTAAAGTGAATTAATTTTAACTTAAGTACTTTAATGAGTTATTGTCCCTTCCTCATATGTTTGGTACAGACTCTGTATTGCAACAAATAAATAAGATAATTTTCATGACATACATTTACTGATATTTGGATTCACAAATAAGGAAAAGGCCACCGAGTGTCCCTGCTCTGGACTACGTGCAATCAAATCAAACCATACTGAATTAAATAGAATCTAAAAGTTTCACACTTCTTATCAAATCTCACTTTCTGTGAGTGTGGGAGTGAGTGAAATAATTGGCCGAACAATCCTTCAATTTTGCAGTATTACTGTAAAAAAACAAAAAAAAACAAAACAGTTGTCACAATCTTCCCTTCCTGAGTTACAGCTTGAATAATGGATAGAAGTGTTTTTGCAGAACATTATGATGTCACAGTGAAGTTGACCTTTGACCAGTTGGGAATAAAATGTCATCACTTCATCTCATCATTAATGATATTTGAATTCAATTCTGTGATAATTATAATATGAATTCATGGGTTGTGGCCAAAAAAACATTTTGTGAGGTCACAGTGACCTTTGACCCTTTGCATTCACAAGAACTGAACATGAACTTTGACCGCCGAAATCCAATCAGTTTCTTTTTGAGTCTAAGTGAACATTTGTGCCACTGACAGACAATCCAAACCACACAACGCCTACGGCCCTGCACTGTCAGAGCGATACAAACATATTCATACAAATAAATACGCACAAGTAAATTACACTACACACTGGAACATAATACATCTCATAATTCACTTGTGGTGTCTAGGCTGAAGATGGAGGCGTGTTTATAAAAATATATTTAACTACATGTGATAAAAGACACATTAGCTGACTCCCAACATAAATATATGTTTCCTGCCCAGACATTTGATACCACTCAGAATATTTTCATCCTCAAAGTGGATGAAGAGGAGGGCACAGGCCAAGTGGGACAAAAATATGAATAAGAAACAAAGTGATGCTAGTTGGGTATTTTACATATGAGAACAGTTATTATCTTAAACATGCACTCAGACCACACACACACACACACTGAGACACTGCTGCACTGATGTTTGTCTCCATTCTTGTTATTCACCATGAATAATGTGGTCAAGAGATGAAGCCTTAAAAGTCATGAGAAGAATGAAAAAATCAACAGCTTATTGACTTACAAAAACAGTGAGCAGTGCAGGTGTAACTTTTTTTTTTTTTTTTTTGAAAAGCTTAATTAATTTTCACACACAAAAAAAAACCCATCTCTCAATTAATCATATGTATTTTCGCCAACCTCCTATTATTTATTTTAGCTGAAAATTACTCCTCAGCCTCTGGAAGCCACATTCTGCTTCTTGTGTGTAATTGGTTATAAGGGAGCCCTCCTGCTAAATGTCCCACATTTTCAATTTCAATTTTCTTCAAGTGAGGCATAATTTTAGATGTGAGTTACCAGGGGGAAAGGAAGGATAGTGAAAGCACAACAGTCTGTACACTTGTTTTTCTGTGTGTGTGTGTGTGTGTGTGTGTGTGTGTGTGTGTGTGTGTGTGTGGGAGGGAGGTTATACTGTAGGTGTGTGTTCTTGCATTTGCATTAGTGCGCATGTACTTATGTAGGCTAATGTAAAAAATTCAATTATTCATTCCTTTCTCTTGATCATCAAACAGAAAATTGCCATTTCACAATTATAGTTGTAATTCAGCATTTTCCTCCAAAAGACACCTGTCCCAGTTTTTTCTATGTGGTGTCTGCTATTAACTTCCTCTTGTACTTCCTATTCACCAGGCATTACATGATGGAAATAAAAGCAGACGCTTTAATTTTTCTGAGTGTATATATGTGTGTGTGTGTGTGTGTGTGTGTGTGTGTGTATGTGTGTGTGTGTGTGTGTGTGCGTGTATGTGTGTGTGCAACAAGTGCTGAACAGAGGAACAGCATCAGACATTGATCATGAACATGCAGGACATGGCCAGTTTTCTCCACAGGGTCAAACTTTCCCCTCACTCAGGTTATAGCAGCACATGATAAGAAGACAGAGACACAATTAGTTTCACCATTTTTGCCCAAAGAAAAAGAGACCATGCTCAAAGGAAGAGCTTAAAAACAGGTCACCTGAACTTGCCTCACTACCCTCTCACATTCCCAATTCAGTCAGAGGCGAATGGCCTTGGTGGGGGACTGAGCGTCTGTACATATTACAGTCAAGTCTCAACAGCTAGAGCTGAAGCAGACCTGTAATTTCTGCCATTTGAGACTGTGAGTTGAAAAGCAGAGCGATGGGCACTTTTATGTTATTATCCCTTTGGCAGAGTGCTGGCTGAAGGAAACAACCATGCTTTAAGAACATGTCCATCAGTTGTTGGGAGTATTTGGAAAATAACTCTGTCATGTTGTATCCTTAACTTTGAAAAGCAATTGCGGTTGTGCATGTTACAGTATATTATATCCCACCCTGCATCTGTCCTTCTTGCTTCCTGCACTGCCACTGCTCAAATACTCCATGGCAGAACTTGGGGTTTTCACCCTCGGATACACAACTTACAATCAGTAGGTTGGCGAAACTTTCTTTGTTGTAACAGCAGTTTTCGATAAGGTTCAGGTTTTGTTGAAAAAACATTAGCTGGCTAAACCCAAAGACAGAGAGTCGGACTTCATGATGGTTTCAAAGGTAGGGAAATGTTTCACTGCCTTGCTGGTTTATGATGCCGGTTTTTGTTAACATGGTTACTGCAATAAGTTGTAGGGAGTCTTTCTGAGTTAATCATGTGTAGCACGTCAGTACTGACAAAACAGTACTTAAGTGGAACATTTATATTTTTATACGTCTCGCTACACTCTATGCATTAACTGTAAACTGGTCACGAGTGACCAGGTGGATTTTAAGAAGCTCCGTACCCTCAGGTGTCTTTTTCTGCTTCCTCTGTTTAAGTTCATTCTCTGTTTGGGCAATGGTACATAACATAACACCGAGGCTAAAGGAGAACAGAAGGGTTTTCTTCTATCTCATGCAAATCACCCTGTTTTAATTGTCTAAGTTTTAATATTTATCTCCCATAGATTTGCACTGAATTGAGTCTCAAAAATACAGGACAAAGCACATCCTTGATCAGTCCAACATGGAGCAGGTTTTACAGTTTCCAATTATGGATGATTCCGTATTTTACAGAACTACATTTACCAAAAGTAGGTGAAAATAAAAAAGTGGTCAAAATAAATGAAGCCGGGCCAGCACAAGAGCCTGGCTGGGTTCTTTGCTGCAAGTTGTTCCCCTGCTCTCTATCCCTTTATATCGGGTCAGTCACTATTGTCCCATCAAATAGTCACATTTACAAACAAGAGGCAGCACATGAGGGACTAACTCAAATCAGAGATAATGTGCTGGTTGGTTTGGGAACAAGTAAAGTGAAAATCATTTGACATTTTGATATTTTATTACAATTGTTTCAACATTGTGTTTTAACATTATTTTAAATATTTTCTTTTTGAAATCTGAACATCTTTTTTTAAAATACATTTTTATACTAAATACATTATGATGATAATTGATCATGTGACCCGGACCTGTAAAGTTCTAACCCTAAGCCCGAAGAGGCCACAAGCAAAAATCACAGCAAAATCATCTCAGTGTGTGGTAGTTAAGTTTGATTTTCAAACCACAGTGTGTGTTCATGTTAATGAGCGAACATGTCACCCAGTGTAACAGTGTGGCTCCTTGATGTACGTTTAATGTTAAGCTTTGAATGCACAGAAGCCATTTGTTAGAAGGAGCAATTCATGATTAATTATGGTCCTTCTATCAAATTCGATGTATGTAAAATATATAGAATATCACCAGGATGATCCTTTAATCAAACATGAAGTGAGCAGAGAGATTCCAACATTTTTGTTTTGTATTATATAATTAATCTGTTTTTATTAAAAGCAGCTTTTAGAAGTATTTAGTACACTAAAGTCTTCACGCTCAAATTAAAAGCAATTTGTGAAATTACTGTCACATCACCAGAGCGCTTGTTTTTCTTGCTATGTTGCAAGTGCTGTCAGCCATGCTTATGAAGAAGAAAATGCAATACAAGTTGGTTTTTGCATCCAGCAGAGTAACGTCTGCTTGTCGTTATTATAATGGTGTTCACCGTTGAGGCATAAAATTGTTTACAGACTGAGAAGACATGATATGATAGGGAGGTATGATTGCACAAGAGTTTATTCAATGAAGACCTTAAGTGACAGTCACACAATCATTGTTGCTCAATCACTGATGTGAAGCTGTAGATCCTGCATTTGGACGTTTTTGGTTGAGAGTTTTAGACTTCCTGTTGAGCCGCAGCTGCATGACTACCTTCCCTGTGTTTCTCCTCCTCCCCTTTTCTCTAAATTATCTCTCTTTCCCTGCATCTCTCTTCTGTTTTCAGACCTGCTTTCGCGTTAGCAGGTAAATGAGTTCTTAGTGAGTATTAACTAAGATCAGTGGTGTTATCTGATCAGAGCAGGTCACATGGAACAAAGACCTCTCCTTTACCTCTAGCCACCTGCACTGCCTACTACAAATGAGCTTGAAAGCCCTGTGTGTGTGTGTATCTGTGTGTGTTTGTGTGGATACGTGCGTGTGTATGTGTGTCTGCATTTGTGCATGTGACCGAATGTTCATGTAAGTATGTTTATCTATGCATCTATGCATAACTGTGTGTGTGTTTGTGTGTGTGTGTGTGTGTGTGTGTGTGTGTGTGTGTGTGTGTGTGTGTGTGTGTGTGTGCGTCTCCAGGGCCGAGGGGGTTGACAGATGCTCCTTCTCAGTGAACACAATGAATTACTTATAGGCCGTTAAGCCAAACACGACTGGCCTGGCCGCTGGTTTACCCAACACTGATAGGGCCATCTGCCGAGGTGACTCTGTCTTCTCCACTGCTCTTTACAGACACGTAACCAGACGCTTATCTGTCAGGGTGGGGCCCCACTGCTGATTAAAAACATCAGGACTTCTACAATTGTCTGTGTGGATTTGTTCAGGTGTGTACATGTGCTCCTGCTTGGGAGAAGAAAAAAAAAAAAAAAACAACAACAATGAGGGACTTGTGTGTGGGCTGGTGCTGGGTTAAGTTTAGGAGAAGGGCTGACAAAGATGGCAATGTTGGGTTGTATATAGGTTAGAAGATTTGAGTCTTGGACAATGGTCTGATGCCGAACATCACGGTCGACAAAGGTTTGACAAGACTAAAAGTAAACAGCCGCACAAGCAGCTGTGACTCTGCACAGTGGGGCTTTGAGCAAGATGCTAACGTCAGCATGCTAACATGCTCGCAGGTTGGCTGTGATGTTCACCATGTTCACCATCTTAGATTAGCATGTTGCTAACTTAGAAGAAACACATTTTATAGGGATTTTATTATTACTATTTGAAACTAGTACGAGGTGGCATTTGTATGTGTAATATCTAGGTTCTTACACTCTGATTTGGAAGATTATGGCCCACCTGTAAAGAGTTAATTAAGATCCTATTTTAATTGAGGTTGGGTTTTTCAGTTTACATTTCCTGAAGGATTTCACGATTCTGAGTTTTGTACGTGTGTGGGTGATGATGTCTGTTTGTGTGTCTCGGAGCGTAGGTGCACAATACGTACCTGATGGTGTTCGTGTGTTTGTGAGCTTGATATTTGGAGTGGTTGCCATGCTTACAGGACCCTCTGTATAAACTGTGGAGACAGAATTATAGATTTGGAAGGTCTCTCTCTGAAATGATGTTTGGGCCTACTTCAGTCGAACTGCACTGTAAGTGCACTCTCTGCCATATTCACCTCTATGAATATATAGCAGTCTGTCAAATTGATCAAACTCCAAGTAGTCCTTTAGGAGTGTTTTCCCCCCTAAATTCAACCTGTCCAGTTTAGACATACTTGGATTTTTCTTTTATTTGTATTTTAAATTTGGTGCTATTTACAGAAGCTGAATTCCGATCCAAAATGCGTTTGGCTTTAAAAATACAACCTCTTATATAATCTTGCTTTTTGGCGACTCTATGTTTTCATATGATAGCGTGGCTGCTTCAGTCGTCCCAATGAGCTCATAAAACCACCAAATAAAAGGCCCTTTCACTTGTGTTCAACATATATTGACCATTCATGTTTATTCAAGACAAAATCTGCTCATGTCTGCGAGCTTTTTGTTTTTTTCTGTGAGTAAAGCCATGAGGTGATGTTAGAAATGCAATAAGTAAAAGTGGAAGTTCTGCTTTCCTTTGGCTTTAAAGCAGAAGAGCTGCCATAACTTACAGCTCTACACTAAAACCACTGAATGACAGTTATGGGTTTATTTCATATTCCCTGTGCACGGCACTGTTTGGCAGAACAGAATGTAACAGCAGGTGAAGTAAAAAAAAACAAAAAACCCTGCATACTAAACTGAAACAATATCAAATTTCCCCATGGGAGAGAATTTGTCTCTAATTTCACCCACATCACTTTTAGATTTCTTAGCCGAGTGTGTTGTAGATATTTGGTGCAATAATCACGTTGTGTGTGTTGACTTATTGGGACATTCTGTTACATCGAACCTTACAAGTGTTGTATAAGTCATTGTACAGTTGACATTTGTGTCTCTGCTTGTTTATAATGCACCCTATGATGAGTGAGAGGTGCAGCTGCTACTGTCTACAAGGGAGCGGCATGCCATCACTTCTGTCATGTTCATGGATATGACTGTGTCCCGTTGATTGAGGCTCATCAAGCAGAAGTGTGAGCAGCATTTTTTTGGATATGTGCATTGTGGATAATCCTGGGATCTTTGAAATGGACAGGTGTGGGCTCAGAAAGTGTGCGTCCAGGGTGGTGGGGTTGGTCGCCATCTTTCCTGCACGCCTCAGGGTCCTGGAGGTGACCAGATCCCTGAGGGACGACAGATTTGAGCCAATCACCGCTTCAGCATCGTGCTGTAGTCTCTTGTCTGTGGCAGTGGCAGGAGTGGACCAGATGTTGTAAGAGCCGGTGAGGCTGGACTAAATCTAACACACTAATAGGGAAGTGCACAAACCTTAGGTAGGTTGTACTTCTTCTTGTGTGATGATGGGGAGTCACACAGGCTGATGGCAGCAGATTAGCTCTTCCTGAAGTCTACAGTAACCACCAGTTTCTCCAGGAGCACCAGGTCATCAGGAGGTCAATCCTCCACCTGTAGGCGAACATCCACACCAGAGATTAATCCAGTAAGGGTGGTTTCATCTGCAAACCTCATGAGTTTGACAGACTGATGGCTGGATGTGGAGCTGGTCGCGTACAGAGAGGAGAGCAGGGGACAGAGGACGCAGCCTTGGGGGGTGGATCCAGTGATGATGGTCTGGGATACAGAGACATGTTTCCCCAGCTTTAGGTGCTGCCTCCTCTTAGACACAAAGTCAGTGATCCACATGCTGGTGGAGTCAGGCAAAGCTCCTGCATCGCTCTGTGTTTCCCTCAAGTTCCAACTTAACTCTTGGTCTTTTTGACTAATGCGTAGAGACTAACCTTGGTGGTATGCTTTAAGTAAGAGGCACTGGGAGATGGATTCTGTCATCTTTGGGAAAGCCAGCCTGGGATTTTCCCCATGTTTCCAGTCACAGTTTCCTTAGTAAACCATTCACACCAAAAACTGGCAAACTCAACATGTGCAATAATTGACACACACACTGCTCCTGTCATCTTGAGAAGTACAGTAAACTTTACATCATGTGCTAGAATCATGTGACAATATTTCTATTGCGATGATGATAAAAAAAAAAAATTAAAAAAAAGATACAGCTGTTGTTGTATCTCTGCAGAACATCACTCCTGCTCTGATGCACGTCTGAATTTTCTTTGGTTGAACCCAAGTTAAGTTAGGTGAAAGGTTAAGCTGCAAACTCATCATTACCCCAACCTTCACCTTTGCTCTTTCAGTGTCAAAATGTACTTCTCATGTCATCTTCAGACATCACATTAGCCTCGTGGTATATCTGAGTCCCATTTTATCTTGCTGTCAGAGTATAGCACGTCGTATTCACTGCAAGCTGTCAGTGGTACAGTCAGCCTCATCAACCCCATTATTCACTGCCTTCACTGCCGCTGTCAAACTACAACAGTCTCATCTGAAAAGAGTTCGGGCCTGACCTAGATGTATGTGAAAGGGAGCACAGACACAGGTTACGTTAAAGTTCCCAAAAAGATTGAAAAAAAGAGAGAGAAACAAACAAAAACCCTGCACAAATGTCTGTGTAAATGTGTGTGCGTTTGTGCAGACCCATTTCAAGAGCTACACACACAAAAAAATAATACACAAAACCCACTGAAAAAAAAACAAGCACTCGACAACACAATAGCATTTCCCACAATGGTTTCTGAGTCTGGGAAATTAGAAAGTACAATGATGCACACTGCACACAATGGACTTACGAATTGCTCATTTGTGTCTGAAAATACACCTCTTTTCTAGCATTTCTGCCATCGCTCTGCCAGGGAGACAGATTATGCGTAGCCGTCATCTGCTGAGCGAGTAGGGTTCATATGAAATGTAACATAATTTTTCAATTTGTCTATTGGCTGCATATACTGTTGTAGTGCTGCTGCTTACAGCTGGACAGCAGCGAACAACTTCACTCTATCCATACACATATACACATCTGCAGCCCTTATATTTACACACTAAGGATAATACAAGTCTTGTATTCCTTTATCAAGGAATAGTGAATCCACACAAATATGGAAACATCTTGGGCACACTATGCTTGATTTTTTTCTGACATTTAATGTTTTTTTCTTCTATTCATCAGTCTAAATATATTAAATATTATACTACATATTTACAGTATTACATTAGGTAGCTGATCCCCTGCTCTATCAGCACAATAAAGTGTTTAAAGGGAATATAAACCCTGCAATTTAAAGCACAGAACACATCCAACATTCAATTATAAGATTAATATTAAAGGTGTGGAAGATATTCATTTTGATATTCATGGTTATCTCACACACAGGTTGATGGCTACATTCATGAATTCATAATTGACCCTTGAGGCTGTGACACTCAGTGTGATGTAGGCTTAGATGTTAATGATACCTGATAAAGAGGAAGAATCATTTGTTGCTTTGTGGTCCTTTTTGTATGTTTCTGGGTGAGTGCTGTGCTGAGGAAAGACACCCAAAGGTGTCACTGCTAATAATAATAGTTATTTTCCACAAAATGCTAACATCTTGGCACATCATCACTGTCATATATAAATATATATTTGATGTGACAAGTACAGGCTCCTCTGTGGGATAAGTTCATTTAACCAGCACCGACCTCATGAAACCTCCTTATTCAAAATCTCTGCACAAATACAAAAATATGTTGTGTTTAAGATGCTTTTTCCTTTCAGAATATATTTTTCCTTAATTCTAAAAAAAGATGTTTTTGATTTAATTATTTCCTGGCTCAGCTCCAAGAAGGTATTGTTGTCTCATTATATTAAACTTTACCCTTTGTTTCCCATAGTGGGTTTTCTTTCTCTTCTTTCTGTTCTGAACTACTGGGAAAGACAATTAAAAAATAAAAATAAAAAAAAAACATTAAAAGTGTGCAGATTATACATGTGTGTCAACAGGGCAGAATGATAGCAAAACCACAGTGTAAAAACACTAAGTTACAGGTAAAACTCCTCCTTTTAAAATTCCACTTAGGTACATAAGTAGCATTAAAATGTAGTCATAGTATTTAAAGTAAAAATATTCATTATGTACCATTAAGGCTGCTATAGTTATCATATACTGTGTCTAATTTGATTATTAATACTGAAGAAATTGAATAATTTTAACACATCAACAATGCATCATATTTTATAAGATGGACATCTATAATCTTTATATGACAAGTAACTACTAATTATAGCTGTAAGATAAATGAAATGGAGTAAAAACACAAAATACCATATTTTCTTTTGTAATGTGCAAAGTAAATGGAAATAATCCACGTTGTAAGAGCAGCACTTACATGTACATGTACTTACATTCCACCACAGCAACAGTATGTAGATTCAAATATATCATTTTAATGCAGAGCATGAAGAAAATGTCCAGACTGAGCTGCAGCCTGTTGCACATGCTGCAGAAGTTGGGACTGACCTGTTTGTCTTTGTCTCCATCTCCTCTTTTTCACTCATATTTACTACTGATCTTTTGCTGTATGTGTAAAAATGAAAAAAACAAAAAACAAAAACAGAAAAAAGAAAAAAGGAAATCATACATTTATTGTTTAGAATCAAAATTAAAAAAAAAAACAGCCTAAGAGGAAATAGCCTAACAAATGAACAAATTCACTGAGGAACAACAACACTTACATTAAAATCTTCTTCGCCACCGAGACTTAAACGTCTAAACGTCTTTTTTTCATCCCTCTATGTGGAGGAAATAATGCTGATAGGCTATAATTTCTCCTATAGTTCAAACGGAATGGGGAGAGGAAGGAGAGGGGGAGGAGAAGGGGTGAGGGTGGGGGGTGACGTCAGGTCCCCTCAGCCTGGCAGACCTCCTATTGGACCAGTGGAGGCTTTTTAAAAGAGCAGGCAGCAGCGCTCCGGAGGCTTGTTCTCCGCTCCAGACGCGCCGCAGCAGCAGCAGCAGCAGCGGCCGCGGCGGCGGCGGCGGCGGCCGCTCTCCAGCTCTCCGCCCGGCGCCGCGCGGCGGCACCAGCAGCGGAGACGGACCGACAGCAGCCAGGTGAGCCCCCGGAGACCCCCCAGAGGGTCGCATTTTAGGAAGGAAACAGAGCGAGGGGGAGTGGAGGAGAAGAAGAAGGGGGGTGCTGTAGGAAAGGAGTGCGAGTAAAAGATAGAAACCAAAAAAAAAAGAAAAGAAAAGAAAAGAAAAAAGTGACAGGGATGAAATCAGCTCAGAATCAGACTTTGTGTTCAATTTAAAATAGAAAGAAATGGGACTCGTCGTTTCTTGTCTGACCATGTGTTTTCTTCCTCGTGGTTTAGACGTGATGATGATGATGATGATGATGGGGACGCAGCACGCCCGGTGCCGACTGACCTGCCAGATATCAACAGGTACGTGAAGCCTCCGAGTCTCCAGCTACAAACAGCCTCCTTAAAAAAGTGTCTGACCCCAGTGCAGCCTGGCAGCTCAGTGTCCACTGTCTGTATCGATCTCAAATCGACGGAGCCCCAATTAACAATAATGGCAACGTAATTAGATTGAACAAAAAAAAAAAAAGTTGTCCATGTGGCCTCCCCCACAGACAGAGCAGCGTGGTCCTTAACTCCCGGTGGATTACCAGCATTCTCCCGCCTCAGAGCCTGTCTGGGCTTCCTGGGGTCAAATGACAACAGCTCAATGTTGAAGCCCTCTGACTGAATCAATACGTGTTGTCTCCTGCAGGCTGCACACATGAAAGAAAAAGAAACAGAGGGAGAGAAGCTTAATTGGGCCTTTCTTTATCTTAAAAAAGTGTAAGGTGATAACTGCAGCAGTGAAAATGAAGTGCAGGTAAAAGAAAAGCAGCATCCTCTCCTCGAATAATTTCACTCTTACTTTTTCACTTCTCGTGCACAAGTCAGAGCAGCCTTGTGCTCGAAATGAATGTTTTTCTTCTTCTTCTTCTAAAAGCTTTTATGAGCGTGAAAAAAAGGCAGATGCGTGTTTAACAGAGGCAGAATAATGATTTCAGCACCAGGGCGGCGGACAGCTCCACACATCTGGCCAGATGCCCCCCAGCAAGGACATAAGAGGGAGAGGAAGCTGCAGCGTCTTTAAAAGACACCAGCTGAATCACAAACACACACACAGGCACACACAGACAGACACACACACCTGCCTGGTCTTTTAAGGCAGACAGGTCTCTTAAATGTTTCCTTGTTTTGTTTAATCCCCTCAACGCTGGAGATGGTGTTTCAGTTTGGTATAAAATGAGTCGAAAAAGGCTCCAAAAAAATTATAACAAAAAAAAAAAAAAAGACCTAAACGAGACCAGTGATGACAGCATGAGAAGTGTGAAGGCCAAGATGTATCATGCATACGATTAATTTTTGTCAAAGTCCCAAATTATTCTGGGTGAATTGCCTTGGGATGTGTCAGTGACAGGCAGGCTCCTTCTGGCAGGGTCTGAGGTGTCAAAATGGAAACTGGAGCGAAGCCAGGATTTCCTATTTACATAACCCCCCCCACCCCACTCCTCACCACCACCCTTACATGAGCCTGGGAGGGAGGGAGTGGGGGGAGGCTCACACATGGATACATACATACACCCACATGTACACACACACACATGTACACACACACACACGCACACCAAATGGTGTGACACAGCACATACAATCTGTAGCCATGAGAGAAATTCAGTGCTAACAGGTGTTCAAACAGGCCGCTCGGTACATTCTTCCAATTATTGCAATTAGATGCTGCCTGGTTACCACTCCATAATGTACAACTGCTGTGGAGGAGAAAGTGTGTGTGTGTGTGTGTGTGTGTGTGTGTGTGTGTGTGTGTGTGTGTGTGTGTGTGTGTTAGAGAGTGAGTGAGAGAGAGAGAGGATGACAGAGACAGACAGAAATAGAGGAAAAACAGCAGGAAAGCAGGAGCGACAGAGAGACAGAGAGGCCTCAGTGCATTTGTGATGGTGTCGCGATTGTTGCTGTCTGTGAAGGAGGGAAAAAAAAAACAAGCAGTGTGAATTATATACTATTGAGTGAAAGCGCTCTAAAGGCATAACTAATCCCTTTTTGCCTGAGTCATTATCAGCGTTAGCAGATTGTGTAGAAACTGCAGGCTTTTTGCCTGCTGCAGACAACAACGTTTGATTTGAAATAACAATACAGACTCCCTCGGTACAGTAGAGTGATCGGTGTGTATTTAGATAAACTGCTGTGTATTACTGGGTTTGTGTTGTGTTGTGTGTGTGTGTCGATGCATAGCATACTAATTGGAGTGGGCCTTGACTTGAAAAGTGAAGCTTATTTGTGTGAAATGTGAATTTCGCTGCAAATTATTGTTCTGTATCGATTCATCTGCTGATTATTTTCTGGAATAATTGATTCAATTTGCTCCAAAGGAAAAAAAAAAAGAGTGAAAAGTGCTAATCACAATTTCCTGCATCCTGTGTTGATGTCTTCAAATGGTTTGTTTCATCCAAACCCCAAAGATAATCAGTTTTCATTGACGGAGAAAAGAGGCAAAGAAGAAAAAAAAAATTGCTCCAATATTTGGACTTTTTGTGTGAAAGGTGGCTCTGATTATGTTATTCTCCAGTTGAGGGAAAAACATGAAAAAGTGGAGAATGACAAGAAGAGAAAAGTGTCTGATGGAGGGCTCAGGTATTCCATCGTGACGAGGGAACATCTTGATTTGATGAGTGACTGAGCTGTCATACTTTACAGAGAGCAGAGGGCAATCACAGCAGCCGCAGTCTTATCAGAGAGCACGAACAAGAAAGACAGATAACAGGGTGCCATAAAGTGGGACAGCAAGGAGTGACATCTGAGCAATATCAGTGTGTGTGTGTGTGTGTGTGTGCGCGCGCGTGTGTGTCTATAGGTGAGCGTTCATGTGTGTCATATTAAGCAGGAGATGTTTGTGGCAGCTGTCGGCCTTGTTTGAACAGCAATCACAATCAGCGACAGCAGCTGAGTGTGTGGTTGTGACAGCGCTGGTGGGAGACTCTCTGCCATCGCTCCCTCCTCCTCCTCCTCCTCCTCCTCCTCCTCCTCCCGCACCCTCTGCTCCTCTCTAACCTTCCTTCTGCACTTCCTGTCTGCCTCCCAGAGTCTTTCCTGTTGCCCCTTTCACTTCCCCCTCAGCAAAACTGATTGACATCACATCAGCTCCACCACAGCAGAGGCGGGATCTGGACTGACTCTCCGATCCTCCGGCAAAGTTATTATAGCTTCAGATCTCTTTCAGTCCGACTTCAAAAAGCGTCTTTGTAAAGCCATGAAAACAAGGTGTCCCTGTTCCTCTGGTGTGGCCTTGTTTAGCTCTTCTTCTACTTATACTGCTTGGAAAAAAACCCCAAAAACATCTGAGCTTCTTCTCTTCCACTGCTGAGCTACCTGACACATTGTGCAGATGATTTTATTTCATTTCAGTGATTCTCTTAGGGCTGGTTTGAGAGGCAAAATATTGGACAAAGAAAAGAAAATTTAAGTTTGATTAGCACTGGGATAAATAAGGTACAAAACACAACATTTATCCTTTATCTTTATCACCTACACACTCACATTGTTTGCAGTTTTGAACTCAGATAATAACTTTTTGAATACTTTTTCTTCCCTTTTCTTTCCATTGTTTTTTTTTCTTTAGAAACTGCAATGTAATGATAAAGGTATGCCACTCACCTTGTAAAATGTTTGGTCTTAATTTAACATAAGAAATAATACTGATAATTCATAGTGAGATATAATATCAAAATAATGAGAGAAAGATAAAAAAAAAGGATCTAAGGGAAAATAAAATTTAGCTCAACAAACTAGGGAGACTTGTCAAAAAATGTCAGCAAAAAAGAAAAGCAATTAAATAAAATAAAAATTTCAGAAGAAAAGTAAAAATAAATGTATACTTATATGGTAAATGTCATCATATTGAAAAAAGCCTTCACCTCTGTGTCACTCACTATATAAAATGTCTCATTTTATATTTTGTGTGAAAGCTTTGCATCAAATTTTCCACATGCTCGTTTCTCCTCTTCACTTCCCCACTCCACATTTTCCTCTCCCATCCTTCACCTCCACTCACACCCCTGCCCCGACCTCCACCCTCATGTCCCCCCCATCTCTATTTCTCCATCTTCTTCTGTTGTTTCCCTTCCTCTCTTGTACTTGGGGAGGAGGCTGAATCCATTGTTTGATATGGCCTTTTCATTCACTGGAGAAAGGCACAGAAGAGAGGGAGGGAGAGGGAGGGAGGGGGGTGAAGGAGGTGTAGGTGGGTGGATGCCACTTGAGGATGATAGAGAAAGGAGAAAAATTATTGGGAGGGCAGGGGGAGGGGGGCAAGGGCAGGGAGAGAGGAAGCGAAAGTCCTGGAGCAACAGGCTTGTCAGGGTTTAGAGATCAGTGTTTAGATGTTGTTTATTTCCAAGCTTCATTTACTCTTGTTGCTTTTTTCTTTTGGTGTCATGTTGAGGCTTTAAGTCAAACTGAAATCAATTTGCATGTTTTTATTCTCCTGCAGCATATGAACCTTGTGCACTTCATTAAAAAAAAAAGTCTTCCATTTATATTTTAGATTTTCTGTTTATATCAAAATAAGATTCAGAAATACTTTATTAATCCCTTATCTACTATATCAATCCTTTATTTATCCCTTGCATATATTACTATTATTACTATGTTACATTGCTCCGTTTCACAGATACAAATATAATAAGAATAAAAGTAATAATATATTATCTTCAAAATGTAAAAATATACCCTGTCAATAATGGACAAATCTTCTGTAATAATCTTTTTCTTTGCATTAAACAGTGGAAATATTTCTCAGTTCTACACAGATTAAGATTTCATAGCCAGTCAAGTCTTTTATTTAAACATAAAGAAGAAATGTCACCGTTCTGTCAGAGACTGACAGTCACATTGTCTGTGTCTGAAATCACTCCATAGATCACTGCTTTCTATATAAGAGACATTCAGTAGTTTTCTCAATAGTGAGCAGTAACCCTAATTTTTCATGTGGCTTGTGAGCAGAAAGTGCTGCTTTTTTTCTTTTTCTTTCATTGTGGTAATTTTGGAAAATAAATGGTGAATGCAGCCGGCGCATTTAGACAGTACATTACGTGTACATTACAACCCAACAAACCGCACTGCTAATGTCAGTTGGCAGACAAGTTAGCGAATTAGCTACTCTGCTAAACAGCGTCAGAACTATGTGAAAATGTCATTTCAGTTTAGACAATAGTCTGGTGCTTTATTACAATCCCGCTAACAAAACACTGTCTCTGCATGACTCATTTCACTATTGATGCTCAATTGTGAGTCAAACACAGACACTGACAAACATTTCCTGCAGCTAATATGCTAACATTTCCCTTAATAGCTTTTTTGTTCATTTTAATAGCTAAAAACTATTAACATTAAATGTAAAAATTACATTTACATCAGTTTTGGCTACAGAAATTGTGATTTTTATGTAGACTATATCTTGTTTTCTTTGTCTCTTTAGCCACATTAGCTATTGCTGCGAAAGCTAAATACACTTCTGTTAAAAAAAAGGAGGAATGTAAATCTAAAGCTATAACACTCCCAGACCAGTTTTTCCAAGAAACAAATGTAGAAGCTTTAATAAAGTGGCGACAGGCTGAATCATTATCCTGTCACAGTATTGTGTCAGTGAAAACTGAAGTCATTGTCATGGATTATCCAAAAAAAACCCAAAAAAACAAAACAAAACACACTGCAGTTATTGGCCCCAATATGAATCTTAACTTAATGGGTTGAAATGACGTACTTGCTCATTTTTTCAGGTCATATTTCTGCAGAAAAAAATCTTTTCTTTGCAACAAAAAATATTTAAAATATTCAGCAAACTATAATATTGAATGTTGGTGGAAAAAAACCCAACAATGAACACAAGACACACTGGACGAGCAGTAAGATGATCACCCATCATCTGTTTGGAGCGAGTGAATGATGAGATCAAACCGTGGCTGACTGACAGTCATTTAGACTGAAAAGCCAGTCAGGCATGATTCTCCTCATCTGGTTTGACATTTGATCCCCAGCTGTGGGCCCCTTGCTGTTATCCTCCTTTTCTAGAGGAGGGCACACAACACAACACAGGGCAGAATGAACATCAGTGTCGACTGACTGATAGGCTGACGGTCAAAGTCACACTTCTTTTTTTTTTTCATGCTGAGAAAATGCAGCTTATGAAAGGCAGGTTGTTTAAAGCAGGGGAGAAAAAAAAGCGTTGCTGTTTAGCCCGAGCTGTTCGGTCCTCATGACATACAGGTTGTGAGTCATGATTGGCTCATAGAATAAAAGATGTGGCTGTCTCCCTGTCTGTTCTCTTGACAGGCTACAACATCTGAGCTGTCAGGCTCGCCCCTCTGCACAATTATAAGAAATGATTTATTTCAATAGCACTCACAAAGGACTGTCAGCATAAAGGCAAATACAGATTAATGCAAATAAAGGATCATGCTTGAAAACTGGAAGGTCAGAGACAAGATCTGCATTATACACATCACTGCCTCTGTGCATTACTGTGTTGCTATGGTGCAAACAGCTGGCTGCCTCTGTCGTGTCTATAGTATGTGCATGTGAGAATGATGCCATTTGCTGAAAGGAATGGATTTTAAACCAAAAAAAGCTTGCTTTTTATTTCTTTGTATTGTTAAATTATTTACATTTTTAATCTCTGAACTATATTATTTATTTTAACAAAAATTATTAGCAGATGATCAATATCACACACGTCCATCTGCCTTAGAATTTGATTTAATTTAAAACTGTTGTCCGGTAAGATAGTGAGTGTTTTCAGGATAATCACGTGAGGGGAAATATAATTAAAGATCTGTTGATTAACTTTCTCAGTCAGAGGCTGACTAATTATCTTGTATCGTGAATACAACTGGAGTAGGTGTAAAAGTTGTTTCATATGCGTCTTTAACACAATGTTTGTACAGAGCAGCACGGATTAATGTGTGCACAGTGGGCTGCGCAGATGTATTATATCTCTATATGTGACATTATCAGAATACAAACAACACAGATTGTTGCTTCATTTACATTTCAATGCTTCAGACCTGCACGCTGCATGTGATTAAATATACAGAGCTACAGAGCAGAGCAGCACTTACAGTTTCACACATCTTAATTGCTAACCTTTCTCATTCCCATGTATCGACAGCACGCAGCACCATTTCATGTTTGATTGCATTTAAATGCTCACGTTTCTATCAGGCCTGTCAGTTTATAGAAATAATAATAACAGTGCTGACGATTATGCATCTCTGTGTGCAGATTTGTACGTCAGTATTATTTGTGTGTGTGAATGACTACTGCAGTTAACGATTCACATTTTTCACTCCAAGGTCGATTCAGTTCTTAAACGAGAGGCAAAACGCTTCATCGTCCACCTGCACACTGTGAGTAACTGTCAGCATGTCGGCCATCTGCCGCCTTGCTTCCCTCTACACACTGAATTGTGTTGTTTCTCTGACTGAGATGTTTGCAGTCGGCCTTTTGCATGTATTTCCGTTTTTGTCTTATTCTTCTTGAACGTGAGACCTTTTTTGCACGTTTCTCCATGTGTGAAGTCTGTTACGAGTCTGCACGCAGGTGTGAAATCCAGTATGCTCCGAGGTGATCCACTGCCTCATTACATGTCTGACTTTGGTTAGTTAGTGTGATTTTGTGTTCTTTGTGTGCTGTTTCTCACAGTGCAGGTGTGTGAAAGTGCTTCAAGCATGATGCTTGTGTCTGCTAAGTTTCTATGTGTGTATCCATGTGTATCTCCGTATGTGTGTGTGTGTGTGTTTACAATCCAAGGCCATTCAATAGCACCACATGAATCCATCCCATATCCTAGTCACCATGGTTACCGGGGCCACTTATCACAGAGGGTCCCGGCAGATCAAACAGGTGCGCATCCTGACAATGTCTCTCCTCGACGGCTGTTGCCAGGAACCTTTGTTGCACACAACGCACAGGTGCTTGTCGCCACCGGTGAAAACCAACAGGAGTGAAAAACATTGTCTTGATGTCCCAGTCTGAACTGGTGTGTGTGTGTGTGTGTGTGTGTGCGTGTGTGTGTGTGCCCTGCACTCGTCCTTGTGAGGACAAGTTCTTCTTAGAGAGGAGTGTTTTTTTTTTTTTAAATTAAAATAGATGATCATTTTGTGGGTCATCAGTTCATCAGGCTGCTACTTTTGGATGATAGGTTTAGGGTTTAGACTGGAACAAGGCCGGGGGGTTAAAGTTCAAAGCCCATGAAAGTGTGGTTTCAAATTTTAAGCGTCTTTTCTATAACGTTAAATGGACAAAGTCTCTCCTGCAATTTAGTCCTGCACCTCCAGATGTGACAACTTGCACCAGCAAATAGTTCAAATCAAAGTGTTCTCCCTGGGATTGGCTCCAGAACAGTATAGATAATGGGTGGATCATCACCTCCTCACTTTTAATTACTAGAAAAGAGGGATGTCCCAAAAACACTGGATCCAGCGATTCCCATGATACAACTCAATAGTTGACCGTTCCTGTTAAATAGCCTCAAATTTTAAAAATTCTGATTTGATTGTAATAGTTGAAGACTAACTCAAGACAAACCTCATGACATCATCAGGGGTTGTTTTTTCAGACTTTGATGCTCCCTGTCTGTAGCAACAGAAAACTACAGCAGTGTCTTTAAAGGCTGACTAGCACTCAGCAAAGTCTGTGGATCAGTGGAGTGCCCCTTTAGATATTCATTACTAGATGTGCAATTTCTGTGATTTGGATGTCAGGGCTAGGGAACAGGTGTCATCAATAGGGAGAGAAGGAAAGAGGAGAAGGCAGAAAGAGAGGAAGCTGCAAAGCCGACTGAAATGAAAGGACGAGGGAAGATTTGAGAGCAAAGTGCTGGAGGCCTGGCCAGGGAGCCAGAAAAGAAAGGACTGTATGAAATCGTGAACCCAGTGAGGGTTCTTTGACTCGAAGACCCTGCCAAGCGCACCACTTCTCCCCCCCCTCACCAGCCATCTCCCTCCCTTTGCTCACCTCACTCCACCCCCCACGCCGTGACTGTGTTGACGGCGCTGACACCCTCACCCTTTCACCTCGCATCCCGCTGTTCTCTACCTCCCTCCCCCGGGGGTCCACACCGCAGCACCTGTTCTCCTATTCATCCTCCTGCCCATCTCTCCATCCTCCAGTGCACCACTTCATCCACATGTCCTCATGAGGCATCCTGCTGTCGATAAAGCGTATACCGACAATGTCTCCTCATCCAATCGGACCTATGGCTTTTGCTGCACCTCCCCCACCATATCCTATCTAATAAACCAGAAAGGACAAGCTTAAGCCCCCCCCCTGAAAAAAACTGCCCTTACCTCTAGAACTTCATCTCCACCTGACATTAACATATGTCTCATATGATTCAGAGCAGAGCTACATCTGACATTAAGATACAACCCCTATATGTGTATTTCCCAACATAGGTCTCTCCCTTAGTTTTTCCCATCACTTCCTCTGATGATATTTAGAAGAAAATTAATATTGACAGGAAACACTTGCTCTTGTTCAGTCAGCTGCTCAGTCCCCAAGTATCCTCATAAATCCATATTGACAAGTGGGTTGCAGTCTGAGCCGCCCTCCACCTGTTTGTGAGTTTATTTCTGCGTAACACAATTGCTACATGCAGACGTGATCTGACCTTCAGTTTGCCCCTGGGTGCATTTACACCTGCAGCTGATCTGATTTTCCTCTATCAGATTATGATTTTATCAGGTTGTAGTTTGGTGCCAGGTGTAAAAGGGTTGTAACTAAGGGGAGGCATCACCTTTTCCATATGTCACTCGTTTCGGCTTTAATCCCTACATTGCACCTTTCCTTTTCTTTCGCACTTACTCCCCCATTTCTCTCCTCCACCTCGTGCCTCCCTTATACCACTTCCCTCACCTCTCATCCTTCAACAAGGCACCGCTCCTCCTCCTCTTCTTCCCTCTCCCTGGATCTCCTCTGTTCTCCTTCCCCTAAACCAATAAACTCAGCTCTCGAGAGCTCCCTTCACCTTTCCACCTCACCTTCCCTAATGCTCTTCCACCGACAACCCCCCCCCACACACACATACACACACACACACACACATACACATACACACCCCCACATCTCAGGCTGCTTTTCCCCCCGTGGTGAGCCTCGGTCTCAGGCCGCCTTCTCCAGGATGCTCCCTTGGTGAGAGGTCAGTGGTCTGGCTGTTTTCTCTGTTCCCCCCCTCAGCGATTCTCCAACCATGACTGGAGATCACAGAGTCTTTCATTCACTCTTGAACAGGCCGCCAAAGGGTTAAATATATACTTACATGTCTATTTTTTTACAGATCATTTTAGACAGCTGTGCTCGGTGCTTTGCTTCATGTTTTTTTGTGTGTTTGATCCCTTCAGCGTAAAATTGTAGCCCTCCATTTTTAAACATGGATTTTCACATTAATTAGCACAAAACAGATTACAAGACACCAGTGTCACTGGTGTTGCTATTGTTTCTCAAAATGAAGATCTTTATTATACTATATGCGGCAAAAAGGACACCACTCCGCTCCCTTTAGATTTCTGTCGGAAATATATTTTGTTTTCTTATTACGATTAACTGCCTTCACTTCACTTTTTTCTGATAGTATCAGACCAAGCAATGGTTTTATCTGTGAAAGTGTTTGAAGGGAATATGTGGTATTTTACATGACAAGTAACTTAAAACCAAAACACTATAACTTCCTACTTTGTTAAAATTGACTGAAGACCAAATCTGGCCTTTTGACATCTGTTTTACCTTATGAAAAATTTGATGCCATAGAAATGTGTTATTCTAAAAAATGAAAAGGAAAAGTGATTTTAAATAGAATACCAAGTAGCTCAAAATTTGAAAGAACATAAAAGAAATAAAAATCAAACAGCATTTTCTAGTTGTGGCTCACTGAGATGACCAGATTTATGAAATGAAAACCTGCAGCCTTTCTAGTTCGGCAGTCAATATATCATTTAAATAATGTTTTTTATCTACGAAATAGTCCCAGCTTCATGTATTTTGACCACGGAAACTGTTGAAGTGTAATAAAGGGTAAAGGCCGACTGAGTTGCCAAAATATGGTTTGATCCTGAAATTGGAAACTAAAAGACGTCTTCTGTAGGGGGTGTCCTTTGTCGCATATTTTTAAGACGCACTTTAAATATCTAAGAGAGATAAATATTACAGGTAAGGGTATTAAAACAGGACTAGTTGTATAAGACAGAAAATCTTCTGTTGTGGTTTTGACTCACAACCAATTTAATCTGGCCACTAATTTTTGTTTTTGCTATTTTTTTCATGATGCTTTAGCTTCTTCATAAACACACCTCATGTTCAAAGCCTGTGCAAAGAAACACACTTAAAGATATAAATGTTTAAACCGTTGTCAATACTGACATGTTACACATTGTTAGCTCAGAAAGACTCAAGACTCACAAACTATACAAAAGTATCATTAATTCAGATTTACCGGCATCATACACCAGCAAGACAGGGAAACGGCGGTGACTCCTACCTTCATGAAGTTAGTCAACAAACAAACAAACAAAAACAAAAAACGAAAGAACAGAAAGATTGGAAAAGTCTGTTTTATGGTTTTAGCTTTATTCCTGAAGTTGCGATAGCAGCCAGCCTCCTCAGCCTAAACAAGCGTAATGCTAGACGCCGATTCGTCTGATCTGCTGCCTGGTTTTCTCTCCTCTGTTTTTAATTCACACTTCGAGGTCGAGCTCAAACCAGGGACAAGCCACCAAAAACGGGGACAGTCGCGTTGAACCCTGAGGTTCGCTAGCAAGAGCCCTAGATGAAGCTAACAATTTTCCTGTTTCCTGTTATTGAATGAATTTTGTTTAGCAGAGAGGCAGTAGAAGCCATGTTTTCTGCCTGATTCATTTAGATAAGACGAAAGAAAGAAGAGAACATATGTTGTTAGTAGGTACATATTCTCAGTTTTATGGAAGAGCCATAAAACCATTGAAAATCAGTCTAAAATGGTGTCAAGTTAATGTTTAACAACTTTCATCTGTTGCACAGTTTGGTTTTTTAAAGAGCTTTTAAATTACAAACCCTCAGCTCCACTGTCTCTGTAGTTACCAACAATATGTAGCAGAATAATTCATTAAAACTAACTAAACATTTTTAGTAATGCTGTAGATACATATGTTAAACTATCTAGCATACTGGTAATATTTCTAATAATTATAATTTATAATTGTATTTTAATAATATGCTGATTTTAGCATGGCAGTATAGAATATGTAATGACTATTGTAACACAGCTTATAAATTATTATTAATATTACCAGTATGCTAGATGGTTTAAACATGGATTTAAAGTGTGGCAGAAAATGACATGAACTGATGATACTTGAGGGGGAAAAGTATTTATTTATTTATTTTTAGTTCATTCTATAGGGCTAATTAATTTGTAAACCAATTTAAACACTTTCAGTTGTAAAGGGATGTTATCATTTTTTATTTTCATCCCAGGTGAGAATGAGCTGTAGGAAAGAAATCACTTAATTGCTGAACCTATTAATTTAACATTCATTTGTTTAAATGTACTTTTGCAAAATTAATCACAAGATAAATTATCTTCAGAATTGCAAATCATAATGTATGCTGTTGTCCAGAGGACAGAGAAATCTGTTCTGTCACAGAGCGAATAATGAAAATGTGTCATCTTGGATGAGGAAGGCAGAGGCCCACTGCTCTTCAGAGAATTTCATTTTCTAATTCTCTGACAGACGCAGAGGGGGAGCAGAACACATGTACCTCCCCCTCACATACACCAATTACCACAATGAGCAAATGAAAGGCTGTGTCCCATCAGGGCCACCGTAGGGGGTAGAGAAAGAGAGAGGGTGTGTAGCAAGAGAAGGGGGGGGGGGTTATACATAATTGCCCCCCCTCCACACACACACACACACACACATACATACACATACATAACCAACAATCATCATCTGCTGTCACCGTTGTTGATAATCCCAGAGTTGTCTGTTCCGCTTTCGTGCAGATTGGCTCTCCCTGCTCGCATTCGCTCTCCTTGTTTTTTTATTTATTTATTTCATTATTATTATTATTATTATATTTCTCTGTCTCGCCATCAATTTCTTGTCTCGATTTCTCCATCATGCCATTTTACCCACTCCTCCGTCCTCCACATCAACTGTCACCGCGCTCAGTGACATTTTCACTCACTTAAGTTTTTACAAAAATAGCAGGTAAATTATATAGAAAGAGTCTGTTGGGTCAGTCAGGATGATTTGCAGCTTCACAACATCCGAACGAAAAACAACGACTTTACTGAGTACTTCTTGAAAACAGAATGAACCACCGATTAGTGCTTATATGATGGCAGTTGTTATATTTTACCCATAATTATTATACTATTTGGGTATTTGTATCTATTCTGTAAACAAAAACTGCATTTAGCTCAAGTATAAAATCCCACTAAAGAGCCTCTGCAGACTCATGAACTGAAAGCAACATTATTAAACTTGAATCTTTCTGTCTAATTTACAGCCGTGTGTGTATCTCTAGCATGCCAACACTAAAACCTAACCGTAAATCTCGGGGCCCACCTGACTGTGTGCTCTCACTGCGCTCAGCTGCAGCACAGTGTCTCTGGAGGCTAATTGAAGTCAACCACGGGGCACTACTAATGATCAGCCTACAGCGACCCTTGATGGTCTGTCATCTTTCTGTCTGCAGCCCTGCGTGGTATTTAGAAAGATCATGAAGGTGGAGGGAGAATGAGAGAAAAGCGAGGTAAAAGAAAAGAAGAAGAGGTGGAGGCGGGGGAGAAGGCCATAGGGTATAGGTAGTGGTGGGTGTCAGACAAATGATCCAGGTGATGAAATGACCACCACGCTGTGCAGGAAGTGGCCACATCTGGATCTGCGCACTTCCGCTCAGTGGCCATGATCCCTCCCTGAGCAAATTCACTAACACAGAATCGATATGAGCAGGTGGAGCAGGAGGTGGAGGGGGGATGGGAACTGTGGATGAGGTGAGAAGAGGAAGAGGAGGGAGGGTTACGGGGGGGTGGGGTGTGCGTGAAGGAGGGCATAGGAGAGGAGAGGAGAGGAATGAAAACTAAAAGGAAAGGTAAAAAAAAAAAGAGGATGCAAAAGAAAACTAGGGAGTGAAAGGGAAACGAAAGGAAAGGAAAAGAAGAAAGGAGAGGACAAAAGAGGAAGGTAAGAAAAAGGAGAGGGGAGAAAAGAAAAAGGGAGAGTTAAAGGAAAGGAAAAGACAAAAAAGGAGAAGACACCAAGAGATGAAAGAGGAAAGGAGTGAAAGAAAAAAGGAAAGAAGATGAGAAGAAAGGAAAGGAAATGTAGGAAAGGAAAGATAGTAACTAAAAGAATATGTTAAAAAAGAAGAGAGAAGAGCTGAGGACTGATTCGAAATATTAAGACGTATGAATTCCACTGATTTTATGGGCAAATTGTGTTGTAACAAAATCTACAACAATCAAAAAGACAGATGGTTTCTCGTGTTTTGTCTCATCAGTGTAGATTGTGTTGTTTTACGGCGACAGCTCGCGGCCCCTTGTGTTCTCACCGCTGGTCAACTGGAGCTCGTTTCTGCCCTCGTGGCATTTAGGTTTACGAGTCCCGGCCGGCATCAGTCAATATAACCTAAAAACAAGCACCGAGGCCCAGCCAGTCAGACGTAATGTCCTGAGCTTCATGAGAGCAGAGCCTCCGCAGACAAACAGAAAATGATTGGCCTTTACTGCATTTTGTGCCTTTAATTGTTGAATTCAGACAATGAAGTGAAACCAGCTCAATCTGTTTCATAGCTGTTATTATTAATATTTATACTCACATGCTGCAAAATGGACATGAACCAAAAAAAGCATAGAGAAAAATTACTTTTTTTCTGAAATAGGATATCCTTACAATTATCAGAGCTTTTTTAATTTGTTAATTAGAAAAAAAAAAAACAAAACAAAACAAACAAAACAACAAAAAAAAAAGATTTTCATCTGGTAACAAAATGAGACTATTTGACCAAAAAAAAACAAAAAAACAAAAACAGATAATTCTTATTGTCCTCATTGCTGCTTTTTTTAGTTTATTCAAATTCAAATGTTCATCATTTTCTTAAAAACCATGGACTGAAAAGAGGGAATTTAATTGATTACATGTTGAGACATACGCACAATAACAACAACACCTCTGTGAACCTCATGCTCATCTGCACTTTGTACGTCTGAGGGGTTTCTTTTCAATGACACCGAGTTAGATGGTATTTCAGGGTGTAGCTGTTGATTCGTCCACCGGCTGCAGGCGGTGTTATTCTGTTTTTAAAGCCCAATGCAAAGCCCCATCATCTCCACATTAACAGCTTTTGTCCATATGAAGTGGAAGCATGAATTAAGATAAACTCCTGTGACTCCCTTTTTGCATGTCATTAACATGAAATCTTATTTGAATTCATCATCATGAACAAGTAGTTAATGATTTGATTAGTGTAGCATATATGTAGAGGGAAATTATTCACATTGGATATGATGGAATATGATAAAAGGACCCTCCTCCTCCTCCTCCTCCTCTTCCTCCTCCTCCTCTGTATAAGAATTACATTTCACTAACTGGCCTTGACAACCTAATTGAACATCAGTCTAATATAGTCCATTACCAAAAGCGAAATGAAAGTCTGCTGTCTTTGAACGCTCATCAGCTTCATTGTGAACACTACTGTCTTCTCCTAGTCATTTCTCTCTTTGGCTCTGAATGAAAGGACCTTCATCCCAAAGTGAAGAGCATAACTTAGCCTGCTCTAATGACACAGAACTATTCAGCAGGCTGCCTATAATAGTTGGACCAGGGCTGGGAGAATAATAGTCCCAAACTCTCACCCTCCGAGCTTTTCTTCTGCACAAGTCTGAGTACATGCCGTGACCTAAGACCTCCAGAAAGACAGAGAGACAGAAATAACTAGAGCCAGTAAGTTATGTGAACTATGGGGAGCCCATTATTTCTTAATATGCTTTTTTAATGTGAAAATTAGAAGCAGACTGGACGTGGAGTTAATTCTCAATGTGTCATTCTGTGGTTGTGTGTGTGTGTGTGTGTGTGTGTGTGTGTGTGTGTGTGTGTGTGTGTGTGTGTGTGTGTGTGTGTTCTATTCAGGTCTTAAGAGCTCTTATCCCCGAGCAGTAAAACATGGAGCGCAGCACTCCACGACCCTGCCGGTCATTTCATCTACTTCCAAATGTCACAGTGTCACAGACCTTTGTTGAGATCAGCAAGCAGGGCAGCAGTGTGTGTGTGTGTGTGTGTGTGTGTGTGTGTGTGTACTGTAGTATACACATGAATGACCTGACAGCCAAGGTAAGAAAAAAATTAGAACAAAAAAAAAGGAAAAGAGAACGAGAACACTCAGATTTGATAACTTTATTGCTCTGCTGCGCCTCAGCTTTGCGACTTCCGTGTCACATTAAAAGCATCAGCCTGGGGAAGATGGCTGCCATTAAATACGAAGTCACACATCTTTACCATGTTGGCTGTAATTAAAGAGCAGGAACTCACAAAGGCTTGAAACAGCTCAGAGCTCAGATAAAACAAATGATGGAGAAACATGACAAACGTTGTAGAAAGTCCACATCCACCAATACATATCAGAGAAATATATAATTTGTATTTCTTGTTCCTTCTTCTCCTCCAGGACAGTAATGAGGTGGGAAAGCCGTGTCGGTCAGTATGTGGCATGGGACCGTTTACGTGGCATTAAATATTAATAGAAATAGAAGAACGGGGGAGAGGTCAGCGAGGCTGGAGCCAGCGATATTAACAGGAAATAGGATGGAGCAGAGACGCTGTAGGCGGGCTACAGCTAAACAAGCCATTATCATTCATTTACAGGATATTTGTCATTCACAACACAACCTGCACCCACAAATAGTGTTGTGATGTTTGGCTTGAACAACAGACAGCTGCTGAAAACAGACATGAAAACAGTTATCTCCCCACTTTATTCTCACTCATTTGCACTTTTCCCTTCCTCTCTCCTCTCCTTTCTTTGTCTTCCATTTTGTTTCCTTTTCGGCTCTTTCCTTCCTTCTTATTTCCTTTCTTTACCTTTTATCCTTTCTTTTTCCCTCACCTTTTAATTTTCTGTCTTCAATTCGTTCTTTTCCTCTTCTCTCCCTTCCCCCTTTTCCTCTCCTTATCTTTCATTCATTCTTTCCTTTCCCTCTCTTTTCCTCCTCTGATGTTTCTTTCCTTACCATTTAATTGATTTGCTTTCTTTTCTTTCTCTCCTCTCCTCAGCTCTCCTCCTTTCTTGCTTTCTTTCTCCTTTTTCCTTTCCTTTCCTTTCCTTTCCTTATCCTGCAGAGATCCAACTTTATTGGCAGAGCTTTACAGAGCCAATTCCAGTAGATTAAACCTGTGTCCTTTTACTCTTCTGTTATTAAAACAGCCGCTCTGTCACAACTGCTCAGCTCTGTGTGTGTGTGTCTGTGTGTGTTTGAGATCTCTCTCCACACTCCAGCCAAGCTTATAGTAGATCCACAGGGAAATGTTTATATATATGTGTGTGTGTGTGTGTGTGTGTATGTGTGTGTATGTGTGTGTGTGTGTGTGTTTGTGTATGTGTGTGTGTGTGTTGGTGGTTGGTTAATTCATCAAGGTTGCTTCCTCTCTCCCCTAGCATGCTGTTTCCTCGTTCTCCTGTTTGCATCAACACGACTGATTCATGTAATGAGATGAAATAAAGTGCAAATGCATGTAGGTTTGTGTTATAATGTGTTTATGCCTCAAGGTATGAAAAGGCTTCTCTCTTTAGATTTATGATCATTGATGATTAATGTTGATTTGTTATTACATCTTGACTATTTATTTCCCTTTCCAGAGACAGTTTCACCTCCTGACTTAGTCCTGTTCATTCCTGCACTAAATCTAAAAAAATGAACCTCAGTTATGACGTTACACTTGATCACTGGGCCGCTGTGGATAATCAGGGACCCTTCAGACTGTCGGACTTCACATCCAGTCTTTTGTTAAATTAAAAACAACACGACAACAGCCCTCACATTACTCTCTCAGCTACAGCATGACACATCGTGGAAGACTAGTGATTTTGTTGTTGTAAACTCACGTTCTTGACAACAAGTCACAGTCTACCTCAGTGAGTCACGCCTGCACTTCCTTCCTGTTGTCCACTTTCACCTGGTTCCTTTTGGTATTTGTTGCTGTTTTTTTTTTCTTCCAGCATCTATATTGTGGCTGCAGCGAACAATCATCATCAACTCCCTTCAAACTACATATGGTCTCAAACAACCTGTGTCACACTGTTTTAATATGTGCGTCCATGTTTTATATCCTTTATGAGAAACTAAAGGAAAATTATAATCCTTAAAACTTAACTTTGAGCAGTGTCTCTGTCAGAAATACATGAATGTGTCTTCTTCTAAATTTGTATAATTGAATCTGGGAATGACAGACTCCAACAATAACAATTTAAAAACGACTCTATAGACAGATAACAAAACAAACACATTTAATGGCTGTAATAGTCAATTTCAGCCACAACTTGACAAGAAATCTTTATTGTTATTAAACTTGAAAGGCAATGATCGAAAAAAAAATGTAACCACCCTTCCATCATGTGGATGCCTATGTAGAGGTAAGTCGTCTCATTATCTTATGAATTTATATCTCTGTGTGTTATTGTGTGAAGAGAACGTATATGAAAAACTGCACTACTCATGGATGAACACTATGGATATGGCAGAAGTGCTCGGCAACAAAAACTACACATCTGCCAAAACCAAGGGATAAAAATAATAATAATAATAATAATAATATTGTGTCCTTCTTTGCTGTCATCTCTTGCACATGACTTGTACTGTATACATTTTCTACTGTACCTGAAATAAAACGAGAGCCTGCAGCCCGTTGGTGTGAGCTGATTAATGTTCTGCGCTCTGTATATTCCACCCCATTGTACAACTCAGCCAGACTCCAACTGTGGCAATCAATTCAATCAGCAGCGCTTATGAACCCATTACAATCTAGCTGAGAGCAGACGGGGGCTGCATCCTTCAACTGGCCTCGGAGTAATTACTATTTAGTCAAGCCAAAAAGGATGGAAGGATGGTAGGAAGGATGGATGGATGGATGGATGGATGGATAGATAGATGATAGATAGGTGGGTGGGTAGACTAATAAAACATGTCCATAATGACTCGAATGTGACTGTGAATATGCATTAGAGCGATTGGGCAAAAAGAGTGGGAGTTGCGTTATTTACACCCCACCTCCCCCTCTCAGAGAACGCGGTAGCGGGTTGCCATGCCGACAAACGTTTACCATAGCAACCACACTGAATACTCCATCCCAATTCTGAAGGCCAGAGGTCTCACAGCACCGTGAGGATGTCTATGGGCCTTGAGGGCATAACATATGATGTTGGAAATTCACTGGTAGTAACACCAACAGAGGCGGCCCACCACTCCCACCTCATGCACAATTACAGGCTCAGCTTCCATCTGCACAGAAAAGAAAGAGGATTTAAAAAAAAAAAAATGCTCCAGGTGCAATTTTCAAATGTGCGTTTAAACCACTAACCTCTGGACGACCAGCATCTTTCTGTGTCAATCGGCTGGGAGTTGAGTGTAGGCACAGTCATGACGGTCTGGGGCCTTAAAATCACAGATGACGCATTTATTGTTCACGGTTTGTTTTTAACCCCTCAACATCGCAGCGTTTGCCTTTTATTTAAGTGGCCTTGAGGTTGGAACAATCTCATTCATGCTGCCATGCTCATACATACTCTGCACCAGCTTGTTCTGACACCTCATTAGACATTATGTAGATGTTCTGCACCATTTTATACAAATGTCCACTAAATTCACACTTGTCCGTCGGGTCACAGAGCTTAACCACAGCAAAATTTACATTTGTTTACATGTTTCTATTCTATTCCATTCAGCTCTATATATTTACAAGGACACAAAGACTTTTACTTTTACTTTTACGTTTACAGGCCTCTTTGACCAGCCTTGACCACAAACAGCCTAAGGTCCAGTGAAAAGCATATTAAAGTGAATGAATTAATGCACATTTAGGGGCCTCTTCAGATCTAAATTGTTATATTCAACATTAAATCTTGCATTTCAGAAACAAACAAACCTGATGTTGATAAAGACACGTCATATGCATTTTAAAGTGAAGCTTGTTGATTTTACTCATAATGAAAGGTGCTATATAATGTCGCCCTATAGCACATGTGTAAAATTCAGATAGCTTTTATCATCTAATGTCACCTCACAACATGACAAAGTAACTAAAATAAAATACAAAATGAGACAAATAATTACAAAAATAGTTTCTTTTATAACTATCACTGCCAAAGCTCAGCTTTTTTTTTTTTTTTATCATTAAAGCTCAGCCAAACAAGATCCTGCCAACTGACAGCATTGTGTTGGCCCTCTTGGCTCAGAGGAGACAGACTGGCTTGTGTTATAATATGGAATAAGTTGTCAAAGTTGTCACTTGATCAACACCGCAGTCCTGTTTCACTGTACAGCAAGTCCAGACTCAGATCTGTGATGTCAATAAGCAACAGTTTTCTGGGAGAGCAGCTGCACAGCTCCTCTGAGTAACAGCATTTTAATTCAGAGCAAATTGTTTTACAGCTGAAAAACTGTTTAATGATGTTGCCATTTCTTTTTTTTTTTTTTTTTTTTCATTTTTATGAAGCAATTAAAAATAGCCATATGGTCCAAGTATGGATCTATATTTTATACATTGTCTAAGATGTAGAGATCTACGCAAATTCAATAAAACTCCCAAAAGCCTCTGCTATGCACCAAATAATGATCAACATGTGGTTGGAATAGAAGATTTTGGTATTGTAGTAACACACACCACAGTCTTTTCTTCCAAATCAATCAACCAACCACTGAGATCAATACTTATAAAATTATTTTAAAGGAAGTGCTGACAAAAGACATTAAAAGAAGCAAAAGAAAAATCAAAAACAAGCAGCACTTAAAGATTAAAAAGATGTGAGCTGAGGTAGCTGCTGTAGTTGAGTCTCTGTTGACGTGACCGAAGACCAGAAATGTTACATGTGTTACTTATTGCAAATATTAATGTGTTAAGATCTCATATATTCAGAAAGCCTGTTCAACAGTCACTAAAAGCTGCTTCACTTTGCTTATTTTTGATTCTGGGAACACTGAGTAAACCTGTCCCTGATGTTTTGTTGACCAATCCATCCACCTCAACTTCCTTCCTCTCCCTCACAGCGTGTGGTGTCCCTCAGGGCTCTATTCATGGTCCCCTGTTGTTCGTGTTATATTGGCCTCACTGCTGCATGTCACTCCTTTTCTGAAGATGCTTTGCTACAGCTGCTTTATAAGCAGCAAAACTCTTGGCAAAGATGGTGATTATAGTCTTCAGCCAAAGATTAATATCAAAACTGTTTCCAACCATGTGGATATGGTTTTTTTTTTTTTTTTTTTTTTTAATTTTGGCATTTTACATTTTTTACATCTATGTTTAACATGTGAACGCATTATTCATGTTTGGAAATAATTCAACCCATGCTAACTTTGCCGTCATATGCTGACAGCCCCATTATGCCTACTGTAGCCAGACACTAATGAAGACAGACATGTAACATTATGTAGCCATCAAATTACTAAAGCGTGGAGTAGAAAAGAAGCCAGTCTGAGTCAAACTGGAGCTGTTTATGTAAATTGGCAGAAAAGGAGTTGGACTAACCTGTTGCAGTCGGCTGCAGAATAACACTGAAGAGCTGGTCAAAATTTAAAGGATGGTTTGATGGATACTCACCAGTTCTGGTCAGTTCATCTGTGAGGATTGCATTCACCTGTACACTGTGTACTGCAATTTACCATTCTGCGTGTGGGTTGTCAATGTGTGTTTATATACAGTATGTGGGGAGGGCCAGCAGTTTAACAGAGAGGGACTCATGCACTAATATGCATTTGATGCCAAACTAGATACTAAAAGAGAAACTCTGATTGCAACACATATAGAGGTGGTGTGACTTAGTTCTCTGCTCAGGATGCTGTTACTCCATTGCATCTTTGCTGCTATATTGTTGTTTAAATCTTATTTACAGAACCTTATATGACAGGGGGAAAATATACCTAATAGTCATACAATCCCCTAAGTGCTGTGACAGTAATACATCAAACCTTCTTATGCCCTCTGCTGTACAACCACTGTAACACAGTACAACGCAATCAATCACTTCATCATGTGAGCAGTATGTTCAACAGTTTACTTCACCCTTTGTGGAAGAATAAAACAACATGACATGACATTTGGTAGATGTTTTTATCCTAAGCAACTTTCAATGAAGGACATCAGTAAAGCTTCAGTGCAGTGGAGTGACTTGGTGCGAGTATTAAGTACTACGTAAATGAAATAAGTGCAGGAGACTATATAAGAAAGTGCAACAAAAGTGGCAATTAGTTCATCTCTGCTGTTTGTCATTGCAGTGTGTCTGGTAGACTGTGTGTACCATCAGTTATCATTAACAGCTTTGTCTTGCAGCCTCAATGACCAGACCCACAAACAGCCACATAACAACAGACATGCAACAACCACATGCTGGTTTATACTCAGGTGCAAATAAGTGATTTATTTTTCTAGCACAGACTTATTTTATTTTTAAAATATGTATGATGATTAAAATATAATGACATGATTTGTTTACTTTATGGTTAATTGTAAGGATAAATAAAAAAATTTTAGCCTGAAAATATTACTGTGATCTGGAACTAGGCTAATTAATAATATATAGTGTGTCTAAAATGCAGGGGATTGATGATATGAGCTGATCCAGTTTACTGAATTATTGTGACCTATTCAAAGTTGTTTTTTTTTTCCATCTAAACTCATGACGTAAGATATGCTTACTTTTACTTTGTGTCATATATATTGTAAACCACAGACACCTGTGTGTCAAAATCATTCACTGAAACAGCACACAGATCCAAATCAATTATGACATGCACCTCATGTCTGACAGGCAATATACACCGAGCAGCCGCAACGTTACAACACCCTGACAGATGTAGTGAATAACAATAATTATCTTGTTAAAATGACACCTGTCAAAGGGCAGGATATGTTAACCAGCAGGTAAACGGGCTGTAACTGTAAGGTTCTGAGTGATTTTGACAAGGGCAAAACTATGATGGCTAGACGACTGGGTCCAAACATCTCCTGGTGTTAGGACCTACCAAGTGGCGTCGCCTATTGGTTTGTGAGCTGCCGTTTTGAAGCCTCGACTTTGTTATTTGGTTGTAGCCATCTTGTTATTTCTTTTGAAACCATATTTGGAGAAGTTGACACCGAAGAGGAGTGAGGGATGGATCTGACCTGCTCTGGACCTTATCCTGATTGTCAGGCAGGAAGCCGTTTCTGGTACAGTCTGTCTATTTTCCTCTAAAGGGGACCATCATTTAAAAAATAAACATCATGTTGTATTGAAGACGACTAGAAACTAGAGACTGAGACCATAAACTCGTGAGGCAAACGTTCCACAGTCACTAAAAGTTACTTACCTTTGTTTGGTGATTCTGGGAACACTGAGTAAACCTGTCCCTGATGTTTTGTTGACCAATCCATCCACCCCAACTTCCTTCCTTTCCCTCACAGCGTGCAGTGTCCCTCAGGGCTCCATTCATGTCCCCCTGTTGTTCCTGTTCTATTGGCCTCACTGCTGCATGTCACTCCTTTTTGTAAGATGCTTTGTTACAGCTCTGCACAGACAACCTACTACAATAATCAAACAGAAATACAGATACTGAATTTCTATAAGTTATCATGACTGATCACTGTGTTTGCAGTTAAAGAGTCTCCAGCTACATCAGAGCTGTGGTTAACCCTTCTCTTAAAGCAAACGTTTACTGAGCTATGAAATATTAAAGTAGGGCCAGTTTCACATAGACTTCAATAAAATCTGACTGCTTTTGACAACCAGTGGAGTCGCCCCCTGATGGTCATTAGATAGAATGCAGGTTGAAGCCTCTTCAGCATTGGCTTCACTTCTCACCCCCTGGGCAGCCTTAATGCTGAGTTGTCAGTGTCAAAGCTCATCTCCACCCACAGGGAAACTGCCTACCATGGGCATGTGAAAAGAAAATGGTGACCTGGTTTGATGAATAGTGTGGCCTCTAATGTGTTTTACTTTATTTTATTTTACTTTTTGTATCTCTATTCTAAGCACTTTGTGACCACTGTCTGCAAAAAGTACCAACTAAATAAACTAAACTGCTTTTGCTTTGCATGGTGTGGCCTTTGAAACAACCTTGTCATAGCGAAGCATCCACGATGGAGAAGCAGGAAACATGTTTGGACAGATCTCCCAGTGGCTATAGATTAAGTAACTGTTTCCACACCTTAGTCCCATTTTGTGAAGGCGGCTTCTCACAGGAAATACCACAATTATCACTTCAGTGCCTTTCCATGCTATACAAGCCAGCAACACTCCTTCATGAGTGTTAGTTAACAAGAGCAACAATCTCACTCCGAGTTCCTTTGATGGGAAATGTCACCACTTTATTCAGACTTTCAATCCATCATCTTTAAGACTCAGCAGCCCCTGACATTGACAAATCTAAAGCTTTAAGTAAAAATTTACTGAGCCTTTGGTTGTAGTTCTCCACCAAACCTCATTCAAGCCTGTATGTGGCTGGGATGAGTCTATGCACTCACATTAATTGATTTGCATTGCTTATGTGCACACAATTTGCCTACCTCCTTTGTGCCCTGCGGCTTTATTATTTCAATTTTTTTTTTTTTTTTTTTAAATGTCCTGTTTGCAACAACCCTGCATTAACAGGTCATTATTCTGCCCGTTTAGCAGTTTGCAGTCTCTAATCCACCTTGCCTGTGGGAGGAAAATGTTTAATTAATTATTAATATATAAAAAAAAAAAAAAAAACAGATCAATCAATGATATGCTTATGGATGTATTTTAATAAAAATAAGTCTGTCAAAATTAAACAGAATACAATATTTCTTCTTTAACATGTTTCCAGTACATAGGTATTTTTTTCAATTATCATTTTTCCTTTTTTATATCATTTTAAAGGTTTTAAAAGTCATGCTAAGTAGAGGGTAACTCGTATCACAATTGTTTTTTTTTCTTTTCTTTTTCTTTTTTTTTTTTTTGCTAAAACTCAAAAGTCAAAATATGAAATTAAAATCATGATAGAAGTCAACTGTGCACAGCTTTTCTGTGATACCTAAATCCATTTCCCGGGCCTCTCCAGAAGAAGTCCATGTGGCTTCAGAGGCCTCGGGGCCCATTTCCAAAACGGTTCACATCCCTCCTTTCCTTAAAACAATCACTGATCACATCAGTGGCTATGTCTATGCAGGGAGTAGAGGAAGGGTGCATGGTAACAGCGCTGGGACGCAGCCCAGGCTCAAACACAAAGGACAGCTGGGAGACTTGTTCCCTACAGGTATGCAACAGAGGTTGTCTTTTACAGACAGGTGTGTGTGTGTTTGTGTGTGTAACATAAGTCCTTTACAGCTGTAGAAGCAGTTGTCAAGTGTATACTGCATGTGTAATTATTAGAATAGTTCCTATTATAGCAGAAGGTGTGTTTATAAAAAAAAAACAAAAAACAAAAAACAGCTTGGTATAAAGTTTGACCACATACCCTGTAGTAAACCCCACACTGCATACACACATCTCCAGCAGGCTATTATAGCTATGTTTTTTCTCTATCATAGATGGGAATTTGCTCATAAACGGAAATATACACTTCAGGGTGGATCCATGAGCCATTTTCCAGGTCACACAAAGCAGCCGGAGTGACAGTTTGCCACTAGACAACATTCAGTCATTGCTATTTGGTAGAAAATAGGTCCTGTGTAAAAACAAAAGTAAAATGTTTCAGATAAAGGGGATGGAACAATTGAGTTTTATTAAAATCAAAACCTAATTTGACTAATGATTAACATTGAAATGAGGTGCAGTCGAGTCAAGCGTTGTAATGAACTATAATCAGTTCAGACACAGAGACAGAAAGCAGATAATGATGATTTTGACCTTGCAAATTCACATCTGTTTATCAGTGAGATGAAGAATACACAATTATGGTTAAAATTAGATTCAAGCTTCTAAAACAGGAACCAACATGTCCAATATTAAACAAATAAACATAACTTTATATACAATAATTTAATAAATTATCAAAGCTGAACTCAGGCCCACTAATCTCCAGCTAGCTAGCTAGCTCATGTTAGCTACAACAACCTCAGCATAAACAAGTGTGTTCATGCTAATAGCTTGCTAATACACACAAAAAAGGTGTGTTTTTATGTATGCTGTTAACAAAGCTGTGTGACTTTTTCAGAATCACAACACTGTCAAGTTAACTCTGATTTAACCAGCTAATGTGAGCTGAGGCTTAGTAATTAGGCCAAGCTCAAACGTCAGCCTAGCTAGTTATCCACCTTGGTAGGTAGCATGTGTAGCCTTCATAAGTTAAAAAAAGACTGTGTTAATGAGCAGCAGCGACTAGCTGGGTGACTCAGAATTACTATCCTGCTGGTAAGTTTGCTAGCAAATAGGAGCGAGCTGGCTAATATTCAGTTCAGCTAAAATTCATTTGGATTTATTTAATGTTTTAGTTATTTAATATTGAACACTTTGGCCTCTGAAAGTGAGGAGTGGTTCGCAAAAGAAGCTGTAGCTGTAATTTACGTATGTTGTTGGGAGCTGCATGTGGTATTTGGTAGTTTTGTTACAACTAATGAAAATCTCCTTTACTCCTGTACAGAAGCAATGTAATGACCTCTTTGTTAATCTCATCGCGGCCAGCGGCGAACCTGATACTACCTTATTATACAAGGTAAAAAACATTCAGGGAAAATTTTGTCTTTTTGGGCAACACACTAAATAAATTTGACTTTACTATGTCTCTGTCCAGTGGCATCAAGAACATGGTCAAGTTTATGGTTGTTAGAGAAATGGAGGGGTTTCTGTGGGGAAAAATGCTTTTTCCCTACAGACAGGACTGATTTTAAGTGGTTTGAAATCAAAAAGAAAGAAAGACTGTGATTTAATTATCACAAAGTGCACCCTAAAATTAAAAAACCTTCCTGGTTGGCAAATGACTTCACCTATTTATTTGAAATTCTAATTGCAACAGCAGGTCAGACTGTGGACGACATAAAATAAAAAAAATAAAATAAAATAAAGACCCCTGGAGTGGATTGACTTTTAGCCATACACACAATATGCTTGTTAGTCTGCCTTTGATGCTGATTTTCTCTATGCTGGGCTCAAGGTGACCATGCCTGAGCTCTGCCACCTGCAACCACATCACTGATTGGTCGATGCTGTGATATTCACAGCAAAATTAAGGCTTCAACACTTACAGTATTTCAATTTAATCCCTTGCCATCACCCTGTCCCTCCCACTTACCAGTGTTTTCTGCTACAAAGCCCCTTCACTTATATTCTATGCTCAGGTGATATTTCTGAGAAATGGTCCTGCTCTTTAGCTACTAACCTGTTAGCTCACATTACTTCAATCTTAATCTTAATCTTAAAATAAGATTATATGACTAGCACTGGTTGTGGCAACAAAACGCAGTCTAGAAACTTCCAACTTTCTGGAATAATTGGGGACTCACTTTTCTCTTACATTTTTCTATCAGTGTTGGTGTTTACTACTGTACTGCATCAGCCCTGACCAGAGCTAATGATCTGCTCCACACAGTCAGAGGTGTTTTCATGCTGACAACTTGTTTGCTCGACCTATTTCAGACATGAATGCACTTCCAAGTGGATATTTCAAGGTAACAAAGGGCTCATACTTTGTTCTACAGAGTCTGTCTGTCTTCTTATTAAAAATGACGTAATGTATCTCAGGTTTTGTTAAGCCTGACTTACAGTTGTGGGGGTCACTGTGGCAACCAGCTGTAGATATTGTGGTCTGTGATATGGTGAACAACAACAATGTGAGTAAAATACTGATTGTAGGGAATCAAAATCCACCCATTAAAACAGAAGAAAAAATAAAAAGGGGAGTTACAATTTGTTTTGTCCAGGATGAGCACAACAAACTGACAAAAAAGGAACTTTTAAAAAAAAAAAAAAAAAAAAAAAAAGGCTAGATAAACAGAATAATAATTAATTATCTTTAAATAGTGTCACACGTTTCTTTATTTGATAATACTAAATTAAAAGGAAGCTTTCTTCTCTCTTGCTCTCCTCCAATCTTCTGCCTGTGCCGCTGACTTGGTCTGACGGACAGCCAAACACACCAATCACACGCATGCTCTTTCCTCCGTCGCCATGACAACTACCTGCTGGACATGCCTTCTCTCAGTGCTACTTAACATTAACCTGTGGAGAGACGGGTAATCATCTAAGCAAAGTGATGATTGATAGCGGGATTAAAAACAGCTTGCATTTATGTTTTTATACAGACATCCTGCTTCTGCATCTTCACTTTGTTTAGGGGTCATTTCTATGTCTTGTGAGTCTGTATCTTGTCCAGACGTTTTTCATGTTATGCATGTATGCACAGCGTAAGCAACAATTCAAAAGGAGGTGTCCCACTGATGGAAAATAATGAAAAGAGACTGTTGTGTCACACCCCCTGCTTTACAGTATTGCCATAATTATTCCATTAACTTCTATTCAGGACACCCAGCATGTAAAAATGTCACATGTCATGAAAAGCATGAAAGCTTTTGAAATTATTTAATGATAAGAGTTAACCCACTATCCACCAACATTGTGTAAACCATCAATACTGTTGCTATGGTTACTGCTAAATAGGCTAGCCTACCATGGGCACAGATTCAGAGCCATGATCACAATACTGGGCCGCATGCAAGAAACTTATCCTTATCATAAACCCCTCTACTTAAATCTGTGTATGACAATTTGATGAAAACCACTTGTCCATGAGATTTGATCATTAGCATAATCTCCTCCCTAAATCTGATGCATAAGGCCACGTATTCATTGACAAAAACTTTCCTGATTGAAGACGATTAAAGAATTAAAAAGAGAAAGGACAAATTTAGCAGTAGTCATATGAGAGGAGCTGAAACAAGCACAAAATTATAATAGTCCGTCTTACACCATGTAATCAATAACTGACAAATTGTGCCACAATTAAAGGGGTTTATTTGTCATCAAATTATGTTCTAAAATAAAATGATTTAGACAGGTGGTGGTTAAATGAGTGCCACGCTCATGAAGAGGGATAAGAGAATATATCTTATTACACCCCAGGTGATGTTACACAGTCAGGTGCAGAGGATACTGGACATCAACTATCATGAAGCCACTGAGGCAACTGTCAGAGGGCAACTAGTGAACTAATGAGTTAGTTGTGCCAAAATGTCAATAAATCCAATTAAATATTTTTAAGTTCATTGAAAAAATGTTACTGAATTAATCTAGAAAAATTATACTTTAGTTGATTTTGGATTAATAAACAAAACAAAATTCAGATGATCCCATTTATATATTATATCATAATTATTCTAATTCTTAAATTTAAGCAAGTGTTTCCCCTGTGGACAAAGTATCAGTACAAGACTCATACAACTGGTTTGAATCAGTTCTAAATATGAAAACATTGGGGAAAGCTTCAAATTCTCATACTCATACATGCTACGTATGAGTAAATCTGCACTAGGTTGCTTGCATGAGGCCCGCTGTGTACTATATACCTTTTTACCAAACAAATAGCAGTTTGCCAGAAACAAAAACTGCCCATATCCATGGTACAAATAGTTTGAAGATAATTCACTCACCTGGACCAGGGCTAGTGCAAAAAGTTGTCTACTCTGGCAAAGGAGCAGGAACCAGACCGGACTCGGGCCATGAGCTGAACACACTCTGTGGCCTGACCCAGTGCTAACATCAGTGGAGGCTGCTTAGGCAGATTTTGGGACTCTAGAGCAGAAAAACACAACAAGGCCGGTGTGTGATACATTGGAAATCTTCTTAATATGAACTGTTAAAGAGAGTGATATTGAGTTTTCCTTTTTATTTTTCTGTTTGAGTGTTTGTCTGTCTGTTTCTTTGGGGGTGTATTTAAAAAAATCAAAAAGGAGAAGAACAATGCATCAATGCACGTGTTTCTGTGTACAAGTCTAAATTTTACTATCAAGTTAGACATTATCTGTTATTTTTGCCTTTTTCTGTTATTCTCACGGGACCATAGCGATGCTATGGTTTGCACTAGTCATATTTGTTCCTTCGTTGTTCGGCTTTGTGTCTGTCAGAGATTTCACAGCCTATTTTTCTAGCTTCAAAAGAAGTAGTTTGTACAAACCAAAAAAAAATAATTTAACAGAAATAGAGCAGATAATTTCATTTAATTTGTATGCATAATTCTGCTTATGCAGTATGCCAGAAAACTCAGAAGAGAGAAGCATTATACTGATTGTACTGTCACATCCATGTCTAGTGCAGTAGATGATTTTAAAGGTGGGACATGGGCCTGAACTACAGGCAGAATGTCTCATTTCTTTCGCATGACTGTGCATTAACTTGGAGTTAAGGTATTCAAAAAACTGCTGGTGTTTGAAGACATATGTCAGTCGAACACAGTGTGTGTGTGTGTGTGTGTGTGTGTGTGTGTGTACGCTCTTTACCCAGTATGGCGCTATTGAGAGCGGAGCAGAGTGATTCTCTCTGCGTGGGATCTAACTGCTGGCCAACGGGACAGTTCCACGGGTCTGAGTACGCTAACAGGCTGAATGCATCCTACACAGAGAGATGGAACACAACATGAATAACACTGCAGTGCATTCATTCCCAGCTCCCTTAGCTGGAATTTACTGTAGCTGCATCATTTGGCCCTGAAACCACTTTGTCCACAAGCTGTATGTTCATTGACTGTGTGTGTGTGAAGACCAGATGTTATGGTTGTTCAGTATTAATGACTGTACATCGGCCGTTGGAATAAACAAAAATACCACCTATCACAGTTGCACGTTTTCTTGAAGCCCAGTGTTTTAGTTCTTCAGCACAGCATGGTATATTTTTTATATATATGAATCACACAGGTGTCAGTGGTCATTAAAGGCAGCAGTTACCAACAAACGTACATTTCCCGCAGTGAATGGCAAAGACCAAATCAATAGATGTGTAGATACATGACTAAAACACAGAGCTGCATCATCTTCATCAGATAAAGGCATTCGCATGACTCTATTTGAATGAATCTCACTCACTGAGGAATTGGGCGCACGTTCACAAGCCTCATTTCCACTTCCACAATTTAACTATAATTGGATGAACACACTCCTTGAATCCATCAGTTTGCAAACAAAAACACTGTCCGTGCCACAAGGTATCAGGCATGGCACAGAAGAGAATGACAACAAAGAAACACAATTTCACCTATTGTTGGTCGGATTACAGACGGGTTTACAGCCCTGCTTTACTCTGAACTGTTTGTCGAGGCTAAAGACGTAATTAAGCAGTTAGACAGTTTACAGAATGCCTCACAATAAATAATATATATAAAATAGATATAAAAATAAACAATGCCTAAGGAAACATTGAGCTCACAAAAGACTGTGTGAAATATGCACAGTCTCACATTGTGTGTTCATAAATACCAATTCATGTGCAGGAAGTGGCGTACATATGGTTTCTCAATGCATGCATCATTTATAGGTTTAATTCATAGGTTTCAATGAGTGAGTGGTGAATATAACCACACATCTGACAGGTAAAAGACACCGATACTCTTTATGTTATCAGGTGGATAGATGTCTACTGAGCAGAACTTATTGAGCGGACACTATAGCAGTGTATAGGAGAGCTGTCACTTTGTTTGGAGTCTTGCTGCCCCCTGGTGGTTACTAAACTAAATGCTGCTCTTATTTGGAAATGTGGCTTGTATTTCTATGGGTCTGCTTTGTTGTGATGGAAGATGCAATTATGTAATAAGTGTAAAATTCATATGAAGGACACCCATTAGAAAACAGCATCATAACAATTATAGTGCAGTTTGTATTGTGTTGCCAGGGACTTTATTGTGCTCAGAGTGGCTGCTTATAAATCACAGAGCCGCCTCCTGTACTCTGGAGAACTGGAACAACAGCTCCACTTGTTATAGTTGGGACTCTCTCTGCTTTATTACCCTAAATAAAATGTCGCTCCACTTCCAGCAGGGTATACAGAATACTGTGACCTCTTCAGCTCAGCTCTGGCATCACTTTATGTTCAGTTGTAGCACAGCTGTTTGCTGTGCACGTGGAGTTATGAGTGTGTACCTGTAACATCTTCTTGTGTGTGGCGTTTTTGCCGTACTCGCGGCACAGCTGTTCGTTGAGCGCCTGCAGCTCCCGTCCAAACTGGATCATCCTCTCTGTGGCTGCCTGGTTCCCTCCACAAAGCTGTTTGCCATTACTACAACCCTCATCTGCTGGCAATGGACACACACACACACAAAAGTTACGATATGTTGTAAAATACTCATGTGGAAATCTGGACTATAGTGTAAATGGTGAGGAATACAACAAAGCACACGAAGGGAAGATTAAATAATAAAGAACAAGACAAAAGCAGTTAAGTTGCAGGAGTATGTAAAGCTGTTGTCTATGTGTGTAGGTGTGTGTGTACCTGTGACCCCATTGCCAATGCTGTTGTCATCTGGCTGAAGGATCTCTTCATGTTTGTATGTCCCATTCATGATTCGCGCTGAGGAGCCCTCAACAACCCCATTGGTATAGTGCTCTGCTTCTATCTCCATCTCACTGTCACTATACACACGTAATACATACATACAGATAACGAGACAATGACACACAGAAATAGAACATATGAAGGATGTTTGTAAACAAACTATTATTTTTTTTAATTTAAAGCTCCAAGTATCTCAACCATCGACTCATCACGTAGAAAAAAAACTGACTTAATATGATACTGAACTGAGTTCATCATATAAAAACATCTTTTACCAGTGCCCTTTGACCTTTTTGACTATCATTCTTACATGTTATTAAATTCACTCATCACTTGTTTAGATATCCAGTCAGGTGTTAAATTTAATTACATCAGTGGCTGGTATATTAGTCATTTGTCTTTTATGTTCACTTCTCTTATTTATACAGTATTTAAGGGGAAACTATTGTTATAGGGACAGCTCTCATTGTAACCTATATTATCACTGTGAAACCCTATCAATCATAATGCCATTGTCAAGTTCAGCTGTTGGACACGAGATTCAACCCTCTCCACTTTTTACTCTTGTAGTCTCACAAATCCAAATGAGGTAGCTGAGGTAGTGATGTAACGCAATTTAGTTCCCTATACCAGAAAAACTACCAGTCATGATTGATTGAACAACCATCTAGCCAAGCGCACCCATTTGACCAATTCAGGAGTCCAGCAAAGAGGAAACAGTTACTACTACAGTAAAGTAACACATGTATGCTGACACAGGACGGGTTGCTGTGCTCATGTCCCACCTGCAGAACCCACACAATTTAAAAATGGCTGCTCCACCGCTGCTCAGGGCACTGGTTCAACAACAACATGCAAAAAAGTCCCTAATCACCTTGCCAGAATGAGCAATTCATGGATAATAAATGATTCCCATGTGGCCCACTTAATGATGGACTGTCATAAGAACCCTGATAATAATGAGCACATCCTCCATCACCTCTATTCATCTAATACCAGTGCCAGAGCCCACATCAACACCTCTTTCCTGCAGTGCCACCATGTCTGAGTTTGATCCAGACTGCTGTGATACCAACTGACAGGCACTTCTCACCTGGTTTCCTGGGTGCTGTTGGCGCTGTGCGGCTGGCTCTTGGTGGAATCAGAGGAGTTGGACTCAGAGTAGTTGACTGAGGAAGGGGAGGAGGAGGTGGAGGAGGAGGCAGAGGAGGACGCGCTGGGATACTTGACACTGCTGCTACCAGTACCGCTGTGGCTCTTTGACTTATTGGGAGGGGTCACCCCATTACTGCAGGTAGGGCTGTCTGCTCCTGTGTGGAGGACGATGGTGATAGTTGGATGGATGACAAAAAACAAGAATAACAAATTTCTTTAAGTGACTGAAAAAATAATTGCCTTTGGTGACTGTTTTTTTGGTCAGTGTATTTGTGCATTATGTTGCGTGTGTACCTCCAGTGTGCAGGTGTGTGTTGCTGGCTCCATGGCGGGGGCTAAGGCTGGGTGAGCCGGGGTAACTGTCCTGGGACTTAGGCGAGCGAATTGTCAAGCAGCGAACCTCACTGTCTGTACCGTTCACCATCTCCACAAACTGACGACACCTGAAGCACAGAGCATGCAGGTGTTACTGGTAAATACTGAGTTTATGTATTCAAGCAGAGAATATGGCAGGTTAATCACTACCTTTTCACATGGTAGAGGTAGAAAATCAATCCTTTGCTTTCCAGATGATTTATTGTTACAGCACTTGCCCTGAGTCTGAGCTTAACCATCAACACACAGCTATGCTGACTTACTTCAACATGAATAGTAGGTTGGGGTTGTGCTCTAACAGGCCGGGATAAAGCTGCTGAGTAGCTTCTATGGCTTCGCCCACCCGTCCTGCCAGCACCAGCTTCTGTATTCCTATTACACAAAAACAAAAAAAAAAAACAAGATGCTATTTACAGCATATCGATCAAAAGGCATCATGCTCTCACAGCACACATTTGATAGAGGCCAGTGCATCATTCATGGAGACCACAGGTCATTTGGGACAGACAATATCCAGAGTATCTAAGTCTGGATTTGTTTTGTTTGTTGTCCATAGTCTGGGTTTGCCTGCAGAAAGGTATTTCTTTATGGTTCATGGTTAACAGAGAAACTTTAACGGCACTAAACCCAGAACTTTCTTTGGTGCTGTTAAATGAAGTAATACAGTAGATAAAATCTGGAACAAGTCAAGTGTGTGTGGCTGGTTTGTTCACTCACTCTGTCTGTTCTTTATAGATGTCTGGTCCTCTTGTATCATGGTCTCTGTGGCTCTGGCGAAGGCTGTTGCGGTGGCACAGTACCCATGGTGCACCAGGTAGCTCGACACCATGCTATAGACAAAACATTTAAAAATTGGTTTAAATTATGAGTATGGAAGTGCTAAACATTTACATTTGTGGTTTTCTATACTAACCCACCACCCTACACTGTCCTGAGTGGTTGCAGACTGAAAAGAAAGTGTACGTTTGTGTGGGTGGTGGGTTGTGGTTTTGAGGACTTGGTCATGAATCTTACTTCTGCAGGACAGCCTGCCATTCTCCCAGTCTTTCTCCTATGGGGAAGCGAGCGATCATGCCGTGGATCTTGGCCCGCCATTCACTCATGTAGTCCTCAATGTCAAAGACAAACGGCTGCTGGCCAAAGTTAGCATCTACGATCTCACCCGGGGTCTGAAGGCCCACAGTGGGGTACAGATTGGGCTAGTACATAAGACAGAAAGTAACTTGGGTTAAAAGACTTAATTTCTGTATTTTTGAACATTGCTATAAATAATTTATAAAATACTGAATAATATATTTAGTGTCTTTATAGTCCTGTATTAGACCAAATTAGTTTGTCTACCTACAGCTTACCTCCTTGATTCCTTTATCAATACATAGGAGATAGATAGGAAGGTAGATAGAAAGATGGCAATGTATTTTATTTATCCTGAGGAAAATGCATGTATCAAGCAGGACAATAGAGCAAAGAGATTACAAGGTAAAAAAAAAAAAAAAATCACTGGATAAATAGATCCTTTTTATATAATTGATTCACAAATCACACAAATATGTCAGTTTTGTAAGGAAACCTCAAGATACGTAGAGTTCCTGTCATAGAAAACTGTTGAATGGATAAACAGGCTGGCTAACAGCACAAACTGTGAACAAACTCTTTACTAGTCCGACTTTAAACTATAGTGATCAGACACATTGTACCTCGTCTGTTGGCATGTGCAGAAGCCACCAACAGGACATGAAATTAACCAACACCCGGATGAATGCTGTTCAGGTTTGACAGGGGTTGGTAACTCCATCTGCTCCTGCAGCCACTGTGGCCAGCAGCCAACTGAGGTTTTCACTCCCTGTTCTATTCTTGCAACAAATTTGGTTGGTAAAACCGTTAAAGTGGCTGTTTTTTTTTTCAGGGGAATGTTCCAGTTACTGTGTCCACTAGACAAAGAGAATAAGTTTCCAAGCCAACTGCCAAGAAAAGCTGCAATTAGATATGGACCTGCTTGGCTGATATCCAGTTATTCAGTTTGTCAGCCTCTACAGTTACAGGAAACCAATAAGGATGATATGGGCTCGGTATCATAACACTGGCCTAATGTGTAGGTCACTGTGATACATGTCTACTTTATTCAGGAACAAAAAAAACAAAACAAAACAAAACAAAAAAACTAATTTTCCCCAAGCATTTTCTCTAAAAACAAACAAGGAGGGATTTGAATTGTTCAATTAACTGTAATTAAAAGTACTTTATGGTCATCAAACAGCTGCAGAATCAAAACTGAAATCAGATAAGAAGCTATTGGATACTTACAGGAAGGTCTGTGAAAGCTACACCTAAAAGAAAAGAGGAAAAACAGTTAAAGTTAAGTATAAATGTACTGTTATAGATGGCAACTCAGTCAACTAAGCAAAAACAATATTATAAAAAAGTATCTTTTAATATACAACTCCACATTCATATACAAATAGATATCATATTCACCAACCTAAACTGATGCCATTTTTGGTGTAAAAGCAAGTGTTGTTTATGAGGTTAACGCAGCAGCCAATCACGTCCCCCGTGGTGAACGTTGGGCCGTATGGTTGGCCGGTCCCAGAGGAGCAGAAGGAGTGGCCGTCATCTCCGTGGTAACCGTACGAGTGCTTGTCCCATCCTAAAAATAGGACGAGGATTAGGATTAATGTTTTACTTTATACTTGACCTCTTATGATAAAATGTGTTGTGAGTCAAACCCCTGGGGACTAACAACACAGCTAAAGGCTGTGAAATATGCCTGTTGTTTTAAAACTGACTGCACACATGGAGTTTGAACAGTTTCTGACTCCACCAGAGCATTTGAGGTGAAGTGACTTGCTCGAGGTCGCTCTGAGCAGCGGCTTCTGCCAAAGGAAGGGAGACAGTTACTCATTGACTTCTGCTGCTCAGATTTTCCCATCTGACTACCACTGCCTGCAAGGCGTCTCATGAAAATTCACACACACACACACACACACACACACACACACACACACACACACACTCTTTGTGACTCTTTGACATGTGGTGCAGTGCTATGAATGACCAGCAGGAGGACCTGGTCTATGAAAAGAAACTGGTGAGTCACTGCCATCAGGAACAGTGGCACAGGAGGCTGAACCAGGAGAGGATAGAGGGAGAGGAGAGGATGTTATGATTGGCTCATTAAACTCCTGTATTTCTTGTTCCTGCTGGTTTTGATGCATGTGAATGCAACTCAGAGCTATTTATTCTTACTGCAGCTGTAAAGTAAAACACTCACTCTGTGTAATGTGCTGTGTATTAGGTAATGCTTTGTTTTCCTGGCCTGTCATTTCCTCATAATATCTTCAGATGTTTTGAAGAAGCATAAATTCACTGACATAAATGATAAAACAACAGCAGAGATGACTTTGACTTGTCATAGTAACAGTGATTAATTATAACATCAACAAGGAACTGCATCTAATAGCACTAACAATGGCTGTGGTATTGTGAACAATGAACCATCATGCTGAACATCAGGATGATGCTACATTAACCTGAGGATCATTTATTTCATTTTTACACCTGTGCTTTTCTTTCTCTGACATATCAAATGTCTTCCACGAAGAAGGTCAGTTAGTTCAGTTTCAGCTAATATCTTACCCTTAATTCGTGGTGTTACCTACAGCAGTGGCTCTCAATCCTGTTTGGCTTGAGACCTCGTCACAGGTTAAAGCTTCAGAGTGGATGTGAAAGGAAGTTTCTTATCTCTTTAAAGGAATACACTCATTTGCTTTCTACCACATCACACCACTCACATGTTGTCTGACAATTTCATAATGACAACAAGAATACAGTAAATCACTGGAAGATAATTAGTTAAAGAATGTATCCACCATAAATCCACCAACTATTATATCCACATGTTGGGTTTTGTATGGATTAAACAAACAAGTTTTTTTGTTAAGCTAACCAACCATCTCCTGGCTCTAGCTTCATGTTCGATAGTACAGACATGAGAGCAGAGTGGATCTTCTCATCTGGTTGAGAGTCTAAATAGAAACCAGCTTGTGATGGGATCACACCAGCTGTGACGCCCATCAACATGTTCACCCCGACCCAGGAGTATTCAATTATTACTACATTATTTATACGAGCTATTACTTGACTTCTCAGTGCTCATGAGTCAGTTCACACCCGTCTTTAATCTCAACTCTGGATCTCTTAATTTTGATCTAAACTACACAAGTCTGTATACTTGTGACAGTTGTGACAAAGACACAGAGATACTGTATAAAAGTACTCAAAACTAAGTGCTTTACGCCACCCCCCCTCCAAATTCCATGCACAAAACAACTAAAGCTAAATAAATAAATGACACAATGAAAACAGGGACTGAAGAGAGACTCAAATATCTCTTGAATTTGTAACGATGAAAGACCAGAGGCCAGATAAAACTGTAAAAATTCAGAGAAGAAAAATAAGAAGGTAACAGTGTGTGAGAAAAGTGAGTGAGATGTGTTAAAGTGAGTAAAACCAGCAGCATAAAACTTATAAATAAATAGGCAATTAATAAAATTGAATGAAAAACCAGATAGAACACACACACGGATGAGCAGTTGTTGAGAAAATCAGGGGAGGGAGACATTATTAAATTATTAGCACAAACATCTTTCTAATAGAGAAAACAAGACTTCAATTACTTCAGTAAATCCAAACTGGCTGATTCATGTCTAGATAAATAAATGAATGGTTGGATCTTCAAAAGATGAGATCTGCAACGGGACTCCTTCACAGCAACAGAAAACAACATCATCAGAGATTCACGTTCAGACATTTGGATTTCAGGCACTTCATTGAGTTTTTGCTGGAAATTCCTCCTCCTGTGGCAAAAAAAGGACCTGAACCTGACAGCGTGCGGTTTCAGCTCGCTGCCGATCTGTCACTGTCTCTCCTCAATCACAGCTTGTCTGTCGTTGCCAAAAAGCAAAGCGGGGTTAGTGAAAGTAGGTCGTGAGTGAGCCGAGATATTAGATGCGTACTTGTATGAGTGAATGTGTTATCCGTGAGCATTAAAAAAAAAAAAAAAAAAAAAAAAAAAGTAACCTAAGACAAATGTGGTTGTTTGTATTTATTTCAAGTGCAATTGTGCGTTTCTTTTAACTTAGTGTTCTTGCACTCTCCATCCATTCCTTTGTGTACATGTATATATACTCCTCTGCGTGTGTGTGTGTTGAGGTATTAGATTAATCTGCTGACAGGGATATTGCCTCTAAAGCCAGGCTCACTGCTCCAACATGCTAATGAAATGGGCAGGCCTCCACAGCAGGATCAGACACAGAGGTCAGCAGTGGAGAACAATATACTATTAAGGGACACACACACACACACACACACACACACACACACACACACACACACATAAATGTATGATCTCATCAGCACATACAGTAGACGTGCAAATGGTCATACAAGTATGCACAAACACCACACATCGGAGTGGGAACAAACACAAACAAGTACACTCAGAGATGCAATCAGTCAGTCCAGGACACACCGATAAATCCACAGAGTTCGGAACAAACACACACTGGCACACAAACACACTGAGTCAGTCAGAGTTAAGGCAATCAACAGTAATCTGTCTACCAGGGCTACAGACCATCTGTGGTGGAATCCTAGCAACCAAAAATATTTTCATAACTAATGTGTGAGCAGGTTTGAAAAACATGTCTGTCCACACAACACTGTTCTACGCTGTTCCACCATTTGTGTGACATTTGACACATGTGAATCAAGAAGAGAGGGGAATGAATGATCTTTGTGTGTGTGTGTGTGTGTGTGTGTGTGTGTGTGTGTGTGTGTGTGTGTGTGTGTGTGTGTGTGGATCTAGAGTCTGCTGAACTGGCTGCCCCAGTGTCCACAGCATTCCACAAACCTCGGTCACTGGACAGATCTTGACTGGTCAATAAGCAGGACGCACGGCCCCAGACAGGCCTGGAAAACCCACAATGTGATTGGTCAGAGCAGAGGAGCGGTCTGATTGGCTGGGAGAGGCGAGGGGCTTTACTCGGGCTCTCGGCTGCTATATGGCTACTACACTTCCTCCTATGTCATCAGAGATTGCTGAACCATTCACAGATGTCATTGTGTGTGTGTGTGTGTGTGTATGTGTGTGTGTGTGTGTGTGTGTGTGTGTACTGTCTGAATGGACATTGTGGGCCCAGTGTTAAGGGCACAAGAAGATAGATGAAGCCAAAACAGAAAGATATTCACTGTGCAGAAAATTTGCTTTTAAGAGGAGGTGGGGGGTTGAGCAGTGATTTTATTCCTGATGTTTTGCTTTAAGCTAAATTCTGAAAAAAATAAAACTTTCCCCTGGTTTGACACATCAAAGTCTGTTTACTCATCATAAGGAGTATAACTGTGTGTAACCTGTGGCTCAGGAAGAGGGTTGTCATAAAATAAAAAATAACCCTGATGATGTCAAAGTGATGTCCAAGTTTCCTCAGTTTGAATGTGAGATATTATTAAGAAAAAGACAACCTCACACACTGGACATTAGAATACATATGAAGACTGATACATGTAGTTTACCACACAAGGAGGATCCAATGAAAGACTATTGAGTTGCATTGTGGGAAGATGATGGATTCAGCATTTTGGGTTCTTAAAGGTATATTGAGTTTATTACCACTAGTGCTGTCACAGAGCTATTCTACACAGCTGGTGATGGTAAAATGGCAATAGAGTCAGTGAAGAAGAATAGCAGTGTAACAAAGGTACAGTTTTAAAGGATACACCCAATGTATTTTGGTGAATAAAACTAAACTGAACATGTGTTTGTTTGTAAGACAGCTCCACGGGGCAACTATAACCCAAACTAGGGACTAAAATTCAGAATATCTTGGCCTCTTGTGTCTTGAATTTTTTTATACAAGTTAAATACTAATTGCTGGCGTATGTTTTGTTTGTACAGTCAACACAAGTTCATTCAGCTGTCAATAATAATAGGTAGGTTTAACCACATGTTGCTATAGTGAGTAAAGAACTGAGTACAAACTTACACTGCCTGGTTATTTTTGTCATAGCCCGTGTAGTGAAAATTGGTGACCAACACCCTTAAATATGTAGGGAACACATTCTCAAAAAAGTGCTATAAACAAAAATGCATATTCATTCAACTGGGTGTGGGCTGAGGCCTACACCCAAAATACAATTCTATCTAAAATACTGGGCAATCTATCACTACAAAGTGAAGCAGTGTTTGTCTTAAGTTGGATCAGTCCGAGGTCAGACGCAAGCTCGAGTCAACATCATCTGTCACTGCTCAGTGACATGTCCTGACATGTTCTTTCTGCAGCTGTCAGGCTGTTCAGACCAAATCCACAGACCACATACAATTACTATAGCAAAGCCAGACGTCATCTCCTCCTGCTTTCCTGCCCAAATCTCATAAATGTTGGCAAACTCTGCAGATACATCCACCAAACTAACATTCATCAAGACAATTTCTCCCAATAACCCAAAAATATCTGCAGAATGAAAACTATGAATTAGTGTTTCTTATTAACCCTGTTTACATAATATATAAGAAATCTCCCTGCTCTGTCATGTTAAGTCTAAAGTAAACCACACTCAAAGCATTATCAATGTTTGACTGTAATCTGAGCCAATGGGGTCAAAGGGCTGGAACCATGGGCCAATAAGTAATTAGAATTGTTAAGGGTTGAGGTTTGGGCCAGCCCCTCCAGAGCTGCTTAATCGTACTATGCAGACTGTCCTGTGTGTAGTCGAAATTGAACAAAAGAGGAGAGTGCTGCAGGATGTTGTTCTCCTAAGTTTGCCAATACGCTGGTCCGATCTGCTAAGTGGCTGATATTCTGGCTCCAGACCAGCAAGCCAATGCTGGATGTTGGCGTGATGAAACACTGGCCATACACGCTGCTCATGTTGACTAACCTTGGGAATCCTTATTTCACCCCATCTCGCAGACTGTTCCAGCCACAGATTCCCGCATGTTGTTCTGCCATCTTTGCACCAATAAATCCTCACACCCACCCGTTGTAATGTCCTTAAATTTATTTCACCACAGATCTATCGGCCAAATGCCCATCTGTCCATCCCCCCTATACCTCGTGTGTTACGGTGACATAATTCACATTACTCACCAGGCAGCCTGTTCATGTTGACCCCCTGGGCAGACAGACCGATGCCCATGTACCTACACACAAAAACAAAAAGAGAAATTCAATCATCAGTAGATTTTACACATTGCATAGCATCCGCCCACATTTTAACATGTCTGTAATCAGTATCAGCTCCCTGTGATTCCTACAGTAATTTAGGTGCTTTGGTCTTGTCTCTGGTTAACTTTGAAGAATTTTCAGATAAAGCTCTGGATCAAAGTTTGATGCGTCAGGCAGAGGTAACTTTGAACACACCATCTTTGATCTCCTTTCATATCCCAAATGTAAAAAAAAAAAAAAAATAGTTATTGCAGAGTGAACTGCCTCCAAGGAAGAGTCTAAACTAAAAGTGGCAGTGGGGGTTGAAGCTTCGGGGTCATCACTGACATCATAAGAGACTGGCCTGCATCCTCTTCATGTAAGCAAGAAAACAACAGCAAAGCTCTTTACTCAATTCAACTAGTCATCAGTATTGTTAGTTGACCACATCTGGCACAGTTTCAGCTCACTTTGGCACTTGCTGATTTCATCGCTTAAATCCCAAGAGTAAATTTGTGGTGTGAGGAGAATGAGTGGATATGAAGGTTAAGACACGAAGGCTGTGGACTGGAAGATGCTTTCAGTTCTATTTCTGTACCAAAGAAGCGAACCAACCAAGACAACCAATAATACCATCCCTACACCAATGCTACCAGCGTGCCTATAAACGTTGTTGTGATAGGGGTTAGCCAAGTGATGAAATTAATAAAACTAACACTCATGTACAACAACAGAACTTATACTACGTTATGCATCTTCTTACAAAAAATTATTTCAGTCAAACTAAAAAAATCTTAATGAGCCTTTGACCAGATTATGAAATGAAGCCTCTATTGAAAGAACCTGTCTAAAGCCCTTTGTCTGTGCTGCCCCAGATTAAACAGTACATTGGGATGTTCACTGGAGAGGTCTGAGTCATGAGCCTGGCTTTCACTCAAAGGCACCTACAAACAAGACTGAAATGCACAATGTCATAACAATAGCAATGACAATTTTTCTTCCTCGCCCACTTGCAGGAAGTTTTTTTTCCATAGACAGTTTATTAATTGCTGTTCCACATGTACTTTACATGCTCGCCTGTCCCTGTGAACCATGCTACTGAAATTAAAGACATCTCAAAGCATCTCACAATATTTGAACCTATTTGCCCATTCACATGGGTCATACATGGAGTATATCATGGTCAAACATTACTTATGTTTTGTAGGTCTGGACAGTCAGTAAACCTAAACTTCACCACTTGAGAGAATTGGTTTAGATTGACCAATAAAACACAATCAACCATCTGTTTTAAATGGTGAACTTTGGTGTTTTTGATTTGTCAATTTATTTGGCCAAAAATGTAATAAGCAAAATGAAAAATGTTGAGTTTCACCCCTTCACTGTGCGACTGTTACTACGCACACTACTGCGTATGCTACTGCATATGCTACTATGTGTTATGATATGAATCATAGGTTCATGTACCGAATGCAAAGGTTGAAAGACTGTGTTTTGGTCACTTGCCAACACTACATCCAGCCAATTAAGGAGAGACAGCTAATGCTAATTAGACTGTTCCTTTCTACTATGTGCAACAAACAGTAAGTGTGCTGATTAAACTGTGATTTAAACAATGTAACACACAATAGTCATAATATCATTACAGTTTATATTTCACTACACACAAATTTAAGAAAATTTAAGGCTTTTAGTCCATGTTGTTCATGAGAGACGCCTGAGGCCAAAATATTGAGACTTTTTTTGATTTTGGAAATCAGTATCATATCATATTTGGATTTGGGTTTCAGTTCATTGCCCAGTTTCAGTGGTACACCTTCTAAATACACTCATATTACATGTTATTATAGCGGAATGTCATGGCATCAGTTTTTCCTCTCATACCGCATCTATCTGCACCATAAGAATGGAAGGAATGTCAATTGTGCTGTGTTTCTGTGTGTCGTTACTTCATATTATACTTAAGTGTGAATTCAACATGTTAAGATCTGTTGCTGGTCCAGTAAACCACACAACTCCATGTGATCGCACTGCTGTCTGGTGTTTTAGCCAAGTTGATCTGGAAGACCTTCCTATTTATGGTTAAGGTGGTAGTTACACACAGACACGCCCACATAGCAGTTGTCTTTTACACCACTCTTTTGTTCTGTCTCACCCTGAGCTGCTTAACTGGAACTCCAGAGTGTGAACAGTGTATAACGTAACATGAGATTTTTATTGGGGAGGTTGGAGGAGGCTTTTGGTACCAATACAAAGTACAGGTCAGACGGTGAGGTTGGGAAGCCAGGAATCTAAACACCTGCTAAAGTAATATCAGTGTTACTGGTACTGATCAACAACCCCATCGATCCCAGCAGATGCTTTAGCTAAAGGGCACTAACGTAGGCTGCTTAAACCATATGGCACATTTTGAAAGTAACAAGTTATATTTATTAGCTTTCCACTCTGTAAACATTTGACTTTTTTGACCATAGGTTGATGACATCATTCAGTAACATTAGTCAATGGATGAAAGGGACATTGGTCAATAACTGTCATTTAGATTCTTCCAGGGACTCTTAATAAAAGTCAAGTCTATGTAAATCAGGACTACAGAGAAGGAATCACCTCACTGTTGAATTGTGAAACTAATTCAGCTACTTTTGGCAACAACTTTAGGAACATGTTTGGTGTCCTGTTCTGGGTCAAACATCACATTTAGATAAATATGGTGCACCTAAGATGATTTTGAATGGATCATGGCTTGCTGCTAAAGTTGTAACATCCCAATTTTCCTCATGTAGCAGAGGTCGCGAGTGACATCTTTGGAAGCACTGTTTGTCTGTATTTGGCAAGTCATAATAAGATGCTGCTTTTACACAGACTCAAGGTGAGAGAAATGCTGCTTAAGCAAGTTTTCAAATTTGCAACCCACCAAAGTGACCCAGAAATGTCAGACCCTAAGAGACCAATCCCAAGAAACGATAAGTAGAAGATGAATAAAGACGCGATATCATAAAATCTTTGACACAAAATGGAGGACAATACAATAACAGAACAGAGGCAGGCCTATGCTTGAAAACATTAGAATACATATGAAATAATACTTTGTAATGGTGCTGACACTTTATTGATAAACTGCTATGATGCTGTAACACATTGAAACACAAATTGTCATGGTTACAGCCGTGCCTCCTGTTTATTGCTTGTCTTTCTAGTGCTTCCCTTTCCCCCGTGCCTCGTGTACGTCCTTCTCTTTCTGTGTGTGTGTGTGTGTGTGTGTGTGTGTGTGTGTGTTCCTCTCCCTCTACCGGGTACTTGCATGCTGATGAGCCTGTACACCTGCACACCATCTACTCATCAACTCAGGAGTATATCAACCCCAGTTCTTCACCCACTCATCTCCAGCTCGTTGTTTCAGCCAGAGTGGCAGATCACGTTCTCAGGAGCTGAGTGTTGACTCTCTTGTTCACTGAAATATTGCTGTGTCCCCCTGTGCCACAGGATCATAGCATCCCCACTCTGTGCTGCTTCCCCAGCCACCAGCTTCCCCTCAGCCCTCTGCCTTCGCCTGCTGTAATCCTCACCTCCATCTACCTTCACTCTCTGAGCAGACCATCAACTCTGAGTCCATGTCCAGCATTTGGTTAAACTCTATCAAAAATCATGTAGCTTACTGAAGGTATGAGGACATCAGTGAGGCCATGAACATGCTAGCTAGCAACTGCTGGATTTAGCATATCAACTTACTAGAATTGGATATATAGCATCTAAACAGTTAGTTCCTTTGCACACTAAAGTTAGCATTACAACATATCTCCGTGCGGTGTGTTCATGTGATAATATGTAATGTTTAGCATATCGGTACATAAACAGCCTATCATGAACATTTTAACCAGGATGTCAGCATTATGCTAATTTTTAGCATCTTAATATTTACATTTATATTACATTTACTGATTTGGCAGACATTTTTTATCCAAAGCAACTTCCAGTTGAAAAACATCAATAAAGCTTCAATCTATTTTTCGATTTCACTGCCATTTAGCATATTAGCATGCTTCAACCCTCAGGCCAATCCTTCCAAAAATTGTTAAGGACAACCAAACAACCTACAATGCATCCCAAAAAATTGCAGCTTTAAAATTGAGATAAATTAAACTTAATGGATGTTATTGCTAATTGAAAATAACTTATCATTTGTAGCTGAAGGTATTTACAGAGTAACTGGATGGAGTTTCTTTTTTTTCAGTCTTTCAGATTGGACAAACGACTAACTGCTATAGTGCACATTTAACTGCAGTGCACTTCTAACTGCCCGAGAAATCAGTGTGTGAACAGGTTGCTTGCTTGAGGAGAACTTTGTTCTCATGAGATTGTCTCCTGTGATAATATTCTTAGAAAACTGCCAATGCAGTCCAGTGATCCATGAACCTGAGCGTGAAGTTGAGACTTCACATAGCACAAAGAAAAGGTACAGTGTCAATATTAAGAGAGAAATAGTGACAGATACAAAGCTAGAGAGGGTTTCTTTAGTATCATAGCACACATGCACTGAAGCTTGTCCAGAATTCAGTCTACTTACCCATCTCGACCTTTGCTGACAATCTTAACTTCAAAGTAGTAGATCCCACAGGCAGCGGGGATTGGGTGTGTGGCTCGCACTGATGCTGCGTCCTTGTGGTTCTTGCCGTGACCTGGAAGAGGGGAAATACAAGGTGATGCAAAATATCCACAATATATACTTTAATGTAAGGATGATGTCTTCTGTGTATTTAAGTAGCACTGTCTGAGGTGGCTTTCAGCTCCACAGAAAAGAGCTAGGCCCACAGGTTAGCCTGTCACTTGCATTATTATTTAACCTGTAAATGGAGCTTTACAATAACATTGGGCCTGTATTTTCCCACTGATACTCTACTAAACTAAAGCTGTTAAAGAAAAAAAGACACCGAAAAATTTAACCAGCACAGGCAACGCAAACTGCAGTTTTGTTTGTTTATAATGGCTCCAACAAGGTTTAGGGCTGGGCAATCAACTGATAAAGTGTGAAAAGCAACATTTAGAACCTCTCATTGACTTTATCTTTCTCATGCCGATTAAATCGGTCAATACTTTCCTCAGTGGACAAACTGTCCCCTTAAGAATATTACTTCATGTTCAGTCACTCAAAGTGAAGTTGGCGATACAAATGACACAAGTGCAAACTATGAGCCTTATGATTATAACTAAACAGAATGTCATGCCTGTTGTTTGGGACTTTTTGGCTTCAGCAAGGAGACTGAATTAAAAAAAAAAAAAAAAAAAACAGCAAATGAAAACATGAGAAAAGCTATTTCCGTGATCACATTGTTGATAATTAAGAGTCCATGGCTCAAAAAAGACAGAGACCAATGAGACCAGTCATATCACACAGCCCTTGTGTTAAGCATCTTCAAAATGGTAGCGATTGGATCTAAAAGCAATGTAGCAAGTCTAACTGTAGCTTTAAACTGCAAAAAAAAAAAAAAAAAAAAAAAAAACTGTCAGATGTGGCAGAGTAACATTATCAAAAAGTCAACTTCTTTCCAGAAAAATAAAATGTATGTATGTGTATTGTTATGTATTGTTTTTTTCATTTTATTTTTTTTTTCACATTTTCAGAATCTACAAATAAATTTGGGGCATGATCACGCCGTCTAATTTGGCTTTCTGCAGACTATCTATTGATGGACTCCACAGTGTACAGAGCTCAAGCTGCCAGACTTTTAACCAAAACTAAGAGAAGTGATCACATGACTCATGTTTTAGCCTCCTTGCAACTGTCCCAGTATGTTTTGGCATTTATTTTAGAATTTAACTGTTTACTTTTATGGTTATTCTTGGCTTCTTTCCGTCCTATATCTCTGACCTTTTAGAGCCTTATGTGCTGATACGAACTCAGGCAGAGGTCCTGTATCTGTACCAGAAGCACGGCTGAAGACTAAAGGGTACAGAGGCCCTAGAATGATCTGTCTGAGGAAATCAGGCCGGCTGACTCAGTCCCTTCTTGAAACATGAGATTTTTTTCCTGATTTTACTTTCTCTCAACTGTCTTTGCACTTCTCATCCTTTTACTTCTTTCACTTCCACTTTTTGTATTTTCCTACACTGAATTTGTTTTCACTCATTTTCACTGAGTTGGTTTCTATACTTATTCGGATCCGTTTTCTTTCTAAATCTGATGATTTTATAACTTGTCTGTTATATTTCACAGCCTTGTAAAGCACTCTGAAACTTGAATTTTAAAAAGTGGTCTATAAATAAAGATTGTATTATACTCCTTCATCTGAGCATGCCAACAAAACTCACAAATCTGTCGTCCAGTCAGGCTATAAAATATCCAACCAGCTGACCAAAGCCTGACTGCCCTATGTACAAGCTATAGCATTACCCTGATGTGGGGCCACGTCAGTCATGCGACATTATGTTAGTTAATGATTTACTGTACTTTCGTCAGTTTTTCACACATCCCCAAGGCTGTGTTTGATGAACAAGTTCTTCCTCTTTCATACTTGATTTTCTGGGATGTCTTGTCAATCCACATATCAGATCAGTCATATCTAACACTTAAACTTGATGTACTGGAAGCTACAATGAAATGAAAAAAACAAACAAAAAAACAAACAAAAAACAAAATGATCCATCCAGCAGATGAAGCTCAAACAGAACTGATTTTCTTCCAACAAACAATACATTTGTTAATGTGACTTTTCTTTAACAGTAAAAATGCATTGATTTTTGTGTGTATGTGTGTGCAAAGATAACACAGTCTATACACAGTTTGTAGAAACGACGTAAACAACAGGGTCATAGGGCTCATGTATTGTGTCTGGACCATTTCGATTCAAGCACAACACTCATTACTGTTTGTCATTCTATATTCAGACGGCTTCTTATGCAATCCCTCGGGTCCTGAGAGAGAATCTGTGTTCAGCAGTGTGTTGTATAACTGCAATTTAGCCTCTACAGTTAGCATGTGTATCTGTTACATGTGATCACACCACTAAGATCTCTTGTCGTGACACATTACAAGTCACTGTGAGCTCTGATTGTATGTTGGGGTATGTTGATGTATGAAATTCAGAAAGGCTACAACCTCACACACAGCAGCTGGTTGAAGGCAGACATATTGAGGCTCATGTTGGTTTTGTGAGTGAGGGGACAGACAGAGCATGGAAGCTCCATCTACTAACATAAAGCCAACTGTGATCGGGACAAATAACAATGATCAAAAATTCTAGTGACTGAAATTAAGCTTGGTCATCTCATCTATAATTAACTGCATGTAATGTTTATGCTTGCGGCATCACAAATTGGACAACAATGTTTTTACCAAGCAAACGTTACCTGATATTATTGTGACAGTGATATTGAAGTGAAGTACATTAGGGTTTCTAAGGCATTGTTAATACATACAACAAACCCATATGTGTGAATCAATGGCATCAAGGAAAACTGACCTCGAACACTCTCAAATACACTGTGATTAACATGTTAATTGCATGTGACCAGCATGCTTGGTCATGTGTACGTTGTATGTGTTTATGATTGTCCGGTCCAATGGTTGCAGCAACATTCATGCTATCTATTTTTAGCTTCTCCTCATGAAGTTGTCAGTAGGCCAACAGGTCTCTTTACAACTGCATAGATGGGTAGGGGAAATGGCTGCTACTTATAACAACAACCCTCCACCTCCTAAATTAGAAATTTTGCATTTGTACAAGGATTTTGATTGATTGATTTTTTGCACATTGTTGGTGATTAGGAGAAACTGGCTAATGGTGTAAAAATGTCATTCACCCCCAGCTACAGCAACAGCCATTACTTCACTAATGCTACAAATTGAAACCTGGACCTATGTCAGCATGTTATTTGACTAAAATACTGAGACAAAACTGTTATCTGAGAAGGAGCACCAGTGCAGCAGTGTCACAAATACTTCAGCTGTTATGTGACATCAAACCTCCACCAAAAGTCAAGGATCACAGGTCAATTGCTTGCTGGGTAAGCAGCAGTCCCCACCTCAGGTTCTGTCCTTGGCCTCATAAACAGGAGAAAGTGCAAAACCTACCAGTTCAGTTCTAGCAAATGCAACAAAGGTCACATCGCCACAATGCCCTCTGTCTTGTCCAGTCCACAGCAGCAGCAGCAGCAGCAAAGGAGTGAGTAGTGCAATGTTGTTCATGAAGTCAAGGTAAAAATCCATGTGAATCCTGGAAGAATTAAAGGATACTACTGTGGTGGCTACAAGCTATGCAAGATGCAGAAAATCATCCAAACAGCTTGAAGAGGACATACTGGACATTGGACACAGTAGAGGTCAGTGGTGGTGAAATCTATGACACCACTGTTTCATTAGAATCACCACCATTCAAGTGGTCTTACTTTCAGTTTTTAACATGATGTCTCCCTCACACTCATGCCTCAGGTCTTGCATGTCACAGTATAAGAAGCACAGTACACAGCAGTAAATCACTAAATCCCCAATGGCTGAATTCCATTTAGCTGCTTCAGTTTGAGGGTCCTGGTATTGTACACCATGGCTCACTACTGGCACACTGTCATGTCTTACTTGAACACAACAGAGCAATTGTTGCTGTTATTGGTAAGTCTGTGCTATTTTACCACGATAAGTCAGGATATCTGCTGTGAAAAATGCCTGTTGTTTGGTCTGTAAATGCAGCAGGCCCCTCAAACAAAAATGCCAAGTGCTTACAACCCTTATCAAGAAAATAGGAACATCTATTGCTCTGGCTAATACTGGCTTCACAGACAGGCTCTGCTGTACTCACAACACCCAAACACTGAACAGATGTAATGGCTTCATGCAGTAGAGGTTAAAGCAAGGGCCATGTGCAAACATGCCTTTAAATATCTTGAGGAACTGGAAGCGGGTTATGATGATTGTCCCGTCACAAGAGCTTCGGACACTGATGCATTTAGACAAGATGTTATAATAGGTCATCTGAGAACCTGTCTCTGTTAATGCCAACCTTGGATATGTAGTAATAACAAAACTTATATAAACAATATAGTTCTTTTATGTTAAAACATCCATAAACCATGATTATGGTAATAAATTTGGATGTGGAACAGTTGCTAGTGCTGCTGATTTTACTTTGGGAAGGATAAAGTGACTTGTGGACAGGTGGAGCTGGGGCTCAAAACACCAACTCTGTGGGTTATGTTCACCATATCTCATTTATCTCTTTAGCCAAACTTGCCCTGTATTTTAGTCGTACATAGAATATATGTGTTGTGTAATTACCTGTGTTGCTTGACCCAGTTTCAACCTTAGCAGAGGTCTATTCAACCACATAAACTGAACACACACAAGCATGAATGACATGAGCCATTTAAACTATGAACTAGGAAAATATCAAAAATGTTGCTGGGGTTGCCTTAGAAAATAGAGAGCAAGGGAATTTGATTTACAGAGACATTTCACATTATTACATTAATAAATGATTATGGCTAGACTTCACCATACTTTGAAAGGACGTGGAGCCAATTTAGCAGCTAATAACAAGGGCATAAGCTTCCGAATGGCATCACAACATAAAGACACAATTGAGGTACAGTAGCTATGGTTTAAAACAATTTACTGCAGTGTAAAGTACAGGGGTCCGAGCCTTATTCCAGTGTTCTTTAAGGAAATCGCTCCATGTACAGGAGCATCACCTACCTAAGATACAACTTTGATGAGCAAATTTAATCCTCAAGCATTACTTGACTATCGCTTTCTTGTTTCTGCAGTATCTTTGTTTTTTTGTTTTCGTTAGAGTGAATCTGATGGATTTGGGATTAGTCCAAGGTGTCCTGAATGAGCAGCTCTGGGATTCGGACCAATGGGGCTGTTAATATGAGCAATTAGGTCCTTGTATAACTGGACAAAAACTTTGTCTTCAATCCCAAAGCACAGCCAAGAATTGGAGGATGCCCAGTCCTCCCTGCTGGCTACAGGATTGCATGTCATATTTTTGCAGATGATGCATTTCTTTTAGCTTTGTCAGGCTGTGACCTACATCAGTTTTGGGGATAAGGGACAACACCTCATGGTTCATGTCAGAAGTAGGTAAAGTATGCACAGTGGATTTGGAGGAAAATGCAACCACAATTGCAAAAGCTTGAAACTGCATTTCCCGCAATGAAGTTTCATCACCTATCAGTGTCTATGAGGTTTTGTGCAAACTGTGCGTACATCCCAAAATTAGGACCACAGACTGTATGCCCCATTAAAAACCATAAAAAAAATAGAAACATCTATTGTTCTGCACAATACTAGCTTCACTCAGACAGGTTATGCTGTCTAAATGAAGTTGTGTATATATATATATATATATATATACACACACACACACACACATACATACACACACACAGATGGGTGATTATTAACAAAAATGACAGACCTGACAGACATAATACCTTATACTTCTCTGACAAAACCAACTTTTTGTTTTTTTATTTATGCTCTTTCATAAATTATTTATTTCCTATACTCATCTTAGTCATCCTGGAGGACAATCAAAAGATGCAATGGATGCTAGACAATGTATAACAGCACAAACAACACTATACAGTACGCTACACATGGAATGTTTTACTTCCTATATATAGCCCCACCTGTCAAGCAGCTGATTGTGTCTTTCCATATATTGATCCTTAGGGTCTATTAAAAGAACAATGAAATCACCACTGCTTCAGAATAAAGTGGAAGAATTATAACTGACCCAAATTCTGAGGTTTTCATAAAAAAATAATATCACTCAACCGGTGTATTCAGACACTATGCCAAAATGTTTGATTATATGTGTTGCAGTGTTTATTTATGTGTCTACCAGTTTAGACTCGGTAGATTAATCTGCATCTGTGTACAACAAGACTAGGTAGACATTGTGTGGCCTTGAACAGAGAAAATTGGCACACTGGTCAAAATAGCATCCAAACCCCAAGGGTGAAGGAACAGAGCAGGAGCTGGAACAACCAAGAGGCAAAAATTATCCTACAAACTACAGAATAGACCTACTTATAGCATCATCCCTGAACAATTGTGCAGTGTCACTTAATCTGTGCCATTTTCATAGACATTAAGACTCAATGCTCCAAATAAACCCAATATGAGATGACATGCCTTATCTTAAGTCATACTTGGAGCCATTTTGAGCCAATGCCACAGCTGTGACAAGTGCATGGGTAATTTTCAGTAACCCTGATTCAAATGTCAGGTAAGATGGAAAAACCTTTGCTATGACTGTCACACCATAAACAGAAATCTGTATTAGTAGCCACAAAATGTGCATTGTGTGTATGTACATCACTAAAAAATATGATTAATTATATCAAATTAAACCATTGTTTGTATTAACAACAGCATCCTGATCAGTAATGCATTAAATAATCTGTGGGTTATATCAGGATATCTTCCAGTGAGTCTCCATTTGAACAAATAATAAAGCCTCCCTGTTATTCATAAACAGCAGGCCCATTACTACGTATGTGCCAAATAAGCCTCTCAAAATGGGTTACACAGCCCGCCTGCATCCTCTCATCCTCTGCATGTTTCACTGATGTAAACAGCCAACAAGGCCCAAAGTGGCCTTGCAATGCCTCTGTGGAGATTTTTCATAGCCTCAGATGCAGGACTAGCTTGCCTGCGGGGCTGTCCTGACATGTCGCCTGACGAAAAATAACAGCGCCGTGAAAAGACTGAGAACAGGACTTCACACAGATGTCACTTTGTTTTGATTTAGGGGCTGGATACGTAAAATAATCCATCTGACAGGCCTGGTAGACCATACTAACAGCTTTGAGCCAGTTGAATAACTAACAAACTGCGCCGCGTGACGAGCAAAGTTGCTGTTATCGTGAATCTTTGTTTTTTTTTTTTTTTACGAGACTCAAGATTTATTAAAAAAATATCGGTACACCTGGCCTAAAGCAATGCGCAGAGGCCTCCTCACTCACAGCAGCTGTTAAAAACAAGCTGGCTGCCTGCTGGAGGTTGGATATGAGACTGTTGTTGTGCTCAGGGCACATACATATCTGAATGGAGCTGAACCGGTTGCTTCCAGACTGGAAAAAATGATTTACGAATTCTGGAAAAGAGTTCTAGAAAACACTGCCACTGAAATCACGCGAGAAAACACAACAATGCCATATTTATCCTATTTTGGTGCTTGTTGTGGTCAAAATCTAAACAACTGCAGCGTTAAACACTCAGCACTGCGTTGTAAATTGTTAACAAGTTTGGCCTGTGTCTATCATGTAGCCGGCGATATAACAGTTTTCAACACAATATCAGGCACAAGGAACAGCTAGGTTAGCTAACGTTAGCTTGTTAGCCACGAAGGCTAACTACTGTACTTGCCTAAGAGATAGCTTGATGTTAGCTTGCTCATGTTTGTTAAATACCATTAGTTAGCTTATTGGCAACCCCCATCCCCTGCCTGCGACGTTATTGCTGCCAATGCCCCCCTTTCCAGGACAAAACTGGGGATAACGTCAGCTGCACTGTCAGTTAACTGAAAACAAATAAACGGTAACGGTCACAAACGGTAAATAAACAAAAGGGAGCCGTATGTTGAAGGTGAATTTCAGTGGGGTGCTAATAAGACCAACTGTCAGGGTTGGCGAGTTCACTGTCACTCATTTAGACATTCCTCTGCTCATTTGTGCAACAAAGCAAGGTTATAGGAGAGGAGAAGCAGCTCAGACTAGATTTACCAGGACTGCACACACACATACACAGTCAACATAATCGCATACCGTGTGTGTGTGTGTGTGTGTGTGTGCGACTGAAAAAGAGACCCCCCCCCCTCCCGGTACCAACAGTGACAGATTTGAGCAGAGACCTTGTGCTGCTCGTTCAGACCCATCAGGTCTGACCCGGCTCTCTAACCTTTGTAATGGACCCGCAGGTTGTTCTGTGACAGCCCAATATAGCTGTATTTATCCTTGGGGCTCCAGGATCGGGGTAAAGGGGTCTCGTCCTCGTTCACAGCCGGGTAGAGCCGTTTCAGCCGCTCGTTCAGTTCGTGTTCCTGGTAATTAAAAGCAGGATCCCCCAACGGCAGGCTTCCCGCTCCGAGCTCTGCCATTTTGGCCTCTGTTTTGGTGTCTTACTCTTCGTTTCTTTCTATCCAAAGCCCCGTGTCAGTTCGCTGGAGCTGTAGGCTGAGAGTGAGAGGGACTGAGGGGAGAAAATAGCAGCGGTGTGACATCCCCGGATAAGCAGCAGAATGTACTGTAGGCTGAAACAGTGCCGTGTGGGTACTGTAGTCCAGCTGCCCGCTCGCTTTTATGCTAATCTCTCTAGAAATGACTACACAGCTCCACTGCGGTGACCCTGTCTTAGGGCTTCCACTGACACAGGTAGCTAGGAAATGTAGTTTTTGTTTTTGTTTTTTTTTAACTGCTAACTTTATAGACAGTGTTATTTTTTTTTATTTATAAACATTATACACCTTAATCATCATCTCTTATTTTAGCCATACGTGTCATGTGCATGAGAGAAGCTGGAATTAAAATATCTTTGCTTGTAAGGTGAACATGCATTCACAGGATCACTGTATGACTGTGTGATACATGCAAAATGTGCCAGTTACTAGAGACACACAATCGCTGTTAAAATAATTTTAGCATATGATGTGTCTTTTTTTTAATCTTTTGTTCAGTTTCATATAACATAATAATTACTGGAAGTTGTTGTTTGTGTGATAGGTTACCCGTTTCATTATTTATTATCATATATATATGTTACTCAGCCTAATTAGAGTTAATGACTCATATATATAGTTCACATAGATTATTAACTTTCGAATTGACAAAATAAATAAATGAAAACTATACTTTCCCGTGGTTAGCGTCTGTCTATTCTCTTTTTAAGGATTTTTTTTTTAAATTTAAACGATTTAAAAAGTTAGGCGCGCCACGGTCTACTCAGTGGGTCTTGTGACGTCGTCATCGTTACTATGGAAACAGTGCCACAACGCTATTACCTGCGATTCCAAACTCAAGTTAAAAAGAGCAAAGAGCTTGTTATGTTATTATTTAGCCTTTATATAATCGCTGGAGATGTCACCATACAAAGATATTAAATTCCCACCTTTAACGCCGTCCCAAAAACAAAGGCAAGTGATTAAGATATCGCCATATGAAATATTGTGAACATTATATTATTTTAAGTATAGTGCTTAACTAGCTTAATAACCTAACAAACTAACTGGGTCTGTTCGTGTTTATTTTAGAGTTACATATGGCCAGAGTGTTCAAAATGGCCTTATCCAGACATCAGAGGAAAGACAAGAAAAAAGTGTCCAGCCATCTGCAGCGAGACAGGTAAGCAAACACGTTATCAAACCTTCATGGTAAATTTACTCTATCTTTATGTTACTGAAAAAATGTGTTTGTGCGTTTGTGATATAAACTCTGCCTTGTTAGTTGTGCTCAACAGGAAGCAGTTACATTTATGCAGGCCTGGGAAGAAAGCCCCAACTATTGATGCTCCTGGAGAGCTATGTGGATAAGGAGCTGCATGCTATTAGCCCCCTGGAGCCAAAGTTTCAGCAACTGAAACTACAGGTGCTGTGGTTTAATTTGAGAATAAACATGGAAAAAAGTATCATGCGTATGTCCTTGATTGGACATTTGTTGTTGTTGTTTGTCTGTGTCCAGGTCTACCGAGATGTCTTTGGTCGTTTCACCAAAGAGTTCAAAACCTACCAACCCCTTCTCTCTGCTATCAAAAAGGAATATGAAAACACTTTAGGTCATTTTTTTGTCTTTCTTTTGAATTAAGTTGTAGACAGTTAGTGTAGTTCGATACAATTTAAATTGCACAGATAAAGCCTAAAAAAATGTAAAACTGGAGTAGTTAAACTAAAGATGTGAGGATAGGTTACACTGTTTTCTAATTTGTTATTTTAGTAACAGAATAATGTGCTTCTTGCAAAGGCTAAGTATAGTGATTACATACAACATATAATCAACGTTTGTTATTAGTCATTGATCTGTATTGTTTTTAGTCAATTCAATATTCAAAGCCTCTAAAATAAAAATATAATATAATATAATTTAATAAAACATAATAACAAGTATCCACAAATTCACAGCCTCTGAAGTTATTCAAATATCTTATTTTGTCAGTCAAAAGAGTGAATTTACAATTGTACTAAATTAGTAAAATAAGGCAGATGTTTTAGTTGGAGAAGCTTGTTAAAAGATTTAATAAATCAACTGTCAAAAATATAATCAATAATTATTTCAACCCTGTAGTTTAATAGTAGATCCCTTAATATGCATTTTACATCTGTTCAGCATATCAGCAGGATCAAATCCGAGAACTGGAACCACTGCGATCCCATCTGAGACTGGTGACAGAGGAATGTGACAGGAAGATTCAAGCTCGCTGGGGAGAGGAGCAGGCTGAGATTGGAGTCTTGAAAAGGGAGAAGCAGCAACTGCAGAAGGCCATTGAGGCCATGAGGGAAAAAGAAAAGGCCATGCAAGCAGTGGTACATGACATACTTGTAAAGTGGTGTTCTAACCATTTAGGGTAACTTGATGTGATTAATTTTCATATGAATTCCTTTTTTTTTTCTAATATTTATCTGATCTGCCTTTTTTTGTTGCCCTGATCATATACATGCATATGTAAAATGTTGCTTTGTGTCAGAAATCCCTTTATCAAAGCATGTTTTGTTTGAAGTTCATTTCAGATCATAAGGTTCATGGTAGATTAATATTATCTTGCATCAGTCACACCTCTATCCCCCATTCACCTCCAGGTGGAACGCCTGCAGTATGAATTGTCCAACCAGTATCTGCAGTACCGCGAGGAGCGTGACGCCCGCAAGTTGCTGATCTGGCAGCTCAGTGACCTAACAAGAGTCTCTGTGAAGGAGGAGCATTCTGCAGATGAAAGCACAGGTGAGCCCATGCAGGAACTCACATCATTAGTCTTTTGTTTTTTCTTCTTTTTTTTCTTTTTATTATAGTAATTTATAAATAAGTGATTCAACCAAATATCTTAATATAAATGTCAAAAAACAAGTGTATCTTATTCTGAGATTGTTTTCCATTGTGAAAGACGAGGCCCAGGACCCAGTGGAGCTGCAGCTTGCTCTAAAGGTGTGTCGGGAAGACCTGACTAAAGCCCAGGAGGAGCTCAACAGGATGAAAGCAGAGTACTGGGATGTTGTGCCACGACACAACTGGGATACCCTGGAAGAAACACAAAAACAGACACTCCTGCAGGTGGCTCATATAGACAGATATACTGTGTGCACATGCATTCAGTGCACACAGAATTCAGTATCTAAAGTCTTGCACTTCATCTTTGCATTTGTATTTTTCTTTTGGTGTACAGTTAAAGACACTGCAGGGTGACTTTGATCAGTTGAAGAGTGAGTATGACACCCTGCTGGAGCTCCACAAAAGAGGCAGCATGCAGGCTGAGACGCATGACTCCACCACTGTGCAGGTACAGTCTGTTACACCCACGGCTTCAAACGTGGGCACATTTTGTGATTATTTTTTCTACAGAGTTGTGTTTCTCCAAATTGTACAGTAATGGAGATCATGTATTTATAATCAAAACAGACCCATAAGATCCTTCACATTTGCCCCTAAATAGGTTTGTATATGTTCACAGATTTGTGTCCATAAATTATAACAATCTTTTATGGAGGAATAGTTAAAAATTATGGCTTTTTTTACTTTCTTGCCTTAAGTTATATGAAAAAAATCAATACTGCTCCCTATATGTCCTCTCATTATGAAGATGGAATCAGTAGCAGGTTATCTTATTTCAGCATAGACTGTAACTAGGGGGAAATGGCAATTTTAAAAAATGTCCTCATAGCTCCTTTAAAGTTCACTCATTAACATTGTTCATCGTAAAAATGGCAAGTGGTAGTTTTATGAAGGGTATTACCATTTTTACAATTCATTTTCTGAATGGGATTAAACAGTGCATTAATTAGCTAGTGGGAAGATAACCTTCAGACTGAGCAAGGTGCTATTTAACTGTTTATGCTAAGCTCAGCTAATCATCTCTTGGCTCTAGCTTTGTATAACATGGACGGGTATAAAAGTGGTATTGATCTTCTCATCTCACTCTAGAAATAATAAACAAATTTTACGCAATGTAAATTTTTTCCTTAACAAGCCCTTTACTGTTTTTTAGATGGACACAAGTGTATCTCAAGGGCAAAGACAGAGTGAGTCCAGCCAACCAGAAGAGCTGATAAACTCTGATAACCCTGAGAGCCGCACATTCATCCATATCCAGGAGAACAGGTAACTTAAAAAGATGGACAAAAAAAGCACACATACAATTGTAGTCAGATCAGTTTTACTTGTATAGTCCAGAATTACAAAGTCTTTACAATCTGTACAACATGCAGTGCCTGCTTCCATTAAAAGCTCAATTCAAATCAGTAAAATCTTGATAATAAAACAGAAAGTAGGAAGTAAAATTGATGTGCTCTATTGCTCTGTTTCTATGTTGTTTCTATGTCAACGAGAGTTGTTTGTGTACATGTGGGTATCTATAGGGCAGCGATTCCTCTGAGGTCTGATGAGGAAATAGATGTACTTGTGACCTCGGCTCAAAGTGAACCAGGCAGAAGCAATGACACATCCTCCCAAAGACCCAGCAGCCTGGTACGTGCCAGCAGGGGTTTCACCATTTCAGTCTTATGTCATTTGATGCAATTCACAAAATATGACTCTGGGAATGTAAAAGCCAATTTATTCAGAAATTATAACCATTAGATGGTTATAATATATAATTATATATATATATATATAATTTTATGTGCCCATTTTAGTGTAATTCAGTATTTTCTTCTTCATCTCTAAAATTTTGCTCTTTTGACTTTAATGCTCCAACAGCTTGCAGAACCTGGTGTGGCAGCCTTATATCCAGCTCTTGACCAACCAGAAGAAAATGCTGCATCAAATAATTATCCATTCAGCAGCTGATATAGAAAGTGTAATGTTCACCATATTGTTAATTAAGCAGGTAGGTCAGCTTGTCAGCTTAATGACATGGAAAAAAAGGTGAGTGGGACATTCATTCATACACTCAAAAATTCTTGAGTGTCCCTACAATCCATTTGTAACAGATCCTAATATTTAAATAATTCAAGATATATGTACAGTAACTGGAATGTGATTTTCTATTACAAATGACCTAAAATAAAACAAATGCCACTCCCATCCATTGTAATGCCACCACAACACCAAATGTTGCCAAACAGACTCTTCCAGGACCTTAAAAAACAATCTGTCATGTGAGCTGTGTGGAATGGTTTAATGTAATCCTGCCAAATGAAAGTTATCAAAATATAATAAACTTTCAAGAAATGGTTCCTGATCATTTTTTTTTTTTTTAAATCTGTATTTCATTATATTAATTTGTAATAGTTTTAAACGTGCCCCATGGAGTTTTCTTGTAGAGAAAGAAAAGTTGTCTTACTCACTATAATATATATCATTGATCTATCATTGAAATGTGTTGAACGAATTTACCTCCTCATAGATTAGGGTTAGGGTCAGGTTAGGGTTTAAAGTACAGTAAATCTTGCACTGTTTACTAGATCCTGCCTTGTCTTTTTGCAGTTGAATTCTTAGCATGTTAGAGGGACATTAGAGACGCTTGAAATATTCGAATAGTGTGAAACCATTAGCAGGAGTGTGTATTGAAATATCTGTGTAGTAGCATGTGATAAAACAAACCTGGACCTTCAGATAACTCAGCCACAGCGCTACGACTGCGGGTTAAAATACCTTCACAGAGAAACTTTAATTTTCACTGTATTTGTCCCTTTTCAAGAAACTGTATTTTACCTGATACCTAAACTTACACATGCATCATCACCATAGTCTGTGTACTTCATGTGTCCATTCTAGGCAAACCACATTTGACACTCAATGCACCCTCCTTTAGACATGTCTTTACCTGATGCAACTTTCAATGCATGTCTCAGTAACCAAAAGCAATCAATATGACAACTTATTGTTGAAGTAGCCCTGAAGACTCTTTTAAGACCTTGAGCCATTTCATCTGGGTTGTGTGTCAATTTGGGGTAGAAACACTGTTTGACTGGGTGTTATGTTTTAACAAGGGTCCAGTGTGCAAAGTGTTTAGTTATTGGAGGCCTGGGTTTCAAACAAATCTAGCAACTGGTGGTTCAACGGTGATCAAATGCCTTACAAGCACATTACCTTAGCCTGACAAAGACCAGCTCTACAGAGGCAGCACTTGGATTAATGGGTTTATATTGGGTAGCTGACATAACTTACATGCTGTATATTCCTCTTTACATGTGGACTTACTTTCACATCAGCTTGGAAACGCCTAGAAATTACTTGAGTAAATATTCGTATTAATGTATGTGTTACTTACAGCTTGAAAGCAGATATAGACTGTTTAGGACCATATCTGCATTGGGAAAATGAAGCTCAGTGCCCTTGAAGTACAGTGGGATGTCTGGAGGCAGAGATTAATGAATGCACTGTTACTGATAAAGTGGCCACCCTAGTGAAGCTCACATTCACAGTAATTTGTAAATGCCAATTTTACTGCACATGTTCATGTCATGCACTCCTTTTTCCTGTTAGTGACATTTATGAAAATGTGTCATCACAGTAGCTAAAGATCTCCAGAGTGAAAGTCACCACAGCTGCATTATCTGATGGACTTTTTGCTGCACGTTCACTGGACACTTTGAATCAAACAAATACATGTAAGTTTTGTCATGTGTGTGTGTTTGTCATGACCTGAAACACATGCGCACATACACAGACAACAAACAATGTACCCACATATGAGAAATGTGAAAAAAATGATGTAGGAGGCCAGGGCCAATCAAGGACCTGTTTGGGGAGTTTATGGAGCAGAAACTCACTTTCGGCAGAGTGCTTTAGGCTCTCACCAGCCTCTTTGAGCAGATGATAACTCTTAGGTTAAATACAGCACAAGGTAAATACTGTTGGCTTGAGATAAATTGTGTCTACTGAAATAAAGCAATTAAAACCACCATCACTGCAACACTGCACTGGCTTTATGGCTGGATGAAACCAGACATAATATTTAGAATTGGCTGCCCTTTCTGGTGGTTTCTCCATCTCCACGCAGGATCTCTGGATCTCAGCCAGGGTGATCATCAGGTTATTAGTCACCACTCTTACCAAGGCCCTCCTCCCCCGATGGCTCAGTTTGGCCAAGCAGGCAGCTCTAATAAGATTGATGATTGTTCTTCTCCCATGTAAGGACCTTAGGAACCAAACTGTGGTCTGGTTTTTGCTCCCATATACATTGTCAACTGTGATATCTCATATAGGCAGGTTTTACGATTTCCCTCTGAAATTTGTTATGGTAGCTGTAAAAACTAAAATGAAAATGCCTGAAAATGTTATTCAAATACAGAACCTGAATATATAGTGAATTTATTATGATAATTATGGTTAATAAGTTAATTATTCAGACTGTTTCAAAATGCTTACATGTATGTTTCTATTGGTTATAGTTGTTAGTTGGTTAGTTTTTTTCAGTTTGTAGTAGCTTTACCAGTTTTTGCAAATAATACAGAGTTTAACAAACAACCTAGAAGCAAGTCAAAACACTACTGGAGCTCGTTTGTTTATAAAGACTACAATCCCCACAATCCCCTTGGCCAGTTACGGCGCCATCGTACGTGCCCTCGTAACGGAGCAGACACTGCACTTTGCGATCGTGCAGCCGGCCTCGGCGTTGGTTAGAGGTAAGTTTTATTACTTATTTTTAGGAAATCCTCTTAGGGAATAGTGAATGGAAACATGTGCGAAAACAAAAAGCGCTAGTTTAGCGTGACATTTGAACAAGCGTGAGGGAGTATAAGTAGTTAAATTGGCTGCTTCTGCCCGGTTTAGGGCTGAGGTTTGGGCACGCCTATGTAGGGTAGCTGCCCCGGGGTTCCAGAGCTGGGTGCGCGGGCCCGGCGGAGGCATCAACACTTCGAAAAGACGGGGTATTTTTAGCAACCAGTGAAAATGCCAACGCCAGCCAGCCAGTTAGCTAACGTTTGGAAATATAATTTATCTGACGTCTATCATTAGCTGGTGGGGAGGCATGCTAGGTACATGAACTGTCTTTGCCAACGCGAGCCGAGTAAACGTTAGCAAACAAGACAGTAGCTAGCAGCTAGTTAGCTAACGTTAACTAGCCAATAATGAGCTTTTTCCATTTATTACCACCACTCAGCCTTAGCTATATGAACTCGGACATACAAGTATTAATGTCCGGTGGTATTTGTGGTATGTTGTTTCGACTTCTCTGCTAATTTTCCCAGCTCTCCGTTTGTTCCACTAACAACAGTCTATCGTAATGTGGAAGCACATGACTTGTGCTGTCACTGTCAACCAAGCAGGGAAAACGTTACGGCGTGCTCAGCAAAAGTCGCCCTGGCCATTTTAGTTAAAGTTGACCAAATGTTTTCAATATATAGACACATATTTGTCAGTATGGTGGTTTTTAATGCACGCTATGTTTTTGTGTTGTTGTTGTTGTTTTGTTTTTGTTTTAAAAAAAAAAAAAATGTGGCCAGGATTGAAGTTGTACCAGAAGTAAGTGATGGCACATCACAAATATAGTGTCTATGTTTTCTATTGGACTCTTTTTTTTTTCTTCTTCTGGGAAAATGGTTTAAGAGTTGGTGTCTGGGAAGGCTGTAGCATGTGATCATTTTCATATTTGTATTTCAATTTTTCTCGGTCTCTCCCTAATCTGCTCCCACTCCTGTCTCTCAATCCTCCCAGTGTGTGTTGCAGGGTGATTCAGGATGGTGGACCAGCCTCTGTGGGAGCAGATAGGATCCAGCTTCGTGCAGCACTATTACCAGATGTTTGACTCTGACAGAACACAACTTGGATCCATATATGTGAGTGTGCTTTCATTCACTTCCCAGGGATGGACAAAAGAATGATATTCAACAGGTTAATGACAATCATTAGTTGCCATCTTAAAGGTTCTTTTAAAACACCAAATGATTGTTTTTGAATAAGCTTGAATTGAATGAACTGAAGTGAATTAAAAATAAAATAAGCCTACTCAACTTCAGGACTTGTTTTAGCCACAGTGAATCAGTGTGGTAATAAACTCTTGTTTTTTTTCTCCTCACAGATCGATGCATCATGCCTTACGTGGGAAGGACAACAGTTCCAGGGAAAAAGAGCAATTGTTGAGAAACTCTCTGTGAGTTTGTATGGTAACTTATTGCCATTTCATTTAATGCATAACAGGTGGTTATTGTAATATCTGTGTATACAGTGAACAGTTATCAGAGCTCTCCAGCATCTTTGTGCAACCACAATGCAAGATGTTATTTTCTTTCAGGTCCATTGAATGAATAGTTAAAGATAAATTGGAGGAATTAATCTTCCTTTTGTGTATTTTTTGCTTTGTTTGTGCCAGAGTCTCCCCTTCACAAAAATAGCGCATAGTATAACAGCGCAAGACCACCAGCCAACTCCAGACTGCTGCATCTTGAGTATGGTTGTAGGACAGCTAAAAGTAAGTCTCTTTCACATCTTTTTCAGAGTCATCTGTTTTACTGCCATTTATGGCCACGCATTGACTTTTAAAGTAAATAAGGTTATTCACATATATATCTGATTCAAATAGTTTCAGGGACAACACATTCAGATCATCTTATTAGGATCTAATTACTCTTCTTTCATTTACAGCACATTCAGAAAGTATTTAGACTGCCTTGTTTTTTTAATATTTCTGAATACACTGTAAATTATAGATAAAAGAAGAATTAATGACCAGGCAACATTTGGAATTTGTTACACAATTTCCAGTCTATGTATGTGACCAAGAAAATAATTCCAGATATATCTACACACTTGGTGCCTGACACACCCATAAAAGCACATCTCAGTTTAGTGCTTCTGACTGTTCAACACATCTGAGATAATGTCCATCTACACGCAGGTGGTGAATGCTTTGTTCAACAGTGACTAGCAGAGCCACACCAACTCCTCCTGTTCCCAGAATCTTGGTTACAGTTACAGTAATTTGATCATTTTCTTGTTGTTACAAAAACTACACAAATACACATTCACGTGCCAGTTTATTAGTTGCGTGCAGCCAAAGCTATTTTTATAACAGTCCTGGAAAAAAAATCATACTTTTCATGAAAGTTATCATGTCCAGTTTGTGTTGAGCTGAACCTGTTTTTGTCATTTTGGAGGGTGCATTTGTGGTGCTGGTGAACTGTATTTCAATATACTAACAGGTGTTTTTATCATTTTTATATCAAGGAGGAAAATAGGCAAAATAACAGACATCTCTTTGTGTGATGCAAAACAGTTAAACTGCGCCACAAACCACAACCACAAACCTCTAAAATGACCAACAATTTCAACAATTTTTAGACTGCATTAGCTTGAGGCAGGTGAACCTAAGCAACTGAGTGTATCTGAAACTGTTACATGCAGCAGCATGATTTCTCCATAGTGTTGGCAGTTGGTATTATCTCCTCCAATAACACTTTCCTTCTTCTTTTACTGAATCAGATTGAAAATGTGCACAGAAAAGCTTGGCAACACACAAATTATTAAAGTTCCTTTAGTATCAATGCCATGCTTCTGCTTCAGTATCTCCAAAATACTGCTTGTCCTGAACCTCTTCTTTGTTTGTGTGCATCTGCAGGCAGATGACGACCCCATCATGGGTTTCCATCAGAGTTTCATCCTCAAGAACATTAACGATGCATGGGTGTGCACCAATGACATGTTCAGGCTGGCCATTCACAACTTTGGTTAAGCTCCTACCCTACTCTGGTGGGCAGGGGCGGCCATAGTGAAGGGCACCGTGTAAAGTATGGAGGGAGGGGAGGGAGGAGTTGAGGATGGAGAGAAGAGAGAACACTCATCCCTCCCTCCTGCTGTCTCATTTACGCCTGTTTGACAAACAAGCAAACACCGGATTCTAGATGTCAATCACTGAACCTCATCCAGGTGGGTTTTCAGACCACCCCAGCCAGTAGAACTGCAATGTGTTTCTTTGCTGAGAGCCGGCCGACCAATCAGACGCCCCTGTCTGCCACTCCGCTGATCTGCATGACGCTGGGAGCCCTTCATTGCAATACTACACTCAAGCCACCAGAAAGACAAACAGCTGACCGACGCCATTATCTCATACTCTGCTCTGCTCTCCACCCTTCTTTACTCTATTCTAACCCATTCTACTCTACTGTTGATCCCACTGCTGTCAACTCAGTTCTGTTAGCACTATTGTTGACTGGTTTGTAGATCCATGTTCAGGTCCAGAGTCAGCTTCCTCAGTTCTGACTTGTGTTGTAATTTGTTTTTAGATGCCTCTTGTGTTGTTAACTTTAGCTTGCCTTAGTGTGTTTAACTGAGTTTTATCTCCCGTTACACAATTGTTAACTTTGCCATGATTCATTCTCATGTCAGGTTTTGCTCTTGCAAACCAAAGAATCATGGAGGACATAAAGTTTCACCTTGCTGTGTGATTGGCTCTGATCTTTCATATTCTCTCTCTCGCTCTCTTGCTCTTTCACATATCTGGCAGTTAACATGGACTACAGCCACGATACACAATAAACCTGGACTTTTTTCTTAATGGTGTGGCTTTGTTTCCATATCATTCTCTTGGGCTAAATATTTTCCCAGTCCTTTGTTTATCTCTTCACAATGAGTCTTCATACAAGTGTTTACTTTTACATATTAAGTACATATTATTTTTGCTTCTTAGAGATTTCTTAGTCTGGGTGACGTGCCACAGAAGATCAGCTGGAGTACTGAAAATACCTGATTCATATTTATTGTAATGTAGTTTGATGAGCAAATTATCAAATAAATCTCAGCAATAGGTCCAGTGGATTGGTATCGGGCTGTTACTCACACAAGTGGATTGGGTATCAGCCAGATATGAATGGCTCACATTAAATACAGTTTCTTCTGTTTTGGTAGTTACATTAAAGTTACATCTGCTGGTTCACTGTTTATTGTCACAGAAATCCATTGCCTCACGTAGACTTTGTGTAGAAATGATGCCAAAGGGGAGGCACACTGACATTGGATTGATTCTCTGGTACTCTATCAATGGGTACCGGGAGTTGAGAGAATCTATTCAGTCACAGGTGTTATTTTAAAATGGTGGCAATGTTAATGTTAAATATTGTTGACACCTGGCAGTAATAGTATGTATCCCTCCATTATTGTTGTTGCACTACTTCAAGTTGAATTGGGGTAATGCCACAAAGGCACCACTTCAGACTATGTCCCAAGTGGAGCAGAAATGTTTCATACTGAATCATAAGCATCAGTATCAGTATTCATGTGTTGAAACAGTGGGAAGTTATTTTTGCATTGAACACATTATTTCCTCAAAAGATGCAGCCGTGTTTTGCTGATTCATTTCTGCCTTGATGCCTCCCTGTGATGACATCAGTGGCATCTGAAAGTAGCATCCAGTCACCTGACATGCTCAGGACTTAGGGAGTTGTTGAGCATTTTAGAGGATGTGTGTGGTGCTGTTTTGTTCACTCAATTCAAATCAATGAACAACAGGCCCACATTTGTATAATATTATACAGTTCAACAGCATCACAAACTGCAGCTTCCAAAATTAACACTTTCAACAGTAACCAAACCATTATATAACCCTTCAGCTCAATGCAAAACTGCTTTATTAGACTGTACCAGTTTTAGCAAGGCGTACCTAATAAACTGACAACTGAGTTTACATATAGTCAAGTTCATGACCTGACTTCCACAGGCACCTCATGTCAGAAATTTCCATTTGTACACAAGAATATCAGAAATGTGTAGGTGTATTAAAAAACCAAAACAGCCAGTAAAGGAAAAACCTCAACCTATTATGTGACAATGCACTGAAAACCGCTCTCTGTCAAAGCTTTTTGGTACATGGAGCTAGTAAAAGACCACCTGCAGGGAGGTGAATTTGTGGGCGAACCACTACAAAGACAGGCCCCCCTTTGATATGGGTTTAAAATGCTGTTCCAGCAGGGGGCCTGAGTGAGGAGCCTTTTAGCGTCCAATAAGAAGCAAATGCAAACTCAACTTATTTTTGAGTTTAAACCAGTTCCTCCTCGGACATTATGATTCATGGATGAATAAATGAAGTTTTACAGTAACATTGGATTGAGCTTGATATGCTCTGTCTGAATTTTGACTGTAATTGCTGATGTCACAATGCATTAAAAAAAACAAAAAAAAATTTTACATCCATTCTCTTTTGGCTCCCATGTTGTTGGCTGTAAAGAATGAGACATCAGGGATCAAGGGAATTTGTAACACACAAAATAGAAATAAGTGCCTTTCTAATTAGTCTAATGTGAGAGCCAATGCCCAGGAGATGTAGTCTATAAAATTGATAAAACTGATAAAATCACCAAAATGATAGGATAAAAATACAATTTGAAGTATCAGATTTTAGGTTTAAATATCGAATCATCAGTTTTATTGCATCATGTCTTGTTGTGAACCTCATCAGAAATTGAGGTAGGAACCAATGACCTGACTCAGCGACGAGTCGGAATTTACGGCGCGGACAAAACGGAAGTTTAGACGGTTGCTCTGGGTGAACGAAGTGAACACTGACAGCATCGCATCAAACAAGAAATTATTCTCTCCCCCTTAATAAACCCAGTCTCCCCTTTCCCTCACCCATGGCGTCCAATTCCAATATAGATATTGAGGGTGCGACCCAGCATCTCCGGGACATCCTCAAGCTCGACCGTCCCGGCAACAGCACCGGTGAGTTGGACCGGGAATGAAAAACGGCTGCGCCTGTTTAGGCCGCAGGAGCTAACTGAGAGCTAGCTAAGCTAAGCTAAGCTAAATGTGAGCTGCTTTAGCACGCCGCCTGATAGAAGTGAAGTTAGCTCGATAGCTGTAGTTTCACTACCTGTTAACTTAAACACACCCATTCGCGTGAAAGTACAATTTGAATGTCAGTAAATTTGCACTTTTATTTTCGCAATTATTCACGCGCAGCTGCGATTGTGTCCCAGTTCGTCGTAGCGTTAGAAAGCTAACTGCGCCGTAAAAGTGTCTAGTATTATATCGTCCCAACTGCTAGCTACGCTGCGAGCTAGCTTGTGTTTCAGTTTATTTTCTGGTGTAGAAAATCTATGTCTCCTATTACCTGGCGACAAAAACACTGTAAAACGTTTAAGTTCATTATAGAAATATTTCTGTAGCAACTGCTCATTTGTGATTTTAAATGCAGGGAAATTTAATTGGACTTTTATATCTCATTTAGCAATGTTACTTCACTGCTATCAGACATTAGCTTGAGCCCCCGAAAGTGCGTACGAAGGTCGCTGTTCTTTGCTAATTTGGTTCACAGCTTGGTTTCAGCTTCGTTTGTGGCACCGTCAACAGAAGAAACCCACAAAGTGATCGTGGTATTGTAGCAAAGACACTATTGGCACTAGGGAAGTTGGAGCAAAAGAAAACACAGGTGTCCTGAACTTAACTTGAATGTGTTGTGAACTGAACGTCCCGCTCCCGCACTAACGTTGTTTACCGTTGTGTTGCAGTATTTGCACCATTTTGTTTTGGAGATTTAAACACAATGCACCACATTCTCTGCACTTAGTCACTCGACTTGTTATCATGCATTTATGTGGTGTTACCAGTCTAACAAAGCTACTGGGACATCCCGCAATAGCATTTTGAGAACATGTTATTGAATCCAGTCACTATCAATTTTATTATTTCCACTTGTGATTTTCCTGTTGACTTTGTCGGTTGAATTGTGTGTGAAAAAAGCATAATGTTACAGTAAGAAGAGAACTGATTACTGACAAGGGAGAACATTTGACTGGCAGACACCATTCTTCTTACCGTAAAATCATATTAATAGGCATTTTATCTGTGGTTTATTATCTATACAAATAAGTTAATATATTAAATTTGATTATATCTTAACATTTTAATAAAACAAATATTTGTCATACAATGAAAGTATATTATTTTACGTGCATGTGACATAATTCTCTCTGTAAAATATCCTTGCCTAGTAAAGTACGAGAAATTCTGACTCCAAATGACCTTTTAAGCCTGAAGTGTTCTTCTTTTACACTTTATCGTTTAAGTTACATGATCTTTTATGAGGCTGTTAAATTAATAAGATGTAAGAAACCTTGAGAAAAACCAATTACTTTGCTGCAGGCTTGGATTTTTCTTGCTGCCATTTCTCTACAGCGTATGCTGACAACTCATGCATTCAATTTCTTTCCTCAGATGCACAATCAAGTGACGGTGAGAGAAAGCTATCTTTTAATGGAGAGTTGAACGGGTTATTGGGAACAGCTGGCATTTTGGGCAGTGTGGATCGATCAACCATGTCAGAGTCCACCAGACCCATCTCCACAGACATCAGCAGTGCTCAGGAGACTCAGACAATGTCAGTGGGTGCTTGGAATCTGTTACCTAACTATGTGTAGGTGCTTTAAATTATGAAGAAACCAAATCCATATTTGTACTTAAATCCATGTGCTACAATTTCAGCTGCCTCTCTGGTGATGATGGGTCTACCTGTATCCCCATCACCTCTAACAATGTGGAGATTGTGGCGAGTCAAGACTCCAGCATCAAGAGTAAAGCTCGAGGCAGCAACAAGGTAAGAACCGCATTCATAAACTACAGACAGTGCTGTCCTTTTGTAAGTGTATAAATCAGAAATTGGGTGAACTACTGCAATAACAAAGCAACATTTTCAAGCTGATGTGGACCTAAATGAATGTTTCCATTATTTTTAAATATTACTATGATTAAGTTTTATATTATTTTACTTGTACATAGATTAAAACCTGCAACTATGATTTTTTTGAGCTACTATACATTTTAAAGATATAGATCATGGCGCTTATTTTCATAATTTCAATATTCCATCATTATGTTAGTATATTTATGAGCTTTGTGGAGAAAATATGAACTAATGCAGAATGGTGCACATGTTTTTTGTTCAGGTGAAGATTCAACCTGTTGCCAAGTTTGACTGGGAGCACAAATATTATTATGGTAGACTGATAGCTGTGTCCAACTCCTTCCTGGCCTATGCTATCAGAGGTGAGAGTGATCATTTATTTGTTAGTTCTACAATATAATGACAGAGACATTAAAATTGCATTTGAGATGTTAGAAATCAAGAAACAATATTATAGACAATTGGGTTATTACCAAATTCTATGTGCTGCTTATAAAATGACATCTTGTTCACTCAAATAGTAACCATGTATGTACATTAAATGAATCCCCTTTCCCATGTCCAAGTTCCACATATTTTTTTCTTCAGGCTCTCTGCTTTGGCAGGTTCATTTTGAAATGAAATAGTAGACTTCTTATATTTAAGTAGTTACATCAATATAGAAAAATCTGTGTTGGAGATCTTGAGACAAATAGTGGCCATATTGCAAGGGTTCTGAAGTGATTGGCTACTAAATGTTTCTTGGGCATATGTGTTTTGTCTCAATGTTAGTTCATGCACAAAAGATCTCACATACAGTTTCAAGTTTATTGAGAGTTAAAGTGAGGAGGAGTGGTACATGATTAGTTGACCATGCAAGTAGAAGATAATAATGAATGTCCAAAAAAACATCTATCAGAGTGATATCAGAGGTAGTTGATTTGCCAAAATTTTGTCAATGCATTATTCTTGTCAAATTGATATTTGCCATAACACAATCAGATATTATGCCCATTTTGGTCAAATTATTTGTGCTCAGGTCTCTTGGTATATCTCTTTAAGATAAACACCTTTTCCTCCAGGAGCCAACAACCATGCAATGATTCGTGTCCTGAGTCTGGCTTTAGCTGAGCGCTCCCTACTGAAAGGATTTACTGGGGCTGTCACAGATCTGGCTTTCGCCCATCTCGACTCCTCCCTGTTGGGTTGTGTTGATGAAGCAGGCAACCTGATGGTCTGGCAACTGACCTGCACTGGAAACAAGATAATGTATCCTGACTTGGTAGAAACTGAAAGAAGCATGTGGGAGGATGGTGCCTGTGTATGCTGCATGTGTACAGTGGATGTTACTGCTTGTATTTGTACTTTTTATATTTCTGTGTCTAATAAGCATTAAAATATCACTCACAACAGACCAAAACCTCCAATTTTTCACCACCTACCTTTGCCACAGCAACATATTCTCCAAGAAATGGTCTTCTCTCTCACTTTCCTTTACTCAAGTTCTCTGCAGAGATCAGATAATGGTTCATATCAGACGGCCAGAAGACACACCACTGAATTCCCACCGTCGCCTCATCTGGTGTCCATTCATCCTGGATGACAATGAGGAGAACCAGGATGACACCAGCCAGACCTTGGCCCTTCTACATGAAGACAGGGTATCAGTGTTTTACACAGATATGTTTGACCCAGCTGAATGGAAAGAAATTAGACTCCTTTAGTATTATTCCTTGACTCCTATTATTCCTGAAATTAATTTGAAGAACAGAGGAAAAGTAGGAAATGGGGGTGGTTTCAAATTCGGATAGGAATGAGCCTATGATTGTGTGTAATTATTTAAATGTACCAGAATCTTATGATATCCCTGATCTTTTTTAAATTTCCTTCTCTTCTTCTAGGCTGAGGTGTGGGACCTAGAAGTGTTGCGAGCCAACAACACTAGCTGGCCTGTTGATGCCACAGAACTGAAGGAAGGCCTCATCACAGTGAAGGGACATACTCAGGTGAGGGATCATTATCTAACACTAACGTTAACTTTCTTGTGGAATGTTAATTAGGACATAACCAGTAAAGTTTTTGTTCAATACACATAAATTATCCGAGGTGAAACATAAACTTGTTAATGGGTTTCCAGTAGAAAAAAGTGGCTCACTGTATAATTTTGTATTTGTTCCATAGATTCCTTGCTGTATTGACACTTTATGTTGTTTCATGTCTGTCTCTTCAGAGAGTCAGTGAAGGGGCCTTGTCTCCAGATGGAACTGTGTTAGCCACAGCCAGCCACGATGGATACATCAAGTTCTGGCAGATATATATAGAAGGGGGGCAGGACAAGCCCAGGTAAGCAAGGGGATGTGTTTCAAATGTGTGTTTGTGAATGTGTATAGTGTGTTTTTATTAATGTTTTGTATATTTTCTAGGTTTTCTCTCTTCGCATATTTTCTTCACCTTTTCTCCTTTCTTCACTCTGTTGTCCAGATGCCTACATGAATTGCGTCCTCATGGCGGACGTCCCCTCTCATGCCTTCTTTTCTGTGACAACCACAAGAGGCAGGACCCAGAGTGAGTACATGCAAGTGAACACACAGCTTTGAGTGAAAATTGAGACGTACAGTACATACACTAATCTAAGGTTGTTGACGTTCTCCTTTGTCACCTCTGGTCCTTTCTGCTTTTCCTCTTTGTAGGGTTCCTTTCTGGCGGTTCCTCATAACTGGAGCAGATCAGAACCAAGAGTTAAAGATGTGGTGCACTGTTTCCTGGACCTGTTTACAGACCATCAGGTAATTTCTTTTGGTTTATCATTTATTTGAATTACTCTTATCCCCTGTACTTTGGCAGAATCTTTAAATACAACACTAAATGTCTGCCTGACAGGTTCCCATCAAGTTGGAGTGTCAGACCAGTCCAAATGTTAAATTTAGCTTTTGGGTCAAGAGATTTCAAGATGATGAATTATATCATTTGAAGCGGATACCATTAATTAGCATTGAAGATACTAATGATGGCTTGTTTTCTTCTCATAGGTTCTCTCCTGATCCCTTCAACTCATCAGCTCTCCCGAGTCTGAAGGCTAGTCTGGACCTTTCTGCTGAGTATCTCATCCTCACCGATGTACAGAGGAAGGTCAGCACAGTGTTGTCAGCTGCATAGTTTCAGGAAGGTTCATGTTGAATAGTTTGAACAAATGATGTTGCTCAAGTGCTTACATTATTCCTTGATAGTTATACAAATGAAGATATATTGCCTGCTTCAGGGTTAAATTAAAATCTTCCTTCAGGAAATCATTCTAGTCAATTAAACACCCATTAGATTGCGTTGAGTCTTGGCTATGCCTCATATCAGAGAGTTAGTGTGAGTTAATTTTGTTTGAAAGGCCACTCTTGCCAGAACCAGGTGCAGTCTGCCCATGAAAATTTGACTCGACTTGGTATCTGAACCTTTCTGCCCATGTTACCTTTTTATCCCTGTAAGCTGGACTTTATACTTCATCGTTAACATCGTTCTTTGCCAGGTTCTGTATGTGATGGAGCTCCGGCAGGATCTGGAGAAAGGGAAGGCCAGTTTCACAGCTGTGTCAGAGTTCCTGCTGACCCACCCTGTGCTCAGCTTCGGAGTCCGGGATGTAACCCACAGCCGACTGCGACACACTGAGGTCCTTCCTGCAGAGGAGGAGAGTGAGAGCATGACCACAGGTACACAATTATATGCGTGCACGACATCACAAAAAAAAACAATGACTCTCTTCACTCCGTAGTGTTATTACCATCTCATTTTTCCCATCAACAATGTATATGACTTGTTAGTCATTAAGATAGTCCAAGGCTTGCCATACACACAGTTACCCTTTAAAACGAGGCAATTCATTTGCTTTCTGATTTTATTTGGTGACTTTTTGGGACAAACACTGAAATAAAATTAGCATTATTTTCCCCTTTTAGAACATTAAATATGTAGCAGCATTGATCTACTACTTTTCATGTTTGTTTTCTTCCAGAGGGCACTCAAGGACCCACAGAGTCCAAGTCTGGGATCCAGATTAAACTCTATTGTGTTCACACCAAGTAAGTCACCACCCACCCCACTGATGTCTGCTCACATTTGTTTGAGTAGAGTAGAGCAAAGCTTGGCTCAAATGCAGTCAATATAAATAACTAACATTTCAAGTGAACTGAATTGTGGCATTTCAAACTTTGAAGGCGTGTGGCAGGTCCACTGAGAGGTGTGCAGCAGTCTGAAATTTGTGTGTTTTTGTCTGTGTGTGTTTTCAGGAGTCTGCAGGATGTTCAGATCTGGTTTCAGCCCAACATGGAGTCCAGCTCTGCAGTCTTCCTGCCTCATTCTGATTCTCAGGATGGTTTTGGTAAGTCACAATAACAAGAATTTAGAATAAAGAAAATGTGAAGGACAAATTCCAAACCACAGAGATGATCCTGTGAAAGTGTCGAGAGAGAAGTATTAGAGATTTGGCTTTATCTAACTAGGCATCTGAATAATGTAGCATGGTAAAATTGTGACTCAGTCGTTTTCAAGTATTATTGATTGTTGAATTGTGAAGAAAAATGTGTCAGTGCAAATTATTAAAGGTGTAAATTGCAGGGTTTGTCAGTTGCTGTTTAAAAAGAAAATCAAAGTTTGCCCCTGTTTCTGGCTTGAGTGAGTGAGAGAAACAGTGATTGAGCCAGAGTGAATGAAGAGAAGTAGTGGCATTACATCTGGGACACAGATAAACAGCGATCTTACCTGGTTGCTCCACTTTTATAATTTTCTCCCCTCACACCCAGTTTTCTATTGTTGGCTGGGGCCAAAGGTTACAGCACAGAAATCCTCCAAACATAGCAAAGTAAGAAGGAAATGAGAAAAAACAGGCAGCTTCTCTGCAGAAGAACATGCTGCCATACACTTTGAGTAGTTCATGAGTAATGATTGAGAGAAATTACTTTTGTATGAATTGTGAATTGCAAAAGATGCTGTTAAGACATTGATGATTTCTTTGCTCTTCATGGTACATATTTCACATTGGGTTTCAGCTTTTGTTGTATGTCAAATATTGCCATATGACTTAAGTACTCTTCACATTTTGTATTTCCAGCAGGGTTTTCAGACCATCTCACTGACCAGAGCTCTGACAAGGAGTCAGGAAGCGGCTCTCAGACCGACCTAAGGAAGATCCCATCTCTTCCTGCTCCTGCTGACTTCATGTCAAACTCTGCCACTAGCAGTGGGCCGATGCCTAAGCTTATGACTCCTGATGCCTTCATGACACCAAGCACTTCGGTACGAACACTCCTACGCCATGTATATGTTGCTGCTTGGCAGTCTGGTTCATATTTGAGTTTCAATTCAGCATGCAGTTTACAAAATGGTCAAAAACACTTCAGCTGTGTCAAATGAACACTATGCTTCAAACATGGTTTTATTTGTCACCTAGCAACATCTCTTCCCATGAATAGCACCTACTCCCACATATCGGCAGAGTGCTGCTGCCAGCACTTAACAGGCACAAGCTCATAACCCTGTTAATACAATTGGTGCAAAACAGAAGACCCGCTCTTTGGCTGTTTGAGTTTTCATGAGGGTGCAACTTGAACAGACAAAGATAAAGTGAGTCTTCAGTTTCATCCATGTAATGAATTATCTTAAGACAGACGGCGCTGTTGTTTTTTTTGATGATTGTCATCATTATATGGCATGTGTCATGTGACCCATCCCACTTGCCAGCATAGTGCTTTAGTTTGGTTTAGTTTTGTAATTTCCTGCACGTCAGCCGACATCGCAAAGGAAGGCAAGAAAACAATACGGGTTATAAATGTAGAACAGTGTTTTCTTAATCACTCAGAAGTAATTCTTCCAAACCCTTTGTTTTATTTGTTGTCAATAAATCACTTTTTTGTCACCCACCAGGTACCAGCATCTCCTGGCAGCAGTGCCAGCAGCCTGACCATTGTAACAGCCATCAGCAGCAACTCTGACTCAACTAATAGGTAGGTTCCTGAGGAGTTTAGTTGGTAATATCTCATCACTCTGAGTTGTAGCAGCCAGTGTCTGTAATACAGTGGAGCATCCATCTGAGATTTTCTAAGATGAAAATATATTTACTTCATTCTGTACTATGTGGAGCAACAGTCAGTTGTGTGTGGACAATGGTGTGCACAGGTTGTTATAGAGTATCTCTTTAACAATGTACCATTTCAACTGTTATATCTCCTTAGTGCTAAATAACTGATATTCCAGTTCCAGCATAGAGAACATTTACTGGTTATACAATGTTTTTGTGGTGTTTGATCATAACTAGACATTTTACATACAAACCCCGTTTTCACTATTAGATAAACACCCACATAATTTGTTCCTGCCTTGTTCCCCCTGGTAACTCACATTAACATGCTTTGTTGAGTACAGTATGTCTAACTGTGTGCAGAGCTTTAGACGATGTCAGTCAGAGTCCGAACAGAGCAGAGAACAACAGCAGCAGCAGCAGCAGCCTGACACTTTCTGCCTCCACCAGCAGCCCAAGAGCTGCTTCTGCTGTTCTGCTACCTGGCCTGGAGAACCTGCAGGTAGGACCCGTCTCACACTCCTGTCAGACATGCGATGCTCTTAATGGCATGATCTCTTTTTCTAATACTCTTCTTTTCTGTATCCAGGCTTTGGCGTCCCCTAGTGGTCCTATGGCACTTGACACCCCTCAGATCTTGGACTCTCCCCTCCTTCCACCACTGGCCTCTCCGACAAGGGCCCGTTCACCCGATGTCATCTCCTCAGCCTCCACAGCCATGTCCCAGGACATGCCTGAGATTGCATCTCAGACCCTGCAGCTCCAGCGTGGGCTAATGTCCACCTTGGAGCCCTTACCACTCTCTGCTCTCCAGACAGACAGCATGGCCTCTGCTGCCTCTGCCCTGCACCTGCTCACCTCCCCACGCACAACCAACAACAGGTACGCTGATGATGACTATGTTACTGTGACAAAACTGATCCCAGACTTGTTTGCGTTACGGAGCGTACAAGCCAAGAAAATATACAACTGTTAACTGAGCCTATTGTAACAATCAAGGAAGGAAAAACTGAAGGTGTCAGCAAAATACATTGATAAATCAGCCTGCATTTACAAATGGTTGGGTGTAATGAAAAGCAAACAAAATGTTGGAACTTGCAAACAGCCTAAATCAAACAAACAACTGTATTTTCTGTCTCAGCCTGTTGGCCCTTGAACTTGGAGGGGCAGATGGGCCAGTGGGTGGGGCGGTTGAGTCAGAACCTCGACTCAGCCATACCCCATCGTTACTGGAGAATGCCTTATCACAAGAGAACCCCGGGGTAGGAGGAGGGTCTTCAGATGGTGGTGTTAGCCACACACCTTGGCCAGCAGCACCTGACATCACCAGAGAAACCAGGAACAGTCTCAGGGACAATGGTCTTGGAGACTGGTAAGAAGTCCCACATACACATACAAACACATTAAACAATTAGAAACATACACATCCATATGAAGTATCTGAGGTTCTACAACATCACTGTACTGGGAAAATAAAACTTGTATGTGATCTGTAACATTTAGTGACTTTTTAGGTCTGTATTTGAAGTTATTGCTTGTGAACCAGTTTTGTTCTGTTCACAAAACCTTTTAATGGATTACCTGAACATAGATATACATTAGCATAAAAGAGCAGTTGAATAAGGCTTGCAAGTATAAAGGAAGAGATGAAGTGGTGTTGACTATGTGACAGGGTCAGTTAATGTGTCGCATCTGTGTTGAACTTGTAAAATCAACATGAAAACCATCAATCAAAAAGAGGTTTGTCACATTTTTCTGCTTTGTTGTAGTTCAAGGGAGGAGTCCAAGGATAGACACTTGAGCTCACCTTACCATCTGCGCTCCTATCACCTCACACAGAATGACAGTCAGGATGCGGGGGCAGAGCAGAGGTAACACAAATGAAACATATAACATCAGAGCAATTTCAGTCCTTTTTTAAGGCACATTTTTATTGTATTGACCTTTTCCAAGATTATTCAGGCATATCGCATCGGTGCGGTTCATTCTTACTGTGTGGTGTGTGTATCTGTGTACCCAGCGACCCTGATGATGAGGTGGCGAGCTTGGCATCCTCCTCAGGGAACTGTGGCTCTCGCTCTTCTCACAGACTCCCAGTTAAGGACTGGAAGACCTCACCACGAGGCTCACCGAAACTAAAGAGGAAGGCCAAAAAAGATGACAGGTATTTTGATACTTGAAAAATCTGAGTAAGGAGTGGGTATATAATAAGGGTGATTATGTCTTTGCTCATTAAACCATTGTCAGTCACTCCATTATTTGTTAGTAGTTCCTTCTTTTCATCAGCTCTCCACATTAAGTACAGAGAAGTGAAGAAGGCTGCTTAGGTTTGCCTGAGTTAGGCTAAGGCAAAAACACAGCTGAAATGTGTTTGTAAGTTCACATACTTTGCTAGTGTTTTTTTAGTTTTTAGTGGATTATTTGGCTACAATTTGTCTTTCTTCAACTGATGTTAATTTTGTTAGTTTGTCATTACTTCTATGTTTATGCCTGAATTCAGTATCAGTTATATTTTACCTAAATTTAAACAAAATAGTCCATAAGGTTGTGTGTTTAAAATACACATAAACACTTTTTTATATATATATATATACACACACACACACACACACACACACACATAAAAACTCAATTCTGGATATTTGAAGTATTATTATTACATATTATGATGCTCACAATGGTGTTTCTTATCTCTTCTCAGTGAATCCTCTCAGTCCAGGCAGATGGACTCAGGTCAGGTAAGATAATCACAAAAAATCAGTTCTTTCTGTTATTGGATTTTTATATTTGTGTTTTTTGTTTTTTTTTTTGTTTGTTTTTTTTCTTGTTGAAACATATAGCACCTAACTTTAAGCTACAGGGCAGGAAAAAAGGGCAGATACCTAGCTATCAGCTTATATATTGGGTAATTATTATAGTATTTTCATAAATACTTGTCTACTTAATTCAGTATTTATTTAAAAAATATTAATGATTTCCTGTGTAATTCCTACTTTTTAGCAGCACAGTTCCTTGGTCTACTTGGTCTCCCATCTTCATTTTCAGTCATTCTCCCCATTTGCTTACAGATGAACGTAGATGTACAGGACGAGTTGTTGATACTCCTGCGTAGCCAGCAAAGAGAGTTGACCGAACTGCGTGGACAGATTGAAGCCATGCAGAGCTCCATTATGACTCAGGTGGAGCATGTCCTGACCAACCACCAGGAACAGGAACGTATCCTTTGGTCTTGCTTACTCATTTTCTGTAGTTTATTCTGTGAGCTGGCCACTCAGGAAACTTTCTAAGATAAATGTGAGCCCACTCGATACCCCCGGCCCAGTGAACAACTATGATGCCATTATTCAGAAATAAAACTGAATTAAGCACAAAGCCGTAGGCAGTAGCAACATGGATTTTCCTTCGGTCACACAACCTGAGGCCTGATGTTAATTGGAGCACTTGAAGCCACCCTGCATGTTTCCATCAAGTACAAAGTTTTAGTGAGTAAGTGACACAGAACAGTTGTATGCAGGAAGGTCTCCCATTAGAAACTCTACTCTTACGTCATTATTGTGCACACACTGGTCTCACTGGTGATCCTTTAACAGCATATTATTTTGAGCCTTGACCATTCATGACCTCAGAGCGCAGACTGGAGCGAGTTCTGGCAGAGAGTCAGAATCACCAGCAGCAGCTTCAGGAGCAGCTCAGCCAACAGCTCAGCCACACCCTCAGCTCGGCCCTCACCAACAGAATGGACAAAGTGCTGCGGGAGGAAATGAAGAAAACAGTCCCACAAAGTAAGAAAAACATATTTGATACTTTATTTGAATTGGCCAATTATACGGACAACTCACAGAAAATAAACATGTACAAAGATCTTATATATTCCAGGACACACCCAGCTCTCTGACATGTGCCACCAGAGACTGATACTTCATCTGTTTATAAGAAATAGCTTCATTCATGTACAGGTCTTTTAATATTAACATACTTCTATAGCCTTCATGAGTTAAGTGTGTTTTTCGTCTCTGGAGTCCTGAAGGTTATCAGCATACCCAGTGACAGGACTTTTGGGGATGTAATGTGCGGGAGCCCACTGACCAAGCCGTTTCATTCACTTGGCTAGGATAAAGAACATTACTTTGAGTGGTATTTGCCCTGTGAGTTTATTCCCACAGTTGACTCAAGGAAAAGAGCCTTTGTACACATCTGATAAAATGTCCACAAACAACAGAGAAAGGTGAACTTCCTCTAGTGCATTGAGTACCAGCTTGTGTGATAATGTTCTGAAGGCATCTCTTGAGTCCAGGAATATGTTGTAGAATTTAGATTATTAATTCTTGAAGTTCCTGCCTTGTCTGTTTATATATGCTTTTTGTTTAAATTAAAGAATGCTTGTATCCACAAGCCACATTATTGTGCAGGCAAGCACACAGTTCGTAACAACCATATAGATGTTGGGAGAATAGAAATGTCTTTTCATCCAGATAGACCATTGTCTGTCTTTTATATTCTGTGAACAAGGGCACCCCTGAGTAAGAGTCTGAGTGGACTAGCTTTAACAATCTCAAATATGATAATATCTGAGCCACTTACTTTGTTGTTTGGAAGATGAGAAAGGACTTGATTTACTTCATTTCAAGAGAAATTGAATGTGTCTGAATACAATTGTTTCAGTGTTTCCAGACCATGGGGTCATGATCAGGGGTATAAGAGAGAAGATTGCATCTAGCAGCATTGTACTCCTGAACTTCATTCAACATCACTGACACTGAGAGTCAACAAAATAACTATTGTTAGGAATAATGTCAATAGCTCTTGCCTTACAATGTTGCCATAGATACACTGCAGCATCTGTCACCCCTCTACTCTGCTGGTATTTAGTGAGGTCTGAAAGATGCCTCTAACGAAGCACGGGTGCTTTTAAACCAGGCAGTAAGGGAGGCTGTTGTTATTTTCCGCTGGATAGTCTTTACACAAGGAGAACTTTCTGAAGACTCTTGACACAAATTTCAAAAGCAGTAGTCCAAGAGTTTTCCCATTCATGTGTGCTGTGCAAAATACTCCAGTTCAGCTGTATGCCACCTTATTCAATTTCGTCTGTTCCCCAGAGGAAATGAAGTTAGTCTCTTCTCCGAGCAATTTGGTGTAGAGTATTTTTCTAAAAGCTCTCTCGTGGACCTAAAACTTTCCCCATTCATGCTCAAGGATCCAACCAAACTGCACATCTGTTTCCATTACTGTTACCACCAAACATAATGATTTGGTCAGCAGGGTTGTCTTTCCCACTCTTCGCCAGATGTTGGCTGTGATGCATGTTTGTTCGGTAGAGTAAAATCTAAGAGTAAGAGAAAGGAAGTGAGTTGTCCAGATGCTGCTGTCGACAGAAGTCACTGCAAAAATGACTTAGAAATGCTAATGTGGACACACATCATTCTCAAAAGTCAACACTGTTGAAGTTTAGATGATGTAATGTAGAAAATGACTGACTGGGTGATTTACTGTGACTAAATGAAAACGTAAACCACAGATACTGAACAAGAAATTATATTTAATAGAGTAGATTGTTCATTTATTAAGCTTAGTGTGCTGATACCACTCTGACAATCGGATCAGTGCATCCATCATCTGTAGTAAACATCAGCAGTAAACATTGCTCCAACAAAAATTTAGTTTGACAAATTTTCTTTTGTGTCTTTATTCTTGTCTGCAAAGTTTAGTTTTACAGCACAAAATTGGACAAAGTGTACACCAGGCTGTACATCAATAAATCACATTGTTATCTTAATGCTTGAGGTCATCCCAGGCATAAGTTAAATTAAATATAACAAAGGCAGCTGAGGTGTGTTGGACTGTGACTCTAATATTGAGCAGTCTGGAGAGATGTTTTCTTGCCTCGCCTCTCCTGCCCTCTAATTCGAGGATGAGATGTTCTTGTCTTTTTACCCCTTCCTTGATCACAGGCCTAATTATAGGTTAGTTCTTGCTAATCTGTCTTGTTAATTATTTCCTCTCTAGCGATCTCTAAGAGCCTGGAGCCTGTGACAGGTCAGCTGAGTAACACAATTGCTGCTAAGCTGACTGCTGTGGAGGTCACGCTGAAGGACAATGTGAGCAAGGTGGTCAAATCCAAGGTAGGTAGCTGGCTTACTTCACCACCTGTCTGTATTTTAAAGCCTCCACGCAGGTGACAGCCAATGTAGAAGGCATTATGGTCTTGGGTCATCCGTCAGTTTATCCCATTCTCATGAACACAATATCTCAGGAGCAGCTTCAGGGAATCTCCTTAAGTTTTAACTTTGATTCAAGGATGAACTGATTTTCATGGTCAAAGATCAAAGACACTGATTCATCAAAAGCCATAACTCAAGAATTCTTGCACTAATTGTGACACAGTATAACAAAAATGTTTAATAGGATAAAATGATGAAGTGATGACATTTTATATCCAAATGGTCTAACTTCACTGTGACATAATGTTCTGTAAAAACACACATTACTCAGCTGTAACTCAGGAACAGAAGGGGTGATTGTGACTGCAATTTGAGTGGTAAGCAGAGAAAGATAACTGCGAGGTGGTAATTCAAGTGTATTTATGGAGTGCAGAATAAGCCCTATATTGTCTGCTACTGGTTTTACACAAATCTTCTGTTTCTGTTTTCCAGAACACAACAGATGCAATTGGTCGAGCGGCAGCTGAAGCGATGCAGGGGCCCATCCAGGCAGCCTATAAAGACGCCTTCCAGAGCATCGTGCTGCCTGTTTTTGAGAGAGGCTGCCAGTCCATGTTTCAGCAAATCAATGACAGCTTCAAACAAGGAACACAAGAATGTAAGGCATTTCTTCAGAAAATAAATGCGAAAACATAGTAGAGATTTAAGTATGTTCTGCATGACCTACTACAACGCAAGGTCAAATTCCTATTTTTTTTTTTCATGAATGCTCTGGAAATAAACTTAAGAGCTATTCATTAGATGTTCAAGCACACAAAATTTAAAACTGTCCCTGGATGGCTCTCTGGGCTCTTGATGGCATGTTTCCTCACAATGGTGGAATGGTGCTTTGTTCATGTCGGTTGTGTCCTGTATCTAGACCCTGAAACCAGGGTCTGTTTATCTGGAAGTGTAATGAAATAACCACCTCCCATAAAAAGCTCAGGGACAGCCTTTGTAATGTCACTTTTTCAGACTAAGCCAAGTGTTTGTCCTGATAGTGTGTTTTTTACCACCTTGGAACATGATATTTTTTAAAATTTTACCAAGGCTGTCATAATGTGTGTAGGGCGCTGATAGCCTAGAGTGGCGACAATACCTACCTGAGCGAGTGTGTGTGTAGTGTTTTGTATGTAAATATTGTACCTATTGTTCCACATTGACACTTTCACTACCTCGTAGCTACTGTGCAAGCCTTCACCTAATTTGTCATATATATGGGTGGACATTGAATATAATACTTTACAATATAAATTGTAATACTTTGAAATATAATTTATTGAAACCAGGGAAAATGCTTATGAATGTAGTTGCATTTATTTATTTTGATTATATTTATCAATCTGTTTGACACTAGCAGAGAAATGAAAGTCCATATGAGAAGTGTGGGAGTTGATGACCAATTTTTTTACCAACAGGAAAAAGGTTTTAAATCAGTCCTGATACACGGTGGGTTATTATGGCCCCCAACCCCTGAGCAAACATCTGGATGTTTAACACATTACAATCTCAGTTTTTTTCACCTGCCATGATTTTTGCTTTTTTGTGCTGTCAAGTTAATAAACACTCAGCTCATCTGAGTGTAGAACAGCTGTAGAACAGCTGGTTGATGTTTTACATGAGGCCATATTTGGTGAGAGACACAAGAGTCAACTGTATTATGTGTGTAGACTAACCTGAGTAAATGAGCTGCCATTACTGTGGTTACACCTTAGGTAACTAGTGAATAACACTAATTTAGGTAAATTACAATTCACTTTTGAAGAACATCTGCCCATTGAGCTGTTTTTTATATTTTTTTTTATTAAACGTCACTGTGAAATATCTCTGCCCTCACTGTCAGTGTAATTGTGTCCAGTTTGATTCCACCAATGTGATGCCAACACACTAACCAGCTGCCAGATACATCTGTTGAACTGCAGCACTGGTTGCTAATTTTCAGTGGCCTTGTCTGCTGCCCTTTCACATTACACCCAGTCATGTGATTCAGTGTCGATATCAAAAACAAAATACTGTGCTTGCTGATGATGCATTTGCTTGTGTGGGGGGAAATATGATTTGACTTCTGTCTTTGCAGACATCCAGCAGCTTGAGACTCATATGAAGAACAGAAAGCAGAGAGAGCAGGAGACACGAGACCCCATGATTGGCCAGCTCCAACAGATGATTGACAGCTTCCAAAGCTCCAGCGATCAGCTGGCCAATAATGTCACAGCCAACATCCGGGCAGAGATCCAGCACCAGATCCAGATGATGGTCGGAAAGTATGTATCCTAACTATCCCTCGTTGATTACACTGCTATATACATTTGAATTTCAATCTGCTAATTAAACCCTTTTTGGTCAGAGATGAAAAGAATCTGAACTATTTACACCTTTGTCCCATTTTCCTTCCTTTGTCCTCATCTGTCATTTTGGTACATTTGAATATTTCCCAAAATGTGATCATGCTCTGACTAAATGTCGTATACCTGCACTCATCAGTAAAGTGTGTTGCAGTTTTTAATTTTCTGACATTGGCCACTCAGTACTATGAGCTGTCATCATCAAATGACAAAAGACTTTTGCTGTTGACTGATCTTATTCATCCTGAATGGTCTGATGTCACTGATTAATATTCTAAGCAGACATTTGTCATATCAGATATGCATATCAGCAGATGCCTATGCCAGCAGTCTTGGCCTTATTCACTGCCTATCAAGCAGGTGTGGAATGGATTGGAAAGTAGAAACAAGCAAAGCTTAATCCTGGGGCTAATGCCAGAACATAAATTCGATCAAAGTCTCTTGTTCCCTCTGCAATTAATTTCATGGCCTCTAGAGTTTATACATTTGTCGGGGGTGGAGCAGAGAGCAAATAGTTGGTCAACTAAAACTTCTTGAAAATCCTGAAAAACAAATGACAATTTTTGACTAGGCCAGAATTTTACTCTGAAATTCAAGGTTGTACATGAGGTGCACCACATCAAAGCAAAACAAACTTAGTGGTTGAGGACACTGGTAAAGTGGAGGATAACTCTCTTTCTGTCCTTATGTCTTCTCTTCTGTCCTTTTCCTTCTCAGTTTGCAGGAGTCTATTCTTAGCCACGTGCAGCGAATTGTCAAAGGGGAGGTGAGCCTGGCAATGAAGGAGCAACAGGCAGTGGTCACCTCCAGCATCGTGCAGGCAATGAGGTCAGCGGCTGGCACACCCGTCCCCACAGCACACCTAGACTACCAGACACAGCAGGCCAACATCCTGCAGCTCCTCCAGCAGGGCCAGCTTAACCAGGCCTTCCAGCAGGTAACTCACACACACACTCACACACAGACAGATATAACGAGGTGAACCATTGTGCGTTTTGCAGCCTCTATAATGGGTGTAATGAGGGCAAACACCTTCACATAAATGGAAATTATTCACTGATACAAATGCACTAACATGCACACACATTTACATACAGGGCCCACCAGGACTATAAGGCCCAGAAAGCCAATATTCTGCAACTGCCTCACACAGCCCCATTCGCAGGCCCCACTAGTGTATTTCTCTCTGCTATGAGCACTCATTATGTCTGTATTTTCCTGCCCTAAGTAACTTCATACCAGAAACTGTTCCAAATAGCCATTGCACTCTCCTCTTTATCAATCACACACACACACACACACACAGAATTCAGTCAACACATTGCCTTTTGGGTTGACATCTGTAAACATTACTGGGATAGAATAGCTCATCTGCACTCATAATTCAGATTTACTTCCCTGCTGAACAGATTATTGCTGCATGGATTCATCTGGGTTTTGTGATCTAAACAAATCTGGCCATTTGGTGGCATAGTATAGTTGGTGGACAGGAATGTTTCCTTATGGAGCTGCTGCAGGAAAGGTGACGTGTGAAGGATGCATGACAGTGGTTTTCCCTCTTTGTCCCCAGGCTCTGTCAGCTACAGATCTGAATTTGGTCTTGTATGTGTGCGAGACTATTGACTCTCAGCAGGTCTTTGGTCAGCACCCCTGCCCTCTCAGCCAGCCTGTGCTGCTGTCGCTCATCCAGCAGCTGTCCTCCAACCTCGCGACCCGCTCTGAGCTCAAAATCAGGTGAGGAAACCAAGGTTATATCATTCGCCATTTATTTGAAGGTTGGTGTAGTATGTGATTTTTTATTTTTTTTTTTTCACATCTGTAGTAACGTAATTTCCAACTTGAAGATCATGTGGCTCGATGAATACTCGTCACCACAACACTCAGAAAACAGCAAATTAATTTAGGTTGTCCTTCACTTCTAGTGAGAATTAAAACATGATGTCAGGGATGTTGAGTGAAACAGCTGCTCTGTGTCAAACCAGCGAAACTCAATGTTGTACCCACAGGTACAACCCACAGGTACAACATTGTGGTTAACCTTGTTCCCCTTAAAGACACAGCACATCAGCTCCATTCAGAAGCCTGAAGCACTTTCTGTCCTCCACATAATGACAAATAAAAAGGAAAGAAGCAAAATAAATCTAATATTAACTTATCAAATGTACCCCCATGTGTTTTTTACTGTACGCTCCTCCTTCATTGTTAGGGTTTAGCTTATATACCAATTACCAAATTATCCATAATATTCAGCATTGATGATTTAAAATAACCTTGATATTCTTGCATGTGAATGTAGACACACTAAACACAACCTGTAATACAAACATTCTTACCTGTATACTCTTCCGATTACTTGCAGAATATCATAGTCTCTTAAATTATTGTCTCACACTGTAGTTTGATATAAGAGCTGTCTTGCAATGCAGCAGGCATAACTTCCATTTCAGAAAATGTCATTGGTTTTAATCAGAAACCTGTGAACTGTGTAAGTTTACTTTTTCCCGAAATTAATTTTTTGAGTTAATTTTCTCAAAGCGATAGCAGGGAACACATTCTGAATTTTATTACAGGCCTATCCTCCAACACAGTGTGCCACTCAATCAATAATAAAGTCAGTCTTTGCCTAAACTCTTGCTCCCCATCTCATCTCCATTGTATGTCCATTATTTGTTGTCTCCTGAGTACCGAACAGTGCTAAACTGCTGACCCCATCACCCTGCTCCGTCTGTAGTCCTGCTACATGGCTGTCCGGGGAGCCCAGATGATCCTGTGAATAGCATGGCAATTTTTGGATACTCTCTCTCGCTCTGTTCTTTCCGTGTCCTTGTATCTTTTATCCCGTTGTTCACTCCATCACTACCTTCTGTTTTCTTTTTGTTCTTTTAAGCTTTCATTGTGCCATTGTGTCCTCAAACTGAATAGTGACCCCATGTCCTTTGCTTTTCTGAAACCTTGCATCCCATCTCCTCTTGTTCTCCTCCCCCACAAAAAACCTTCTCTATCAGACTCCATTTTACAGAACCAGTCTGCCGCTCCGTTTACATTGCAGCTGCCTGCTGCTGCTAATACAGCCCTCTAGTGCCGCTGTGTGCCATCTGGAGAAAAAGATGAGGGCAGCAGGGTGGGGTTCAGTCTAAAGTGTTATTAGAACAGACATAGCCATGGTTGGGTGATTGCAGTGGGAGAGAAAAATCAAAACGGGATAAATCTAAAAATGTGTGGTCACCTCCCTCTGTTTCTGCCTAATTGTATTTAAGCCATACAGGAAACGTAAAGCTGTGGTTAATGGGTAAAAAGAACTCAAGTAATATTGGGCTAATACAAAAATCTCAATACATGTACAGCAAATACTACAATTGTTAATGCATGAATTCCCAAGTGTTCATTTACATCAGAAATACAGGCCTGTAAGACTTTGTATCCAACGCTTTAAGCACTTTTTGAGTCTTCTCTTCTCTACTTCTGATAGATCATCTCAGAAGACTCCAGAACAGATACCCAGAGAAACAAAAGCACTGCTAGCATTGTTAGGACCTGAAAAAATGTGATCATCTACAAAAGCTTAGCAAAATCATTAGCAGCTAGCAAATGATTAGCACCAGCATTAGCACATGAGAATCATGCGAATTGAGTATTTTGTGCTTGAGAGGGTTGGATAGTTTAGTTAAAGGCACATCGTCTCCTGCAAGACATTAACTGTAATAAGGCATGCAGTGTCAGTAGTGTTATGTGCAGTGGCATCCAATCTCCCTTTGAAGAGAGTTGGCAGTCCTCTGTTATGTGGGAACAGCTCTAATGGTTAGACTGGGATCAGGTAGTGCCCGGGACACAGAGATAAATGGTTGAATGTGAAAAGACACTGAAAGTGGGAGAGCAGAGCAGAAATAGACCACAGTCTGGACAGCGTAACCACCAGATGTCCGACTGAAACAATTAGTTGAGGAAGTGAATGTAGTGCAGCCTGAATGAGACGCAGGTGAGAATGAGTAAAACTCAATTTCTGCCGTGATATTTGATTGAAAACGTACACATGCACACAGTGGGCTGGCAGCCAGGAAAGGTGATCAAGGACAGTGCTTGACATTCAAGCTGCGATAGATAGTTGAGACAGTGATGGAGCTGACTTTGTGTCCCCTGCAGTCGCTACAAGGGCCACAACACAAGGTGTGAGCAAGTTATCCTTGTGCTGCTTTTTTAATGGAGTGAACGAAGGCTGTGGGTTTGATTTTCAGATTGCATGTGTGAACCTTTTTTCATTTCACATAATTTTCTCCATGTAAAACAGAAATGACTGCAGACTCTTACACTAAGTAAATTCAATTATTTTTCTTGACCCTGATGGCTGAAGACTTTTTAATAGTAGATGATATCTGCCTGGCTGGAACTTTTTTAGTCTTTTGTCAGTTGTTATCTAACATCTCTCTCTCTCCCTGTGTCCCTGTGCAGTTACCTAGAAGATGCAGTGATGAATCTGGACCACAGCGACCCCCTGACAAGAGACCACATGTCCTCTGTGTTGGCCCAGGTCAGACCGAAGCTCTTCACCTTCCTGCAGCAAGACCCCCACAGCCTGCTCAGCAAAAGGGCGCGGCGCCTGATGATGATGCTGCAGGGTCTTGTCAACCACTAGTCCTTCACTTAAAGTCTGATGCAGAGGAGACGTCATCTTCACAGATAAAGATCACAAGTCCCATTTTTCTTACGCGTCTGCAGAAAGCAACAGGGACTACTTCACCCCACTCTGAGCAGTTTGTTGGAGCTTGAGGATGGAGCATGTTGTTGGTTGGAGATGGAAGATGCAGGATCCTCAATGAAAGAGTTTGAAACTTTTCACTTGTTAAAGAAGGTCCCCTCTAGTCCACTGGTCCCTCCACATGACACTAAAGCCAGCTGTTTCTACCCCTGGGCATTTCTCCCCATTCCTCCTCCACTAACTGCGCAAGTGAAGCGTCCAGTTTTTGACTGTTTTTGTTACTCTTGTTTTTTTTCCTTCCTACACATATCTTCAATGCAAGACAATAATGGTCTGGACAGAAAGATTGTTGTTGATTTCTATTAAAAGAGACTCCTTACGTTCACTGTAGATTCTTCTAGACCTTCGTTACTGCTCCCCACCCCCAAAAGGCAGTCTCATCCTTTTACCCCCGTCAAGAAGCAGAAAAAGACTGTGTCAGAAACGACAGCCAAGAGAGCCTGATAATTCTGGTTCTTCAGGGTCCGGTCTCCCAGACACACAATATCTGTCATTCCTTTGATGTTACTTCATCCAAATGTGCATGGGACTCAAAGAATGTCCAGCAGAGTGGTTCACAAGACCAAACATGGCTGTGTCCTTTGTTCTGCTGTGTTTCTCCCACCCGTCAGTAAGACATGTTGAGTTTTGGGGATACTGGACAAGTTTTGATGCGAGGGAGCTACTTCCGAGCAACAGTACGCCAAAGAGAAGCAGCGTCTCACCTCAAAATGTCGCCTTGTATCTCGGCCTTAAGAGCAAACAGCAGACCTGGACACTTTTTTTTTTTTTTTCCTCCCTTTCAGTACGCAGCAGCTTCCTATCTAGAATTCAGTTGCCGCAGGAAAACACAACCAGGCTAATCCCAGCAACCGAAAGTATGAAACATCTTAAGCCAATTTGAGTTTGTGGCATATTTCCCTCTCAGTTATTTCTTGTTAGGTTGGAGATGAGATGAGATAAGATGAAAACGTTGCCAGGCCAAATCTGTCTCAGTGAGGATCAACATGTTGAATTGTTTTTTTACTGAAAGTTAATAACATTTGTTCTGAGTTGGAAGTATTCAAGCATATCTCATTACACCTTTTCAGCCTGACCTTGTTTTCACCAATCTTTCTGATTTCTGGATACAAATAGGACTAAAGGATGAGGAATAACTAAAAAAAAAAAAACATTTTTTCAAGTCTAATAAATATTTCCAAAGGTGCCCCGGGCTGAAAAAAATGCCCCTTTAGAATCTGAAATGTTTGGAGCTCAGCATCGAGGTTGGCAGCCGTCCATGTGCAGCGCTCTGCCCCGTAAATTGATCAGACTGCTCCCCCATGTTTTCTTCTGTGTTAGTCCCCCTTTTTTTAATAACAATTAGTATTTGTAAGACTTGTATACTTGCTTTAAGAATTGTCAACCTAGTTATAAAAACATAATAAAAACACGTAAACTTTAATTGTTACTGCTGATGTTGTTTTATCAGGATATTTCAAATGTTTGAGCTTAACGTGCAGTTACTTCTCACAGACTCTAGGAGGCAGCACTTAGTTGGACTGCAGATATTCACCCTGCTTGTCTTTTCAGTTTTGAAATCAGAAATCAATCCTGTTTTAGTAAACATTGAAAAGCCTTTAGGTTGTAAATGCACTGTTTATTCATCTTCAAAGTGTGTGTTGATTTGTGTACAGCCCATTCCCACCTATTGTGTAACTACAGGGTGGCCACACTTTTTGCTGATTGTAAAATAAAAGTTCTGTTCCTTTGACCTCTGTGTTTAAAATCTCTTCAGTTGGATTTGTCTAGCAAGTGCCTTATTGTACTTTACCTGTTTTGGACATTTGATCCCATTTGGGCCTTTAGACAACACGTTAATGTCGGAGCATTATCCCACAGCAGTTACACTTAACCTTTACAAGCATTTATTTCGTTCAGACGTGTGGTTGGGCTCAGACGGCACAGCAGAGGAGAACCTGTATGTTTTGTTTGCAAACACTTGACTGGAGTCAGTTGACTTGGACAGATATCTGAGTGCTCATGTCCATGTATGAACCAGAGAGAGATGTATTATTTTGACTACTAGCACCTTCTCCTTTCAGCTGCAGACCCTGTTGAAGGACAGGCCGACTCCCGCTTCACCCTGAGTGGCAGCTGTGTCACTTTTTCTTTCTGTTGTGTTCATTTCCCTCCGGTTACGTTGTATCTTTTACAGTTTATTTTACCCCTAAACATTTTGGAATAAAAGAAAAAAAAAAAATTGTTACTTTTTTTTTTGTGTCTGTATTTGTTACTGTCTTGACTTGTAAAGGATGTTGTGTGTTTTCAGACCTAAGGTGGAAGTGAACATCAACACAGACGCTTTGATGCATTTCTTCTTCTTCACTTGTGTATTTCTGCTTTATGTGACCATCCTTTTACAGCTGGTTTAAGAAGGTTTTACATTAAAAACTTATATGTTTTTAAAATAAAACGCACAGTTGCAGATGAAAGCAATTCTTCTGAGCCTCTGGACCTGACAGTGAGACCACCAGCTCCAACAGTAAAATACCTCCCACTGAATGAAGTCTCAGCCTTTAAAGTGTGTGAGAAGAACTTTTCATTTGACGCTTTTTACAGCTCATTGTTTTCACCTGCGGGCCTTTTCCCCCTGAATACTCCGTCCACCTTTCAGATCCATAAAAACCCGGGCCAGAGCTGGCTCCTGTGCAGTTCATGTGGGACCCTCTTAGAGTTGCTGTATACCTTCCTCCTCCTCCTCCTCCTCCTCCTCCTCCTTCCTCGGCACGGACGCGCCCTCCCCTTCAGCGCAGGGGAGCGCACTGTGGCAGCTTTAACACTGGAGTACAGCGCTGCACCAAGGACAGGAGGGGGACACTTTGACCAGCTGAGGAGCGGGACGTTGGACTGCCTCTGTTTCAGAAAAGAGAGAAAGAAAGAAGAAAAAGAAGAGAGAGATACTGGGGACTCCGGTGCAAACCTGAAACTTGGAGAGGTCGGAGGACAGATTTCCGGGTCAGCATGACATCTCTGATCAATTCTGCGTGTCTCCTCTTCTTGCCTGTTGCGCTGCTCCTGAGTAAGTACTGACCACGTCTCTGTCCTTTCTGTTAAAAACTTGTGTGTCTTGTGGGGGAAAAGCACAACTTCCGCCGCGTTTTGGACGCAGGTGAGGGCTGTGGACTCGGCGCCGCGTTTCAAACGCCTGGTTCGGATGCGTTCAGACGAGCCGCCGCCGAACTTGGCTCCAAACCCGCATCTCTGCGCGCAGCAGGTTGAGGGGTCCCGTATCCTCACCCCGACACCCGAGCGTGTGCTGCCGCTGGTGGGCAGCCGGGAGAAGGAGCAGATGCAGGCTGGGAGGCTGTGGATGCAGCTGCAGTGCTGCTGTGTGAGAGTATCCGTTACCAAAGGTGGATTCAGGGTCGTTACGCAAACTGCCGTCGCGATGTTCATTGAGTGTGATCAGACCGAATCTCTCCAGCAAAACAGCTGCTGGTTAACAGCTGGAGCGGAAGGTGATATCACTGCCCCCAGCGTGTTATACTTTAACTCAACCAGGTAACTCACACATTACAGGAACTCATGCATTCATGTTAAATGGGCAGATAGATAGATAGATATTTACTTAACTGATCCAAACTGGGAAATTCTTCTTACATCAGACATAAAAAAAAGAAAAAAGTACATGATAAAATAGAATGAAAAATATACACAAGACCAAACTATACAAAGTATAAAGATAAAAATATAATAAAAACAATATATATGTATTTGCTTCCTGCAGGGAAATTGCAATAATAGTAATTAAAAAATAAAAATCTTGTGTCACATTGCAAGTTAATTTTTTTGCAATAAAATGCTCAGGTTTATTTAAACGAAGTGTGTTGAATTAAAGCAATTTAGTATTGAACGTTCCTAATATTTTTCCTAATATTTTTTAATATTCAAACAACAGAAATGGTCAAAATCAAAGCAACACTCTTAATCCCTTGTGCGGGTAAAATCTGCATCCTTCAATTCCCATAGTGCAACTTGATAGCACCCTTCATTCAACACCCCTCCCTCGTAAGTGCAAACATCTATCACGCTGCAGTTTGTAACAAAGACTTTGTGGTGAAATACTGTAAGATGATAACCCTGATGACATCACTATGACATCATTAGGTACACTTTTTCAAACCAATTAGTTTTGTATTTAAATGTTTACTGCGTCTGAATTAAACTGCGTAAAGAGTAAGGTCTTTATCATCTGAAACCACAGGAACTTTAAAGTGCAGTGTTTGGTTTAAAAAAAAAACTCATCATCATCATCATCATCATCACTATTGATCATCATCCCATGTTGCTGCTGCTGCTGATGTCAGAGTAATGATGATGAGGGGATGGATGGGATTTAGGCCCCCAAGGGAGTGCGGCACCGTGGGGGGAAAAGAAGAAAAAGAGTCCCACCGATCGAGATAAATGATGAATGAATCGCATCTGTCCACCTCCTCTGCTCAGCGGCGTCTCTGGGGACCTCGTTCAGCGCCACATCTGAACCTGAGCGGGAAACACTCCTCTGCTGCTCATCTCTCTATTCTCCATCCCTTCACTCCGTCGCGTTACTGACACGCAGGGAAACAACGGGCTCGTTTGTGCGTTAATGCAAAATGATGCTTCTTCCTTTGTTCCAATCAAACTCTGTGTGCGTGTGCGTGCGCGCGCGCGCGCACTTTAATATGCGGCTGATTTGTCCATGAGCAGCACTTCCTGTCACCTTTGACTCAGACCGTCATCAGTCAGACCTCAAATTAACATTACATCAGGTCACACATCAGGGGTGTTTGCACTTATCTGTGAAACCTATTCTTTTTACAGCAGGACCCGAGTGTTATGGATATTTTATGGAAAATAAACAAAAAAAAAAGTGATCATCAAAAACATACACAAAAAAAAAACCCCTTTAATGTCTTGTTGTTTGAAAGATACTGAACCAGACAGATCTTAAACACTGAACTGACTAAGATTAATGATATACCACAATCAGGATGTTTCCTTATTTAATCTTGCACCTTATTTATAACTCACTGTGGATCTGTACAACACACAGCTCCACCCTGAGAACACCTGTGGCAAAAGTGTTGTCAGTACACCTTGTATGTGTGTACTCAGCCCTGCCAGAGGCGTTTTACCACATTTATACAACAATAATTTTTGCATCTCAAAGGGAAATTCGAGATACGATTCAGAAGTGACAAAGTCTAACCTGCTCAGTATGTGTGTTACAAATGCAGGCACTTGACAAGACATGGAGGGGAAGAAAGGCTTATAATGGCAGCTAGTTTGACTGGTGCCTTCAACCCAGCAGCATCAAGAGGGCTGTGTTCACGTGTTTAGAAATGCAGAAAAATAACATAATATCATGAAAGTGTTATTCTGGACCCATCTGTTTCTTAAACATTTCCAGCTAAATGTGATAGTTTGGCTTCAAAACCCCAAAAATAAAATGTGACAGAACCAGCCAGTGAAAAGTTTTGTCCGAGGGGTAAATCTCTTCAACATGACTGCAGATATACGTGTACGTGTTATCAGGAGGAGGATGAGCCCACACAGACCCTTCGACCCTGTCTTCTCCAGCGTTGGGGAAATTTAGTTTAACAAGATGTCACTGGAGCCCCCGCCTAAAACACCGTCATCTCTCCATCTGCAATGTCCTATAAAGATGAATACCAAATACCTAAAGTGCCACCTCAGCAGAATGAGAATCACAACATTTTATCTGCGGCCACAAGCACCTAAAGGAAACCTATAGATTTGGAGGACAGTGGTCAGCAGGACACTGAGGCCGAGTCGCACTCTGTCCTCAGTGATTGGGGTAAAAAGGTCAAATAAAGTAGAGAATGGTAGACGTCTATGCTGCTTTTTAGGGCAGAGTTGGGTCAAGCTCCAAACTGGCTAGATCCTATCCTATTCCCATAAATCTTAACTATGTCTCTTGCTAGTTTTTAACTACTGGGCCCTACCTGGAAAATATCCAAGACTCTCTGACTCCACACCCTCTTTCTGTGCTCATCCTCTCGTCGACAGCATCAGGGCGATCTTCTCCAACTTTAGGAAAGGCAAGTTTATTTATATTCAAAGTGCTTTACAGAGCCACTGAAATACATTAGATAAAACATTAGGTTGAAATTTTAAAACAGTAAAAGCAAATTTTAATAAATGAAAAAAAAAAACTTCAATAAGATATAAAGAAATATTTCTCAAGACAAAAATTTTTCTTTACCTCGGCTCTGTGGAAAAAAAATTAAAAAATCACAGAACTTCTTTTTCTGACAGACACACATGCACCATAGGTTTTTATTAATGTCAGTCAGGGAGCATTTTAGTTTCACTGTGGGTTATATCTGCTCCACCAACAACCGGAAGTTGCCCCAGAAATACCCACCCTCAGAAAGCTGCTGAGCCAGACAAGACAGGCTGACTGGTTTTTTCCTCATGACAAGTGAACTCAACTTCACGTGTAAAATCTGTGTGGCGCCCCTTTAAAATGACAAGCTAGATACTCTAAGAACAAATCTGTCATTATCAAAACAGTTCATTTTTTCACCCCTCTGTTACGACCCAGAGATGTGTCTCTAGAAATAGCGCCCACATGGTGGCGGGTGTCCTGGACACACGTCATGGCTTGGTTAGGTTGAGGTAAAGGTTGACGTAGATCGTGATACGGGTTGAGGTAACTAAGTCCTCAGCATCATCTTTCTTGTCATGGTAACAATGATAACTTTGTGGAACAGTTCTGGATGATATAAACTACATAAACTGCTACTTTCAAAAGGGAATCGAACGCCGCTCTCCTGCGTCATGTTCCTGTGTTGACGTGGTTTTTGTCACCCTAAATGCTTGAAGACTGATACTAGTCTGATACACGAAGGTACAGCCAGCAGCCGTTATCTTGGCTTAGAGACTGCAAACAGCTAGTCTGGCTCTTTCCCAAGTAGTGACCCATTGTGACGTCACGATGGGTCACCTGTTTGTGAGCTGCTGTTTTGAAGCCTCGGGTTTGTGTAAATTGGCCGTCACAGTGTTTGTTTCATCTAAAACCATATATATTTATAGAAGAAGGTGGAGCTGAGGAGGAGTGAGGGGTGGATCTGACCTGCTCTATGCTTTCTTCATGTGTGATACAGTCTGTCAATCACACAGTAGCCACGCCCTAATACATACCCTGCTTTATGGTCTATTTTCCTCTAAATGGGACCATAATTTAAATAATGAACATCATGTTGTATTGAAGACTTGAAACTAGAGACTAACCTAATAAATCAAGTGAGAAGTAGGTTCATTTTCCCATAGTCTTCAATACAAACAGATTTCTTTTTGCTAACCAGCGGAGTTGCCCCCTGATGGTCAGTAGAAAGGCTCCTCAGCATTGGCTTCACCTTTCAGCCTCAGAGTCTATGATCTATCCAGAGGTCAGAAAATTTGACTACCGAAACCTTATATCCTTATATCTAACCCTATATCAAAACCTTATATCTCATTTCTTTAAATTGGAACAAAAACTGAGGAGTAAAAACAGACAATTAGCTGTTTTATGGGGGTTAAGTAGTAGAATAATAGATATGATAATAGAAATGGACTATTTCTTGGGTGCAACCAGGAGAAATTAGCAAAAAAAAAAAAAAAAATCACCTGTAGTTTTGAAATGACTGCGTTTATTCTGGCAGGCGAGGAGCCTGGTACCGTGTCTGTCCTCTCGTCTTCATGTGTCAGTTATCTGTTTGTCTCGGCTCAAAAAGCAGCGAGTTTCAGGGCCAAAGAGAGGGAGAGGTCTCTCCTGGGTGCAGGTCTCCTCTCTGTGTCATCAGCGGCCCAAAAATCACATTAAAAGAAGTCCATAGGCGAGAGGGAGATTATATTTGGCTTTTAATTGTTCTCCTCAGGAAATACTTCCTAACCTCCCTGCCTCTCTCTCTCTCTCTCCATCCCTCTCTCCCTCCCTCTCTCTCTCCCTCTCCCTCTCCCTCTCTCTCCCTCTCTCTCTCTCCCTCTCTCTCTGGCCCTCTCC
>CM076652.1:6130357-6166252 GCA_038496675.1 Rachycentron canadum
CCCTCTCTCTCTCTCCTCATCCCTCTCTCTCTCTCCCTCTCTCTCTCTCCCTCTCCCTCTCTCCCTCTCTCTCCCTCCTTCTCTCCCTCTCTCTCTGAGTTCCCTCTCAGTGGCTCGACTGCAGCTTTTTTGAGGTGTTTTTTTGAAACTGCAGCGACGACACATGAAGTGGAAGATTCCTCATTAAAAGAGCTTTTAAAGTCTCGTGGAAAATTGCCTGTGCTTCCCCTCCTCCTCCTCCTCCTCCTTCCTCCTTCTTCCCTCCATTCCTCTCAAACTCACCAAGATCACTACAGCTGAACACACATACCTCAAACACACACACATTTTTTCTTTTCCTATCCTATCCTCTCCTTCCTTCCCTTCTTCCTCCTTCTTCCCTCACCCCCTACTTTTTTCCTTCCTTACTTCCAGCATAACCTCGAACCTCGTCGTTCCTCACTTCACCTCTCTGCAGTCAGTTTTTCTCCATCCATCACTCCCTTCTCTTCTTCTCTTATCTCTCTACCTCTCTCATCACCCCCTCCCCCACTCTTCTCTGTCCTCCCTCTGTCCTTCTCATCAGGGATTCACAAATATTGATAAATCTAATGCTGAGAATCCTCTGTCATATGTTTCATATCAAAGGAAAGCTGCTTCCTCTCCAGGATTTTTTTTTTGTTGCTGTTGTTTTAATAGAGGGATCTTGAGAGTCGTCTGGGGGGTAAGATGTACACAACTCATGGGGCACACTGTCTGACTGACATGTGTGAACAGTAATGACCACTTAGCATCAAAGATGAGAGGAAATAAGAGAACCACTGAGACACTAGAAGAAATTTTCGCTGCTCCTCTCATTCACTTCCACCGAAGCCGACATGAAGGACAAATTTAAGAAAATGTGTCTGGGGCTTTGTTGAAATGTGACCTGAAAAACTGTAAGGTGAGACAGGAGAAGCTGAGGTTTATTTTTGCATCTTTTATTGTTGGTACCTTCAGTTGGCCCATCATCACACTGCAGCATCTCTCAGCTCAGCATCACTTTATCACATCCATCACATCCTGTTTGGCGATAGGTATGACATGTTGTTTTATTGGACTGACAGCAGGTCGGGCTGAGTCTTCGCAGTATCTCAATACGCAACGAGAGGCTTGCTAAATTCCTCAGTCCTGTTTCCACGTTATGTTTCCTCCTCCATTCGTCGGCCTCCTCCATCCTTCTTCCTGCAATTAGACGCCTTCTACTTATCATGCAGTCTCTCCTTTCTTCCTCCTATCTCTTCCTCACTCTCCCTGCATGCATGCTGTAATCTTCCGATCCACTTTACTGTTGTTAACCAACATCCACTTGTGGTGAGGATTGCAAACACACACACACACACACACACACACACGCAGACTCATATATTTTATGTATATAGAGTTGTTGACATGATCCATTTCCTAACCCCTTACCTTAACCTTAAATATATGCCTGACCCTCAAAAAGCTCTTTGAAGTTGTGAGGACTGGCCAAAATATCCTCACTCACACACACACACACACACACACACACACACACACACACACACACACACACACACACACACACACACACCCTAATGAACAAACAGAACACATTCACACAGTCTTAAATCTGACACACTAAACACACTGAGCACACACACACTTACACTTTTTTTTTTTAATCTGCACCTTCTCCTTGATCTCCTCAAGTGTTGGCTGTTGATGTAGGTTTGTGTGTGCACATGTAAGCAAAGGGTGACAGTTTGTGTGTGTGTGTGTGTGTGTGTACATCCTGCAAGAATTGGATTAAGACCTCTTAAACAAGTCGTGTGTGTCAGGTTTCCTCTAACAAATACCAAGTAATGAAGTACCAGCAGAGCATGACTCTCTTCTCCTTATCCCCAAACTACACTGAGCATGAATATTCATACACACATACACATTGATACACACATGTCAAGTTTAACGATGCTGTATCGTTGCACACACACACACACACAGACATATACTGCATAAAGGAGTCGTGTGTGTGTGTGTGTGTGTGTGTGTAGTGGCATGTAGCTTCTAAAACTATGGTTTTAATTTGTGTGGCTGTGTTTGATGCAATTATTCATATGCATGTATGTATGTTTGTGTGTGTCCATACACTGTAAAAACTGGACTATATAATCTACTTAATTTGCACTTGGTGTGTTTGGTTAGATTTATTTTGATTAAAGAATACCTTTTTTTTTAATGTAAACAATAATAATGCCTCCAAATATATGGTATGAAAACAATTTGGGACCAATTAAGTTAATTGAGTCTTAGTCATCCAACAAGAGGATAAAAATAAATAAAGAACCTTTTATAATTACATTTATTGCATTTTTATAATTTGCATTTATTACATAATTACATTCAGGAAAGAAGTACATTATTCAAATGATATATACTGTACCTTAACCATCCAGCCACCCATCTATACCACTCATCAAATGGGCGGGGCAGGGGGCAAGGCCTTCTTGCTGTGAGGTGACAGTGCTGACCACTGCACCACCGTGCCGTCTAACTTAACCACCTTTCCCATATTTTCTTGAATTTGTCCTGTTGCAACTTATAAAAAATAATTCTTTCCAACCTAAAGATTTATTTTCTCTGGTATCTGGCTTTAACCACTTCCTGTTAATGGCTCTCCTGAAATAAATATCCAGAGAAGTAGCAGTTGCCAGGTGGCCCAAGTACAGGGTCTATGGGATGTCCACCTGAAATAGTTCTGACTAAGTTTTGTGAACCTCTCCCTAGATGGGAATACGTAATGAACGTGAAGGAAATATATGATTGGCCTTGGACAGACCTCACTCTCTACAGCAGCTGGAGGATTAGATTTCTTTTGAGCTGGAGTGATGGTGAATCTAAAGAGATGTTTTACAACAAAGCGACGCTCGACTTGACGCTGACACATGTGCACGTCACAGTGAAGAGCTCATATTTTGTTGTAAACGTTCTGATATATTATTGTGTTGAAGTTTATATATTTAACTTGCTGACCAACATACTTAAATGATTTGCATGGATTTTATTTACCACTCCACTAAACTCCTTTTTTACAGTGTTCATTCTCTTAAACCCTCTATCTCCAAACACACACTGCTCACCTCGCACTGTGTGCACAGAGCATATAGGCATATAGGAAGGTTATTGGAAAGGAGAGGAACAGTAGGTGTCCAAGGTCAGTAGAGCTTGTCTCTTATTCTGCCTCCACACGGACCAACACATGCAGACTCACCACTCTATAAGGGAAGGAGTGCAGAGAGTGTTGGCTTTCAGTCTGAGAGAAGCGAGAGAAAGTGAGAAAAGTGAAAAACTACAATGTAGTTCATGGGAACACAATTCAAGAGAGAAGTAAGACAAGTGCTATGGAGGTGAGTGAGAGAGGCAGAGGACAAGTGGAGAGAGAGAGAGAGGGCAGAGAACATAAGATAGAGAGAAGGAGGAGAAGAGAGGAATGAAGGCACAGAGAGAGATCAGGACCTGTATTTATCAAGCCTGTCAGAAAAAGGCGAACCATCATGGATCACTGACCAGAGACCTCTGGACAATTCAATTTAATATGATCTGAAGCCAACAAAATAGATCCTGCAAAAGCTCTACAACTCGAGAAACTTTGAATAAAACCCACCCGAGAGACGGAGAAAGAAGGAGACACTGTGTACACAAAGAGTTGGAATCTGTTTCCTCGACTAGTTCAGGGGAAAACGGCTTAGATGTTAGTACATTAGCAGTGTAAACAGAGACAAGAGGGCATGTGATGCAGCGGATGATGTCGTCATTTGTCAAAATGCAATCAGCCGTCCGTCTAAATGGGCAGAAAATGTGATAAAGCCTGTTAGAGTAATAAATGCCCAGATTATGTAGCATCTTTAGATTGATAATGTTCTCATCTTATCCCTGATGGGCCGAGCATTACCCAGCAATACTGCAGCCAGTGTATGTGACCACTGCAGTTGGCAAGGACATGCTCAGTGTACACTATAGTATGTTGGTGTGGTGTTAAAGCTGCATCAACCAACAGTGATATATTAGCAGGTTTCCATGACTAACATGGTAGAAAACTTATTTATTTACTTATTGACAGATCCAGAAGACACAAAGTAACATTAGTTTTCATTTGAACTCCTGGTTCTGGCCACATGATGAATTAAAGTCCAATATTCGCTCTCTGGTGAGCTTCATCAACTCCAGAGGGAAATAAGCTGCTAAATGCACCACTATCTTCACCTGCTAGTTGCCAACTTTGTGAGAGTGGATTTATTAGAATTTTATTTTGCAGAAAACAACTAAAAGAAAGCAGTTTCCTGTCATAAAACCAAAACAAACACCTGAGAGCCAAACTATTTAGTAGGACTGGAGAGAACTGCAAAATCAGGTGATAATTCTCTGTGGGTCTGTCTCTACAAGCCTTTCATATTATGTTGAAAATAAAAGTTTAAATATGACAAATCTAAGTTTAATAATGTGTGAAGTGTGTGACTTACTGATCTGAAACATGCAGAAGTTCATGTATAAACTGTTTAAATTACACCTCAGCTCTTAGGCATAATGTTGCTGTTGGCCCCTCAAACCAAAACAATGAGCTAAAAGATGCTAAAATGCTTTGTCTAGCTAAGGAGAACTGCAGAGAAAAGCAATAAAGTTTGTTCATCACTACTAGCATTTCACATCACACGTAGCCATTTCATCTATTGTTAACGTAAAAATATCGATGTGTGCAGCTTTGAAGACTTTTGCAGTGTGGTCAGCGTCTCTGCTGTTAAAGGTGCTGTAACCAAAATTTAAACAACAATATAGCTGCAAACAATTTCCTATCTACAGATATAATGGAGTGTGGTGGTGTCCTGAGCAGAGAATAAACCATGGATGAATTATGAGATGTATTATGGTCTTATAATACATCCACACACGCAGTCACACCCCCTCTGTGTGTGTTTTAATCTGAGCCTCCCTGTTCTTTGTTTTTGTATCTGATCCGGCAGCGAGTGCATGTGAGTGCATGAGTCCCTCTATGTTACATCCCCACATTTATAAACACAGCCACCGCCCACACACGGGATGGCACAGTGCAGCGTCACCATTCAGGTGAAAGTGACCTTCCAGAATTTCCTCCATTGAAGAAACCACAGTTTCATCTAAAATGGCCTCAGAAAAAGTTAAGACCAGAGCGCATGCAGGGTTTTTTTTTTTTTTTTTTACATTTTTACAGGCTCCGTCAGTGTCATTGGAGTGACCATCCCTGGTCCAAAGCAGAATTTCTTTCCATTTCAACATGCTGGTCTTGCTTTTCAGTGATGGAGATGGAGCCCTATGAGCCACTAAAGGGCTCGAGCTTGACTTGACAGCAGGCACGAAAACTTAAGCTGCCATTACCAATATTATAAATTTGTTCGGCAAACGTTGTTATTGCTAGTGGGATAACTTCCAGCATCGCGGCAATGCTAGCGAGGGCTAATGGTTGTGGTTAGATTGTCTTTTTTGTGGCTCTCATCTGCGATGGAGGGTTGTGTCCAATGAAGCATTTGTTTTGTTGTGAGATGCTGGTGGTTGAGAGCGACATCGAGTGGCAGTGACAATAGTTCACAGATCCTTTAAGGCAAGAGTGAGTTACTTTTTTAAAATCAGCAGTACAGAAATCTTTGCTTTTTAAAGTCCACTGTGAGTGTGTAATTTAAAGGACTTTCCATCCCCAGACCTTCATCTGGGTAAAATATTTGACAAAAAGAAGGTTTCTGATGAGAGAACGTTGATGTTACATGTCTCCACCTTCAAACCCATCTTCTAAAGTTAAATATTTAGGCCTCCTGGTTTTTAAAGATGTGTTCACATGACTGAAACTGTTGCTTTCCTTTTGAGTGTTTTTGAGGAGAGAAGATCAGATTCTACATCCTGGTATGTTGAGAATGAAGCTTGAGCCAGGATCAATAATGTGTACAGATAAAACAAGCAAGTTCTTGTTAGGTTCACCTCCAGCTTTTAGTCTGTATGCTAAGCTAGGCTAATTGTCAGCTGGCTCTTGCTCCATACTCTATGCACAGAAATGAGACATTTTATCCTTGAAAAATATGCAAAGACAAATATTAGTGATTTGCATTCAGCTACAGTGCGTTTGCACCTTCCTTGTAAATAACAGCTGAATTGTTTTAAAGTACTTCTCTTGTGTTTTTGTTTGCCTGCATCCTGCCACAGACAAGAGAGGAAGCTGTTTGAATAACTTTGCACAACCTGCGAGGATGTGAAGTGACTCGAGCATTAAAAAAAGATGTGCATGCCTCGATGGATGAGCATATATGCACGCCTGCACCCGCCCCTGTGTACCTATGTGTGTTTGGTTTTGTGTGCTTGCATTCATGAACGCCTGTGTGTGTGTGGGGGATAGAGGGAACCATGAAGTGGACACAGCCCAGGTTTGTGGCTGCAGGGCCGAGGACTTTGAGGCTTAGACAAAGAACACAATCGACCGCCAACTCCTTCAGAAACCAGACAGTCAAGATAAAGACAGACGCAGTCGAAGAGGAAGAGAAAAGCAAGCCAGAAAGAAAATCAAACTAAAATCACCAAAGATGTGAAGGTTGAGGAAGACACATTCATCTGTCTGAGCTGTTCACCACCGAGCCAACCTACACAGACGTTTAGATACATGGCTGTTTTCAATGACAGAAACTTAATAGCTCGCGACCTTTCTATAACCTAAACTTTTAAAAACTGTGAGGTTGTCACGCACTGTTCTCTTCTTTTATATCTCATAAATAAAAACACTTTAGAAATAGATCCCTGTGTACATGCTTCTTTTCTTCATCTCCTGCCCGCACCTTTTCAAGATGTGGTGCAGGGTCTCACTTCTTCAAAGCATTGAAATATCCAATGGCACAGAATTCAGTTCCTACAGCTGATTCCAGCGTCCTTTCCCCAAATGTTCGTCAGGTGCTTGTCATTGTTCACACTTGTTTGAACAAGAGCAGCTGTAGTCACGGTGATAGTGTGTTTGTTGTTATAGATTTTGTGACACATTTGCTTAACTAATCATCATCATTATTGTCTGAGAGCAGCGTTACTAGCACCTACTGTTTACCAGCACTGCTCTGTACCTGGGACTCACCTCCTGAACATGGATTTATTTGCATCCTCTTGAAATACATTTAAGTGATGCTATAAGCTTTGTGACAAAATTACTTCTTACATTCTTCACAATAATCTCTGACAGTGCATTTGCAGTGCAACATGGGCCAGCTTTTATAGTCCAGAAGGCCCATGTGGCATCGGCCATGAGCTGACGACCCTCCCATGTCAACCTCCTGGGCAGTGAGATGGCCGTCCCACTGTTGTAGGTACTGGTGTGACCAGTAAATGACTGCACATCAGTATCATAACCTGTAACCTGAGTCCAGTCCCTTTGTGGTTACTGGTCAAAACAGCAGGTGTAGTTTAAAGCTACAGACCTGAGAGCAACACCACAGACTGTATATAAAAATGGACGTAGACACTGGGGCTGTAAAGTGAAGCCCATGCTGAAGAGCCGTAAACCTGCATTATATCTAATGACCATCAGGGGGCGAGTCCGCTGGTTACAAAAAGAAATAGCTACTTCCCACTTGATTTATTAGCTAAGTAAAAGTTTATGATCTCAATCACTAGTTTCAAGTCTCCTTCAATACAACACAATGTTCATTTTTAAAATGATGGTCCCATTCAGAGGAAAATAGACGATAAAGCAGGGTATGTATCAGGGCGTGGCTACTGTGTGATTGACAGACTGTACCACACAAGTCAACCTGCACAGAGCATATCAGATCCACCCCTCACTCCTTCTCAGCTCCACCTTCTCCTGCATATATGGTTTCTTCTGGATTAAAAAAAAAACAACATGGCGATGACCTATTGACAAACTGGAGGCTTAAAAGCTGCAGCTGACAAACTAACCGGGTGACGTAACTGTAGGTTGACACAGTGACGTGGAGCAAACGTTCAACTGTTTCGAGTTCAGCCTAACACACCCGAGTTGTTGTAATAAAGAGCTATAAGTAATCGGCCATTTCCTATTGAATCTCATTGTGACCCCACAGCTGAGCGGTTAGAGCACGTACCACACGGATGTAAAAGCCTTGAGCAGCAGGTCCCAGGTCTGGATTTCCTGTCTCAGTTCACTGCTGCTGCCAATCTGATGAAAATTGTACACACCATCACAGGAAAATATGCTCTTTGAAGCATTCAGGATGGCTGTATGTACATACAGGAGTTCAAGCTCACAAGCCAAAGCAGCTCACACACAAAGTTATGCATAACATATACACATGGCTGTAAACACACAGATATGCAAATGATAATGTGGTTCAGCCCCAGGTTCTCTCCTAATCACCGAGTGCTCTGAAATAGACGTGTGCTTCTTCATGGACACAGAACAACACACAGCACGTACGGCCCCAGGGACAGGAAGCGGAAGATTAGATTTCCATATTGTGTACGTTAGAGGTGTACATTTTCTTCCATAGGAGTCTGGCTTCCTGTTGGTGTGGAGGTCTGAAGGGAATCGAGCCCAAGGTTCAGAGCTAAGGATCAAAATTCTTTTAATGTGATGAGAGATTTAAATTTCACTTCATTTCGTTGTTCTTATCTTAATATAACAAGAAGTATATGATTTTTGTTTCTGCCCTTAATTGGCCATTTTAAATCCTCCACACGGTTTAAAACTGATTATTCTCACCCTGAGCATCTTTCTGTTGAGACACGATCCACATAAATAAAAGTGATGAAAACTCAGGTGTGAAGATAAAGACAGTGTAATTTGTTGTTACCTGTTTTGTTTCCATGTAAAAACCAAAGACCTTGATTGTGTTCATGCTTGTACTTGCTCTTATTTGCCTTACACTTTTATGTTCGTGTTGATGCTGCTTTTTCTTTGTTGAGAAGATGAACTTGTACAATAGTGAGTGACTTGCATGAGTCCCATCTTTGTGAAATTTAGCATTTAGCATCATTTTTATTTACACTGTACCGGAGAGGTGCTCATCTTTATGGTGATATAATTAGGCCAGAGTTGGTGATGGATTATAATTTATTGATAGATGCTTTTAGTATTTTGTTCATCATGTGGAAAAATGTTGGATGTGAAATTAGAAAGTTGTGAGGATATGGCAGTAAAATTTAACCAAAATAAATTAATTCTGACAAAGCTTCAACAAAAAAAAAAAAAACTAAAATAAACCTCACAAAGCCTGGATTTATAACAAGATGGATTACATTTGATTGTACTGGGGCTTGTGTGCATCTGGTCATTAAGTGAATAGATGAAATAAAGGGTGTAAGGAATCAAATGTTATCCTCATTTATAGGTCAAATTTGATAAAGGCATAATGAATGTGTCAAATACTTTGTGTATACAAATGTATTTAAGTAGTTACAATAAGTAGAGTTACAATAATAATTAGAGTTAGGGTTAGAAAATGAGCAGCTAGTTCCAGTCAGGATCCTGTATCATGGCTGTAAAAACAAAATTTGCATATATCTGCTCAGAATTAAAATTTTAACCCACATTTCAACAGAATCCAAAGTTGGATGATGTGTTAAGACAGGCAGAGATGAATCTGCACAAGAGAATTGTCTAAGATGTTAATTTGTATTAGACTGTTTTACTGAGTTCAACCAACCATCGTTAAAAGTAACTGTAATGTAACTGTACTGGTAAAAAGACAGTGAGGGTGAGCAGGTACAATTAGAGGGACTTTACTGAGAATTGTTGGTTGAAGAACAGGCTTTGGCATCGGTAACAGGAGAGCAGTCAGAGAGAGCAAACAAGTCCCATGGGGCAAGGCAGGTAGACCGGCCAGGAAGAGGCAGTTGGTCAAAATACACGTCGTGGACAAATTTACTGAATAGGAGCCTCAACACGATACAGACAGGCAGATACAGGTGGAGGTTCAGTCACAGCTACGTGGCTTGAACACAATGGCAACCCTGACAGGAAAGTAACAGAAATGCAGGAGGTCTGAGGGGGAAGAGAAAAAGTAATGAAAAATGCAATGAAGGGCTGCTATTCTTGTTCTTCCTCTGTCGTATAGATTAACAAACAAAAGTAACCTACGATAAATAAATTATACTGGGCACTCAAAGGAATGTGGAAGACATCACAGGCTCAAGGAGGTGAAATTAGTGTTTGAGGAACATTAGGTATGTGTCCAAAATATGATTGTACAGTTTTTTTCCATCATATATTGATATTTATGTGCTTGAGGAATTAGACACTATTGGAAAGTAGATCTGATCTGTCTATGCTTGAATTATTAAGCAGCTGGAAATATGCTAACTAGCTTTCGTTTTTGTGTTGGTGTCTTTTGCGGTTAATGTGGGAATCAGTGGAATATGGTCGAGTTCCCATTGACCGAACAGTCTCGTCGGCACAACCGCAGTTTTAATGTTATACAATTGCTTTAGCTTTAGCTTTAGCTCGCTAACATTAGCTAGAGCTAATGGATTCGAATGGTAATTGCATAATCTTGATTGTAGGCTCCTAATTTAATAATCATTGATTCTACTGGGCATGGACAGTGACGTTAGTGCACATGTGTCACCATATACAGTAGTGTTTGAATTTCATGTTCAAAATTGGGACAATGTAAATAAATACAGTAAATACAGTGCATAATATATAATAAATAAATAAGGAGCAGATTTCGTACATAGCCTTGTTTTAAATCATACAGGCACCATAGACTGTATATGAAGGTGGACGTTGACCTCAGGGCTACGAAGTGAAGTCAACGCTGAAGTGTCTTAAACCTGCGTTTTATCTAATGACCATCAGGGGGCGACTCCACTGGTTGTAAAAAGAAGTCTGATTGTATTGAAGTCTATGGGAAAATGGCCCTACTTCTCACTTGATTTACTACCTCAGTAAAGCTTTTCCACATGAGTTCATGGTCTCAAGTGTTAGTTACAAGTCTTCTTCAATACAACACGATGTAAAATTTTTAAAATATGGTCCCATTTAGAGGAAAATAGACCATAAAGAAGGGTATGTGTTAGGGCGTGGCTGTGATTGACAGACTGCACCAACTATCCTGACAATCAGGATAATACAGAGCAGGTCAGAAGGGTGATGTTGCGGTGGATTACCACTCACAGGTATCAACATTTTTACTAATTTAAAATGATGAAAACAATTAATAAATTCCTTAAAGCTGAAGCTGTAAAATATGTTTCTATTTGAATATATGTTTAAATATGTGTGAGTCCTTCTGTATTTCTGAACCCCAGGTGACGTTGTGGGTTTGCTCACACTCTGAGCTGAGGCTTTGTGTATTTGTGTGCGTGTGTGTGTGTGTATGTGTGTGTGTTCCTGCATCTCCATGGATCTTTACACACACAAACAGATATTTTGTGTGTTTGCTCATCTGTGTGCGTGCTCCCCTGTGTGTTATGTGTCTTGGGAGTGAGGTGCTAACAGTGATAAGTTACAGCAGCAGCTTCAGGTGCTGAAGTCAATAAAAACTCATTAACTCAACAAGAGGGTCAGTGGCTCCGTCCACCACAATATACTTCCCACTTTGTCTTCTTCACAGGAGAGCGATGTGTGTGTGTGTGTGTGTGTGTGTGAGGGTTGCTGCCTTTTTCTTTGCATGCATGTGGGAGCTGCTGGATCAATGTGACTCCACGGTTCATTTCCTCTGAATTTGGGAAGACAGGGAGTTAGGAAGTAGAGGTTGGAGAATATAAGGAAACAAATGAAACAGAACACAAAGACATGGCCAATGATAACAGTGATTATGTCATAGTACTTACTCACTACATTACTGCCAACGGTTTCCCAAAGCATATCACAAGTCTTTGGATTGATTTCTCAGCTTTCAGACAGCTGTCTGGACTTTACTCAAGTCTTAATATCTTAAGATCACTAATAGACCTTTTTCACAGGAGATATTTCCACTGATTGTTGCAGGAAAAGCAATTAGTATCTCTGTCAATATGACTGCTCAGTTTATATATTTTTGATTTGTCTGTATATTACAGCAACCATCTTTATTTAAAATAGAGTCATTATTATGCCAATATATGGCTTTTGAGCTGCTAAATGCTCCACAGTACTTTGTCTTTCTGCTGTTTGGTGTCAGTCAGGTCCTGTCCAATGGGTTTACTCACTGGTAGCAGCTGCTAAAACAGGCAGCTAAAAGTGCTAAAATGCAGCAAAGCATTGAAGGGAATTTGAGAATCATCCTTTGTGTAGATTTCTATGAGTGACCCATTTCATATTACACATTTAATCCATTAGTGAGATAGAAACATTGATTATTGAAACATTAATCCCAGTACCACTAGTTCTGAATAGTAGCCTGAATCATGATGTTATTGCTATTTACTGAGTTGAGTGTCTTATCTCAACAAAGTTTCAAATTTCTACACTGATTTCCATAACATGGTAGTGCATTAAATGACTGGAACCATTAATGGATCTCCAGCCACTGATAAATACAGTTATGTAAACTTCAATATGCGGGAAATCCTCTTGCAATTATTTTGGCATTTATTGCAATGAAATATAAGTCACAATTTCAGTCTGAGTGGTTATTTTTTTTTATTATGTTTGCATTTTATTTTCTCTGAAAAAATAAATAAATAAATAAAAATAGTGATGTGATCTCTGGAGAATATCATTTGTAGGGCTGTAACACCACCTTGCTTCATTTATGATATGTTGTGACACGTCTTACGTTTTTCAATCACTCTTTGGACTTGATTTTAATGTTGTACTTGGCCATATTGATATTTCCTTGTTCTATATTGTTCTGCCCTAGTTATTATATATTTTTTAAAATGGTCTGCCTGGTGCCGTTGTGAAACTTTTGAGTTTTAAACAACCTGAAATACACTAAAGCTCTGCTTATCTCTGAAGTACCATCTTCTCCATCCTCTCGTTCGGTAGAAAGTCGCTGCTTTTTCGATGTAGATCATTTTCATCCTGGAACGGCGCCGTGCTTCAGAGAGTATTTCCTGAGAACTTTTTCGCTGGTCTGTGCTGCTCTGGTGTGGCCTGTGTCTGTCCTACACTGTGTTGCCTGTTTGCCTCAGTGCTGTAATGTGCTGTGCTCTGCTGTGTTTGGTCTGGAAAGGTTGTAGCTCGTGTCTCATCTGTAGATGTTGGCTTGTGCCTCAGGGAGAACGTCATTAATTCATCTGAGATCTCTCTTTCTCACTCTCTCTCTCTCTCTCTGTCGAGTTGCTTTGCTACTCCATCTTTTTCGTTCTCTCTGGTTTTCTAGGATCGGCCGTGTCTTTCTGCTCTTGTTTCTCACTGTCACTCACGCTTTTAATTTCTTCTGCTCCTTGTTGGTGTGTTTGTCCTTGTGTCCCGTGTCTGTGCTGTAAATACCTCTCAGCCCTCCTCGTTCTTCTTCTTCTCGTTCTCTGCCTTAACATGCCCATGTCTCAACCGCTGTTTTATTGCTTTATATAACACCAGCTAACTAAACTGTTTTTTACACATCAATCTTTCATTACAATTCCGTTGTGAGCTCTTCCTAACAAGCTTTTAGGCTGAATAATGCACCAACCGGTGGCCAGCGGCCGAACATCAGTCGTCTGTGTGTCTGAATATGTCTGTGTGGGTATTATCTGATTCACGCTCATGTAGATCTGCGGAGCAGAGCGGCCGGTCACTCCATTGACCCATCTGCTGCTGGCATTGCAGGGGATGGCTCTGTAGCCCTGGAGGGAGGTTGCAGGCTTAAGTGCCCAAGGTTGCACCAAAAGTACATATGGGTAAATTAGTCAATTAGTGAAGAAAATTGTGGCACATTCAAGTGTTGCAACTTGAACCTTCTCACTTGGACTAAATGAACATGTGATCCGTGGACACCCCTTCTTACAGCCACCAATAAGCACTGTGATCTATAGCCTGTTAAATTAGGAAGCAGCGCCTGTTTCCTCAAACATGCTAATGTATTGTAAATCAATACTCAGTGCTTCACAGTGAAAGGTCACAGATACAAGTCAAGGGAGGCCTGGATATAGTAAATGTTATATAATTAACTTGAGTCCCTCAAAAAACTTCTACCACAGGTTCTTGGGTCAGTGACCTTAAATAGTCTTGTCGCCTGTGTGTAAAATACCAGGGGTCTCAGATTCCTTAATTAACACCAAACAAATCATTGAAATCCAAAGTCAAATTCCTGCAACTTGTCAAAAACTCAAAACTTTATATCCAGGAGCTGATGGCCTATGTATTCACAAACTCATTTGTTTGCTCATCAAGAAGACACAGATCAGCGTTAGCGTCCTTTGGTTTGTGTCCCCCTGATGGATTTAAATTCATTATTTATTTTCCTTTTAGCTCAGTGTTTGGTCACTGCCAACTTCCATCCATCCACCATCTCTACCCCTTATCTGTGCGGGGTCGCAGGAAGGCTGGAGCCAATCCCAGCTGACATTAGGTGAGGGCAGGGTCGCCAGACAATCGCAGGGCCGACATACACAGAGTCACCAACAAACCTAACATACATGTCTTTGGACTTTGGGAGGAAGGTGGAGAACCTGGAGACAAACTCCAGACAGAAAGACCTCAGGTCTGGGATACAAACCCGGAACCTTCTTGCTGTGAGGCGACACTGTCCAATGCAACTACGCTCTGCCCCCAGTCGCTTACTTTGATGGTACATTGTTTGGGTTTTGTTTCTGTCAGTGTACCAGTTGATTTAGGCCCTAATGACCTCCAAAAAGGCACCTTATGAACCTCAAGGTTAGTTTGAGCTATGTTACTTTTAGCCTTTTGCATCGAGCATAAAGTGATGAAAGATGGACTTAACTTGACTTTGGCTCGTTGATGATTTCCACTGCAAAAACATCAAGATGAAACAACTTCAAAAGCATAGATTTATGCATCAATATTGGTTTTGAAAATGATTCACCAACAGAAAGGATCATCATACTCTCCTTTTAATGTGAAAAGCCGTTTTGCGAAGCCGTGACATAAAATAAATCTGCTCTCTGTTGCGACAGATGAGGTTTTCCTCTCTGTGCTCTCTTGTCTGGAGCATCATTTGTGCCATCTCAGTGCTCTCTGATAGGCTCTTATATAATGTTGTGTTTTCCTGCACGCAACACCTCATAATGCTGCATGGGCACTTAAGGATAAAGCACACACATTGTAACTGTGCATAATTCTGACAAAACTATGATCATTATTTTTAGAGCGCAGCCGCATTTGCATAAACTTTGAGCAGAATCAGAAATGGCCACAGACAGTGGAGTATAATTATCTCAGGGTTTGTCATGGAGGCATTAAATTCTGCTATAGCAAAGTGATTCTGCTCACAGACAATAACTTTGTGTTAAGGTCTTGCCAAATGGACTTCCCAGGGGTGGAGTCAGTCACAACAGAGCACACAGTATTTATTTATTTATTTATTTTTTTTTTTTATGTTTTGCCACCAATGTTAAGCCTTAAGCTTTAAGCATTTAAAGCTTATTTTATTTTTTATTTTTTTATGTTACAATGAGGAATTGAGTTTATTGCTCAGCAGGTTGCAGTTAAACACCCATGGAGCTGACACAGTCATCAGGCGAGACGAGAGAAAGCAGAGTGAGTTAGAGAGAAAGTTCACTAATTTGTTTTTAATTACCTTAACTGGCCAAAACTGGACAGGAGACAAGCTAATGAGGGCTGTGCAATGTGAACAGGCCAAAGTGTGAAAGTGTAAAAGGTGAAATCTGATTTTTACTCGTTGGTTTCAACCATCATACACACACACACACACACACACACACACACACACACACACACACACACACACACATATATATATATATAGATATATATATATCTATATATATATATATATATGGTGAGATGTACTTGATGCCTAGAAACAGATAATGCTTTTGTGTAATTTTGGAAGAAAACTTCTCCTTGTATCTCCCGGCTCTCGTCTCCTGTGGCTGGATGCGTTTGTTTTATTGTCAGGCGCCGTCTTGATGCGCAGAGGGGCTGATGGGAGCAAGTCTGCTGAATAAAACACTGGCGCTGATGTTAAAAGCTTCCTGCCAAAATGATTAGATCCACCACCTCCTAAGGTGCAACAGTCACTGAGGTGTGTGTGTGTGTGTGTGTGTGTGTGTGTGTGTGTGTGTGTGTGTACAGCAGGGGACGCGTTCAGCTTTTTAAACGCCTGGAGGATCCCCAACCACTTTGCACACACACACACGTGCATGTACACACCCACACTTTTTGAAAGGTGAACAGACATTCCTCAAGGAACGCCATTTGTTCAAAGGTCTTTTTAATCACCCTAGTGTTGCTCTGAAGGGACTGAAAGTAAGCCAGGAGTGTGTATGTGTGTGTGTGTGTGTGTGTGTGTGTGTGTTGTCACCACTTACAATGGTGTGTGTCTGTGAATGTGTGAGTGAGAGGGAGACCAGTAGGGAAATCACCAAGAACAATCATGGCCACACATCGCTGCCTTCTTTGTTTTAAAGGAGAGACTGACAGATATTTACCACAGCATAACAACTTTGTGTTTGTCTCATTTTCTGTATCTTCTGTATCTGCATCTCTCTCGTTTCGGCCTCCTTATCTTCTTTATCTACTTTCTCTCAATGTTTCTGCACTTTCTTCCACCTTCCTTCCTCTCACAGCTGTAACTCTGTACAGTAACTAACCTCCAGATAGAAAACGTATGCCTGAGTTGAGCGGCTGTATTTCCCCTCCAAACATTCCCAAATGCCTGTCATCCACTCTTCTTCCTCTTTCTCAAGGTGTCCTCCTCTCCCCACTTCTTTTTCCACTACACCCGCCGCTTCTCTCCCCATGAACCTTTCTTTCTTTCGCTCTTTCTCGCTACATCGTCTCAACTTTCCCCAGAGCCTCCTTTAACTCTTCTCCCATTTTTTTTCTGTCCACTCTTAAAATTCTTCCCAGCTTCCACTTCCTCTTTCTGCTCCTCATATAGGTGCCTCAGCCGCCGTTAGATCGTCTTGTGTGAGAGTGAGGTTGTACCCATCAGAGTTGGTCTCTGGAGGAATTCACTTTACACATGTGCTGCAGTGGTTCATGCTCAACCTTATACATATTCAACGACATATCTGGGCATATTTCCAAAAACATGGAGAAGTCTTTTGTGTTCCTGTCCAACTTTATTAAGCTGTGTTAACTTGCCACTCAGTGAGATGAAATGATGGAGACGGCACGGGGGATTTTGCAGAAGGTATACCCGCCTGAAACTTAAATTCTACTCCCTCCCACTTTATTGGTGTAATATTATTTCCAGAGTTAAATCTTAAAGAATATGCTAAATTATAACACTGATTCAATGTAAAGTCTTAAAAAAATACCTGCATGTATTTAAAAAATCTTTAAGGTAAGCTAATGCTATTAACATAATCAATCTAACACACTTCGTCTATCTGAGAGTTTTCCTGTCCATCTTATTTCTAGTCCAGCCCATGAATTACAGATATGAGCTCTGGTTAGTCCTGTCACCAGTTCAAGAGTCAGTGGTGGAACAAGCCCCATCTCTAGCCCCATGATACCTTTCTGGATAATAAATGATATGAGAACAGATGCAGTCTCACCTTAGAGGAAAGGTGAGACTCTGTATAATCAATATGAAGCCACCTCCAGGAGTTGGTTATCTAAATTTATCTATTATCTTAATTTAGCACAAACACTGGAAACAGCGAACCAACGGATAGCTTGGTAACAAAATCCATGCCAAACCCTTCAACCCTCCCTCCGCCTAAAGCTCTAATGAACGTCATTTACCTCTTTTTAAAATCAGTGTAATTTATGGTTTTTGCTCTTTGTTTAAGTAAATTTGAAACAACATGTTGATTAACTAGCTTTAGAGCTGCTATACGTTAGATTTTGTCACCTATTGACCTTTTACCTTTGGTCTAACTCCTGGGAAGCGAAAGCAGAAATTGTAATTTATTTCTTTCACCAGTATGATGTGATCAGATCTCTGTTTTCTACCCCAGAGGGATGGGAGGGTGAGCTGAGGAAGTGGCCTTGGATACTAGTTAACAAAGTAGGTTAACTTAGCATTAGCTAAATGATGTGTTGATGTGGGACTCAGGGGTCTGACTTAGTTCTCTGCCTGCTTTGAGACAGGCACGGTTCCTTTCCAGACTCATTTAATAACATGCTTGGCTTTATTACCATGTAAGTGCCTCTTTTTCAGGTCGTTATTTATTTATTTATTATTTTCGGCATTTATTTCCCAAAAAGGTATAATGGAGCTGGGAATATTTATTCAAGAAGTATCACTACTTTAACATTATCTGATGGCTTAGCCCCTGGTCTGAAGGATCTTTTTAAAGTGTTAAAAATGTTAACTCCTTTTATTATGTTTTTCTTTTTTCACATCTCTATCGCTGCTCTTCCATTGGACCACATTTTGTATTTGATTGAGTCAGGAGAGATAATGGTGAATCAAATCAAATGCCCCCCCAACCCACACCCACTTGTCATTAAAAAAAAAAAAAAAAAAAGAAAGATTGAGCTTCCCCTGCTTTCAGTTCAGCCCTGAATGTTTGGTCGCCATCATTAAAATAAAAAGTGCTCTTAGAAGACATTATTTGGCCTCTTTATTGTTACAGGGTCATATGTGGGCCTCCAATATGTTTGAGGTTTTCTAGTGAGTCATGATTTGGAAAAGGTTGAAAACCACTTAGAAGATATGAATTAAAATATTTGTATTAAATTAGACCAGACTACATTGCCCTTTAATTTTTGTTGAGTACAACTAGAATAAACCTAACAATACTGACATAAATGTCAATTTTCATTATCAAGATTGAAAAAAAAAAAAAAATTTCATTATCAATCACTTAGTCAGTCACATACTTTATTTGTACAGACTTTTCATGCAGTTCAAAGTGCTTCATAGATGACTGATAAGCTAAAAAGAAAGGGATAAGAAAACTGATAATGAGATACAATAAAATAGAGTTGAAAAGCTACAACAACAACATTAGCAAACATGAGATAATTAATACAGAAAATTACATTAGAAGTAAAACAAACTCAAATCATGTGCCAGAATGAACACTGCTCTCAGGGGAAGGTTAGTTGCCTCAATGACTAACTGAAGGTCACAAATAACTGAATGAAATGTCTACGATGCTACTTACATATGTTGGATTAAACATGTGTCCAGGGGATGAATGAACTGCTTCACTTGTCCCCAAGATAAACTGGAACTGTAGATTTAATCAGCCAAATGTATGACTCCCTGCAATCATTAAAACACAGTTGTAGAATTAATCTTTTCTACTAGTCAACTTGTTAGTTAGTGGCTGAAGAGTCACTTCTCTAAAATCCACCAGTATCTTCCAGCGTTCGTTTCAGACTCCCTCTGATTTGTCCAACTTTGTGAGCAGTGCTGCCGACCTGTCTGGGCTTCAACCCACCTTAATCACACTCCCGATGTTTATTTGTCAGTGGGCAATATAGGTTTGGCAGTCAGTCAGTGTAATTGGCTATGCACCAGCAACTTAAAGCTGAGGCAGAGCCTTATTATGCAGCTATTTGTCAGTAAATCCTATACCAAATTAATTAACCAACTATCATCCAGTGATAGTTAGTGGGGTATACAGCACTGAATGTGTTGTTGTGAATGAGTTTGTGCATGAATTACAGAAGAAATAAAACAATAACCTGAGTGAACAGGTAACTTTCTGAATGAACAAAACAACAGGGACTCGTGGGGCAGCGCTGTAGCAGAGGCTTTTCCTCTCACCTCTTGCTCCAGAGGTTTGCACTCACTTATTGATCCAAATGCCCAGACATATACTGTATCACCTGGTGGAGTCACACTATACCCATCAGCAACATGCAGTCACTGAACACTACAGCACTGCAGCCATTTCACTCTCTCCTCCGGCATCCTAATGGCATCTTGTTCTCTGGAACAGAGAGAGGATGGAGACAACCTCAGTGCGGCAGATTTGCTTGGTGAACTGAGAGGAGCTCGAAGTAAAAGCAGAGAGTTTGGAAGACGTTGCGGTACTAATGCAGCACGGTGCAGTGTTAATGGCTCAGAGATCAGGAGCACTGCATTTGTAAATGCTGTAATTTCAACTTTTCTCTGTGAAAGGGACCAGAAACAATTTTTTTGTGATGTCAGCGAGAGACATTTTGAGAAGAAACTCCATTGAAAATTAATGACTTTGTGGACTAAGCCTTAGTATGGAGGATTTTTTTAGAAATATAACAAAGGAATGAAGATCTTTAGATAGATAGATAGATAGATAGATAGATAGATAGATAGATAGATAGATAGATAGATAGATAGATAGATAGATAGATAGATAGTCAGGGGGAAATGTTTCTGTGTGTATATCAGCAGAGTATCAGGCTGTGAAGGCCTCACTGTATTATTACATTTCTTCACAGTGTTTTTTTCTACATTCCTCTCCTCTTAATGTGTCATGATCAGTAAGATTTATGTTGCAGCCTGAGTATCTGGTTGAGAACCACTGAGCTAATACAACACTTCATAAGTGCAAAAACACAGCTGAGGTGAATGTGTTTATTATGAATATATGAAATGGCAGACGAACTGGGAAGCAATAAATTCTTGTTTGTAGCTGCAAAACACTCCTCATTTGTCTTCAGCCGTCGTTTGGGGCCTGTAGAAGTTCAGGCTGCAGTCAGTGCAGAAATTAGAACAATTAGCAATTTTACAAAGCCCCACTGGGCTCCACCATTTCTACTGTTTTTCCTCCTGGTTGCAGAGGGTTATGCAGTGAATAAGAATGCAGTGTGGTTGATTCCCTCCACAACTACAAACCACCCACAGTTCAGACAATCTCCTGTGAGGGCTGTGAATAACACCTCGTTTGCACAAATGTGGAGCAAAATATGGCAAGTGAGGGTGTGAGTTCATTGCCAAGGGGGAACGTGTGGACAGGCCACAGCAGTAAAGATACCAGTCCTCAAACATTGACTGACAGGCAGCTCAGATCAGCAGACAGCTGAATGATCTAAACCTGTCAGTTTGTAGGACTCAGGGTCCAAAGAAGCACGGAGCCCATACATCGTGCATAGTGGACAGGGGTTGTCGGCCCCACTGTGTGTGTCTGAATATGTGATAAGATACAACACAGAGTGGAGGTAATTGGTGTTTGGGGATTCACTTGTTAGATAAATGCTACTGGAGCCCAGAGGGAACACAATTAGCCATGTTCGAAGGAAATTTTCAGAGAATGTTTTTGAGCAAATTAGACAAAAAAAAAACAAAAAACGTTTTTTGCATGAATTGTAATGTACCTGTTTGTATATGCTTCTTTAGCAAGCGGCTAATCCCCGTGTTGCTCTGTAGCAGGTCTGTGTGCTTACCTGGTGTGGAGTCAAATTGATTTTCTGAGGAAATGTTGCTGCGAAGCATGTAGGAACAACTACAACGGCATACAAAGTGAAAGCGGATGTTCTGCTGACATCGCGTATTGAGTGTAACCATTGCATGCCGTAACCGTAGCAACAATTATTACGAATAGTAAATAACTTTCTTTTTTTTTTTTTCATTTGTTGCTTTAAGTTCAACCTGATGTTATTTGAGATCTCCACATGACTTAAATAATCCTGCTGATGTTGTATTATCATAGTATCATCTGAAGATGCTGAAACCCCCTAAATCAGCTCTTCATGTTTGCCCTGGTAGTAGAGCAAGTCACTCTGGCTCATTGGTATGTGGAGAGGATTTAACTGTCCCACAAGGAGAATGAGAGGTAATGGCCATATTTCACCGGAGGATGACTGAAGCCTGCGTGTTCTGGCTGTTCTTGGGATAAACTCCTGCTGTGACCTCGGATGGGTTGTGTTTCAATGAATATTCATCCACCTACGGTCACGTGTCTCCACACAGCGGGGGCCAGAATTGTTTCCAATACTTTTTTCCATTTATTATCTTTTCTTTTTTTTTTAATTCTGTCCTTTACCTTCAATACAGCCCAGGAGGTTCATCCATCCAGAGATGGACAAAAGGGAGAGAAAGTATTTGCTTAGAGAGGGATGAGGGGGAGCAGAGATGATATAAAGGATAAAAGACAAGTTTTTCTTTCAAATACTTTCCCTTTATGAGCACCTGCCCTGCAACGGGAGGGGAGAAAGATACAAGATACAGCTACAAGCGGCAATTTTACCAATTTACATCAAACCAGAGGACACACACGCACGCACACATGCTCAGACCTCCCTGCTATTAGAGCCAATTTAATCACTGATCACAAGCCTTATCAGACTTAAAAGGCCTGCGTAAACTCTGAGACTCATTTCATTTCATCTCTGCTTTAGAGGGAAAGTTGTGCTAGTCTGCCTAGTTGGTATTAAACATCTCGCTCCTGCCAACTCTCTAATGCACCAAATGTATTAAGATCAGAGCTGGATCTGTCTGCGAGCGCAATAACTTCTACAGAGTTGTGCTGACGACTTGCTGGTATAAATACAACATTGGCCCAATTGTGAGAGAGTAAATTCTTCCTGCTGTTTACAGAACTAATAATATTTTTTGGTGAAAAGCAGAAAAGAAAGATAAAAAAGATTTTCAGCAGTCGGTTATACAGTATTAAATTGATCCAGATTTATCAGTGGTGTTTGGGCATGAAGGGGGGTTTATACTTCTCTTCGTGGTCAATGCTCCATCAAAGGGGGACAGTAAACAATACTGTGAAAACTGTAAAACTGACTGATGTTAGTCATGTTACACTAGACTCATGATTGATTTTGTTCTTGATCAAAGGGAATGAGAAATGTTTTTAAGTTGTATGTTATCATCATATGGATGAAAAACAAGGCAGAAAAAGTTTTCTCCCTTTATCTAAACTTAACTGTGCAGTTTAAGAGTTTACTTAAACCTCTGAATTCAGGTGTGTGTAAAATACCGCGGGTCTCAGATTCCTTAATTAACACCTAACAAATCCTCGAAAGCCTATGAATCAAATTCTTGCAGCTTCTCAATAATTAAAACTTTATGTCCAGGAGCTGAGGGCCTATATATTCACAAACTGATTTGTTTATACATCAGGAAGATACAGATCAGCACTAGCATCCTTGGGATTGAGTCCACGCGATGGATTTAAGTCCATTATTTATTCTCCTTTTAGCTCAGTGTTTGGTCACTGCCAACCTCCGTCCATCTATTATCTATGCCGCTTATCTGAGCAGGGTCACAGGAAGGCTGGAGCCAATCCCAGCTGACATTAGGTGATGGCAGGGTCACCAGACTATCGCAGGGCCGACATGGGAGGGGTGCATAGCCCACACAGGGGTTCGAACCCAGAACCTTCTTGCTGCGTTGAGATCACACGAACTCCTGATAACTACACAACACCTAAAATTACTCTGGAGCATTGGTTAGAGAACCTTGTTTAAAATCCCACTGTAATGTAACTATCCTAATAACTACCCTAAAAACGAAGCCTTTCTCAACTACCTGTCACATGGACAATAGTCTTCTGAGAAACGATCTAATATCATTGTTTATTCCACCGATTCAAAAAAGCTGCAGATATTTTCAGGCTAAATGCCACATGTTGACAGAAGAGGCAGGTCCATGAGTGAGTCAGGTCTGTAGTAACAGCAGTGTAGGGGACAGGAGGCTCCAGCGATGGGGCATTCTTATGTGTTAAATGGGTCATTGTGACAGTGACACAAATTATTATTAAGTGATATTTAATGTGTTATAGGAGCTCTAGCAGCCTGTAGAGCTTTTCATGCTGCAGTTGTAGTTGGTTTGCAGTGCAGTAAACATTTGGTCTTTTAGCCAAACTGCAGAGCCGTGACACACATGTATGGATTTTGTGAGCAGTAAATGAGACAAGCGTGTTCATGTGCTGTGGGTTTGTTGCTTAGATAGGTCTGACAGTGCAGTGTTGACACCTCTGTGTGCTCTTAACTATCAGCTGGTCCATCAAAGTTTCTCCCAAAGACACACAATGTGCCAGGGGAAATATAAAGATTATATAAATGTATAACAGTCGTTTTTATTACATTAATATCTAATAGTCTAACTGTCAGCTGCAGCCGGCTGCACAAGCCCTGATTGTTTGAAGGTATGTGGGCTTTCTCAGCGTCATGTGTTTGTTTGGAGTTGCCATTCGCAGCTTGTGGGGTGATTCACAGTAACACAACATATCTTGTTGACTGGCTGTGATGGACCCGCCGTGCGAATTGCTCGATCAACCACCTGCACAGGTGAGACAGCTTGTCACAGAAACACGCCACAATTACTGACTGTTTCGTACATCGACTGCTTGTGTGGGAGCATGTGGTAGGGTATGTATCTGTGACCTACATGACCATTTAATTCCTTGGATATCAAGAGTCAAATTACCAGTGAGCTAAAGGTGAGGCAGGTGAGCAAGACGAAACACGATGGTATAATATCATGCATTATGAAAAGTAGCTGTTATTAAAATGATACTTTCTTTTCCTACTGTCCACACACACATTAATTTAATTCCCTTTTTTTCCCCCCTTAATTACACAACTTTCAGTGCACACGATACATCAAGAGAGAGGATGTCAGTGTGAATCTTGAGCAGCAGGAAGGTCTTGGCAGGACTGAGACAGACACTCATTAACCTCAGCAGCAATGAAATGCATCACAGTAGATGTTTGTTCACCTGTTAAATATCAGGGAAACAGAAACGCACGCTTGCTGTCTTCATTCAATGCTGCTGATACGTGATTTAGACTCAAGCGAGCTACTGTTCTTTTACAGTGGTTTGACAGCCATAAAATATTTTTTTTATAATTCAGGCAATTGTCATGAAATATTCTATAACATATTATATATTCTTTAAAAACTAGATCCCTCGGTTGCCAGCAGATGTCCAGAGATGGACCTGCTTCCCAGCTGTCCCAGTGTTTTAGTTTGTTCCTCACACAGACATGATACATGTTTTTGGATTCAGTGTGACTTACACTATATCTCTACTGTCTATCCAACATCCAGTCATGTGATTATAAAAAGTAGATCTTTTTATTTCCAGAAGCTGCCTGAGAATTTTTCTCCAGTACCAAATCAGTCCAGTTGTTATATCGATGGACACGTTGCACACAGGAACTGATAATAACTGATCTGCTAATTCTGACTTTTAATGGTTCCAATTTGTCATAATATAAACATATATAGGACAGAATTAACCCACATTATAATGTCCTGAATGAAGATGGCTACTGGACACATTTTATTTTCACTATTTACATCAACCAGCACAATAAGAACTGTCCTCAGTGACACGAACACCTCTAATCTGGGGCTGGCAGAGTTTATATGAATAACACATTCATTTTAACGTTTCATCGAGGATAAAACATGAGCCTTAATCTAAACAGTTGTCACCTGAGGAGGATGAAGTGGAGTCCTGTGTGGGAGGAACTTCAGCACTTCAGAATGAAGCTTCAAACGACTGAAAAATTAAGTTCATGATGAACCCCCCCACCCCACCCCCTCACCGCCATTTCTCTCATACCATCTTTTCATGTTAACAAGCACTGAACTTGTCCACGGAGGCTCTTTCTGCTCCCGTCTCCCTTTTCACAGGTTACACACTCCTCCAAGTCAGTTACCTGAAGCTTTCACTAATGAAGGACCTGCTGAGTGGGTGCCTCCTTCTCTTCCCTTCATTCTTTTTTTATTTTTTGCTCTGTCATATTTTTTCTTTTCTTTTTCTTCCTTTCATTTCTACCCCATTCTGGGATACTACCACCCCCCTCCAGAGCACACACACAGAGGTGTTAATGGAAAGGCGGTGTAGAGCAGGTTTCCCAGTCACAGTGAAAAGTCACCTGACCTGGTCCAGTCTAATTATAAGGTGTTGTTCACTTCTGGTCCCATGAAGACACAGGTAGCGCACGCAAACACGCACACACATTTATATTAGTGCAGGAATATACAGTATGTGCATAGCAATTTACCCTCTTTTTTGTTTTTAATAAATTACATGGGGAAACTCACACACGCGATGCTGGATGTAAACAGTCTCGTTGGGATGCTGTTTCTCACGCAATGAGCCTGTCACCCTGAGAACCATCATTAGTTCTTCACGTGTTTTCATGAGGAAGCTCATCAGAGGCCAAAGTTTCCATAGTGAAAGTTACCATAACATCATGGAAAACACACTCACTCTTATTTTGTGTGCGTGTGTGTGTGTGTGCGTGTGTGTGTGCAAAGGAAATTGTGTGTGGGTGGGTGGGGGTGTGTCAAGGGAAGCCATGTGCATCATTCAGGAATGGATTGACACCTGAAGAAAAATAGCTGCAGGCCTAATCAATTTCAGTGTGATCCCCTGAGATACTGTGTGTGTGTGTGTGTGTGTGTGTGTGTGTGTGTGTGTGTGTGTGTGTGTGTGTGTGTGTTCGTCAGGTGAGCTGAGCAGCCGGCATCAGCAGCATTTCAGTCTAGTCAGCAGTGATCTTGCCAGCCTCTGCACGACCAGACTCATGAATAGATCAGTACGTTGTGTGTCTGTGTGTGAGGCAGCGTTTACTGTATGTAGTCGTGTCTGGATGCCATCTGCATTCTCGTTTCCCAAGACCCGCAGACATCACAGTGCGTCCATCTCATACATTGGGCATTTCAGTGTGTAACATGGCAGCAGCCCTCCTGCCTGCTCTGAACACGGCGCTGTCAGCGGGGCGTTGCTGTGTTTCTCGCCTCTCCACACAGCACGCCGCTTTGAAAGTGGAGCGGAGGGGAGAAGAGCAGCTTTGATGTTTTCTTACAATACGCACAAATGAAAACAACACCTGAGCTGAAACACTGGTTGAGTGACACAGTTTCTTAAAGACAGGCAGCTTACTTTCAGTTCATCGTGTCTGTGCTCTGTTAGTAATTTCATTAGAAGACGTGTATTAAATCAGCTTTTCAGTTGTGTTGTAGCTGAGCTTTCTGCAAAACACCATGAAGCACATACAGTGGGCTCCAACTGTCTGAAACCACGTCCCCATTCCCATATACCCACTGAAAACAGGAACGTCTTGCTAATAAAGTTATGAGGTGTAGGAGATATTTAGGGAGGCTCAATGATGATGATGGGACTCTTCTGGACCTGAAACTGTCTGAAACTATTTGAAGAACTACAACTCCAAAGGACCGCCGCGGTCGGAAGCATCTCATTACAGAGCTTAAGATTCAATTGTGCAAGTTGTAAATTAGAGGTTAAATGGAGTCTCTTGGGCTCCACTCAGTCCCTCCACTAATGGAGGTCAGTGCTGGACAGGAAACAAACAGCTCAATGAGGCCACTTGGAAATGGCTGAACCCAAATGAAATACTGGAGCACACGATTCACTTTAAGATTTAATGATCAGGTTTCAACATACACACTGTGATGCTGAGCAAGACTCTGAAGTGAATCGTGTGTCCAGTATTTCATTTTGGGTTCAATTGGACTACTTATTATTATATTATACTTTATAGAAACTTACACAAGGGAACACACCACACTCAAATTCTTGGTCAACTACAAGTACAGTCAGTGGAGCGCACATCTCGGCCAAGGCCAAACGATCCTCCACGTCCGTCAGATCCAGGTGCTGTGAATCTTTTTGAACTGACAGAAATGGACAATGACATGTCAGTGTGCTGCACCGTGAGTCGGCCCTGAGGCCTGAAGCATCAGACTTCACAAAACTTTATCATTTTCATTTCTCACGAGAATTAAAGGACGACACAATTCATTTGATTCTTAATGTACCAGTAATCAGGAATTATTTAATGCTTGCAGGCAAAAGAACTATAGATTTTTATAGAAACTGGATGAAGACAACAGGCATCACCAGGTTCAGTGTTTCTCCCCGTCTAAAGTCGTCACACACAGCCTTTTAAGTTTTGCATGTCAGCATGTGTGTGGAATCAATTTACCAGCCCCGCCACACATTTCAGGATTGGATTTTCAGGTTGACTGCTGGATTGTCCTGTCTAGTCTGGTGTGAAACACAACATGCTGCTGCTGCACTTGATCATTGGAGTCGTTTCAACTGAAACCAAACATACAATTTAGAACAAGTCTTTTCCAGCAGAAAGCCCTGCTCTGATCAACACCATTATTACTGACTGAAATTGACAAAGTGGTTATAATGATATTGATATGCGGCTGATCATGTCCCCAGGAAAACAAACCCCCCTTTATCATAACTAACTGTGATTGCACAAGGGCCTGGAAGTAAAATCACATTTGAGCAAAGCCTGTAATGCCTGAACACTCATCATACTGTATAGTGATATTTCAGGTTCGATCTTGAAACTAGAAAGTAAAATCCAGCATGTACTTTTTCTGTGTCTGTAAAAAAAAAACAAAAAAAAAAAACTGAACTCACAGAAAATTCCTTTAAATAACTGCAGCTGAATTTCAAAGTCAGTGGAGAAGGTGAGGTGTCTGGCATCGCTGAGAACAAATCAAAGACATTAAAAAAAGAAGAGTCTCTTTGAGTTTCTCATACAGCCATAATAAATGTGTGCACCTCTTTCAAAGGTCAACAAATGTGTTACATCTTTCAAAACATACACACACACGCATAATCATAAATCACACTATACACTGCATCACTGCAACCTACTTAAATGTTTTTGATGTACTGTTTCTTTAAGAAACAAGTCACAATGACCTCTGTTCCTTTACTTTAAATATGAATTAATATCAATTTGATATGATAAATACAATTTAAAAAAATAAAAAAAACACACACACTAAACGTCTTTTAGACGGGACAAAAACACCTACTAACATCTGGCTACGATCGTCATTCACTCTGTTTATCGGCTCCAGCAACAATGGCCAGCGATGTAAACATCACACCCAAGTGAACATACTAATCTTCTCCCCTTCTCTGCACTGTGAAGTCTTTCAGAGCACACGACACCGTAAACAGGCCTGTCACCTGTAAGTAGCTTTTACACCAGGCTGTCCTGCACTCAGGACTACGCTCAGTAAGTAAAAACACACAATCGTTGACTAAAGCGTCGCACACTCAGAGGCTCTGACACTTTCAGGAGCACAAAAAGATGTGATGATGGTCTGCAAGACAGCTAGCAGGTCACTGTGTGAATCTGTCTGTGTCTATGTGTGTGTGTGTGTGTGTGTGTGTGTGCTCGTTTTTTTTTTTAATTTTAAATCTTATATTTAAATAAAAACAATTTAAATTATGGGCTTTAAATATTAAACACTAAAACCGGAAGTAACCGTAGAATCAAATTTAAACCCGTCTGTCACTCAAAGTGGCCACACCCTCGATTATGTTTAACTTTAAGTCTCAATAAATTTTTAAAGCATGAGTAATATAAAAGTTCACCTGTCTGTGCCACGCTGTAAACAGTATTTCTGCTGTCATGTCTTGGGAGTCTTCAGGGATTGACTCACTTTTGTGGCCATTTGAGGAACTGCAGCTTGTGGCACTTTGACGCTGACTTTACTTTTCAGCCCCAGACGTGGGTAAACCTGGGATTTTGGGGCATTTTAGGATGGTATGTCAGTCTAACAAAAACAACAAACACACAACTCCTGAGTCTTTTTTTTTTAATGAATCTATATTTTTGTGACTTGCTTTTAAAGACTTCGTCCCCTCCTAGTAACACATTTGTTTGGGGCCTTAGGGGACTGCCACAGACAGGGTAGGTAAGACATAAACTATTGAGAGACAGACAATCTTGTCATGGGATTTGTTGACAATAAAGAAAAATGTAGAATAATGCCAGTCTTATCCTTTAACATTTGTCATATTGATGTTATAACCCACTGTATTGGGTGCAGTGAGAGCAATGTTTCCTGACATCAATAGTCCTCAACAATTCTGCCAAACAAATACTATTTATCAGTGCAATTCATCACCCCACCCCCCTCAGAAAAATGCTTTTCCACACTTCTTCATCTCTTTTTATCCCCTTTATCTCTCTCTGATCATAATCAAGTTTGCAAAGCCTGGAGATTTCTTTTGCTGCCAATATCAATCAGTCACTCCACCCCTCCACCCCCACTGCTCTCTCGCTCTCTGTGGGCTCAGTTTTAGTTCAGATATCAAATATTAATTAAGGTAGGTTGAGAAGCAGTTGATCAGTTGTCCCTTCATTGATCTGCCTCCTGCTCCCATCAGCACCGACGTGTCCCATGCTGAAGAGTTATTCACCCGCTTGTCCAAAACAAATCTTTCTCGCTCTGTTTTAATTTATTTTTTTTGGAACTTATGTCCATTTCAGCCTCTTCTCAGTTCAAAAATACAGCCCGTGTCTTCACGTTCATCTCAGGGGTTATATCGTAAAAGAAACTTTTTGAAAGCTGTGATATTTCACATCCAAATTTTCAGGCCAGTTTGTTATTCCTGTGAGCAGACATCTGCACTAACCTTGGCAGATTCTTACTACTGTCTAATGAAGAAAGTCCTGCAAAACTTCTCAAGATTAATTTAATTTTTAGACTCATTGATTTACTCATTGGTTTATTTTCTTTACAAGCTGAATGCTCATTTAGTAACAGATGACCCTTTTTGACCCCAGGAGCTTTTCGGGTAATCTTGTACCTGCATTTGACTGCATGAATCAAATTTCTTTCTCCAGTAGGACTAGCTGGTCACATTTTGGACTTGGGTGGGTGGGGTTGGGAATGTCACTGCACATCAATGTATGGACTGGCATAAAAAAAACTGTATTGTTATTCATGGTTCCCAGATGAAACATCGTGATTTGGTGACTGAGGTCAGGTTTACAGTTTTTGGTTTGTGACCACCTGCAAAATAAATAATTACAGTCCCATCATCCTCAGCTGTACGATGGTTGGTTAACATTGCTAAACATCAGTACATTATTATTGTTATTGTGAGCCTTATGCCCTTTTCACACCAAAATTTGCAGGTATAAGCAGTTTTTTTTTTTTTAAATGTGGGTAAACCTACTAAAAAACACACACGCTGGGAATAATGTCATGACATACAGCTACAGAGCAAAGCTGTTAGCCGCCGTGCAGCCTCTCATGCCCGGGTTGGTGCTCCTGTTAGTGTCAGAGCCTCTTGTGAGACACTTTGATCAGTGATTGTGTGTAAAACTTATTTTCAGGGCTGCAGCCCAGCTGTTGCGGACCAGGGGTGCCCGAGATGTTATATTGTGTGTGCTCTAAAAGACACGAAAGGAGTGAAAATGTACGCGTTCACCCCAGTGTTGGGTTTAAATCAATTTCAATTGGAGCCAGAGCTGATAAATATCCATGTCTTCGGCAGTGTTGTTTGACCCAGGTGCCATTGTACCTTTTTCCATTGCCACAAAAGCCCAATGTTATCGAGGCTTAGCTGTTTTTTTGACCCCCAAAGTGGGAAAGGGGTTTTACAGAGCTCCTAGCATGGCTGTAGGCTCTTAGTTTTAAGCCATGGCCAGTGGTCTAATATTACAAATTCTCCCAGTTAGAAGATGCGGTATGATCAGGGATTTACAAAAGCTACTCGTATTCTCTGAAATTATTTCCTGGGACTGTTTGATCAAAATAAGGCACTAAAACTTAGAAACTAAAAGACCATAAAGTCCACACAGTAGAGGCCATTTTTTCAGCCTCAGGGGATCCTTCCTGCTGTGAGGCCATGGTGTAAAAACATTGAGCCATTAGAGTTAGATCACGTCACCCAGTCACCGCAGCATGAGGTGGAAAAGGTTCAATCAAGCATCACAAACAGATAATTAGTTTACAAGCCAAACCAGAAACAACAAATTCTTGCCAATTGAACAGATGTGCCTCCCTGCCTTGATTTCCCAACTGCACCCTGAGAACTCATTTCAGTTTGAATAGTAGCTGGTGGAGATAATCATACTGCACTTTTCTGAAGAGGACCTCTTCCAAAAAAGTGTTGAAATTTAAACCAGTGCATCATGGGACTACGCCACATTGTCTTGATTTTCATTTAATCAATATAATGGGCTAAATTAGACACAATTCATAAGCATACATATTGGTGCAAACATTAAGAGCTTTTGGCAGAACAATCCCACTGTTTAACACCATTTAATAGTAAAAAGCATTTTGTCATCTTTAATTTACAAACCATTGTCTTTCAAGTTAGACGGCACTAGTTTCAAAGAATATCTCAGCATTTCTGGAAAATTGTTCTTATTCACCACTATTCCCTTTTTCCCATTAAGCTTGAAGCTGGGGCCAGAGCATAGTTAGCCTAGCTTAGCATAAAGACTGGAAGCTGAGGGAAATATCTAGCATGGCTAGTTACATAATGAAAAAAAACAAAACAAAACAGAACACAATTTAACATGTTTCTAATTTCTGTAAACCACACAGAAACAGAAATGCCTAAATGACAGTTTGTCATTTCTTGTGGAATTTTTAATTTTTTTTTATCAGACATCAGTCAGCTGGAGTGACATTAAAAGGAGATTAATATGCTTCTTATGAATGAGTGAGTGACTTCTCATCATGATCAAAACATGTCCTCCTACTTTTTATGATTTACTGCCTAATGAACCTTCTTTTTTTTTTTCAATTCTGCCTTGGCAAACTAAATCTAGCACTCTTAGTCACTTCCTCTCCTTCCTGGTCATCTGCAGCTCCACTTCTTTTTCTCTCACGCTTTCTTCACACTCTCTTCGTTTCTCCTTCTCCTGCCCTTTTTCCTCCTCAGGTCTTCATTAAAACTTGATGGAGATGAGTGAAGCCAATAATCTTCAGGCTCTCTGAACAACCCTGCCTGAAATCAATAGGTTTCCTAGAAAAAAGAAAAAAAACAACACAAAGAGAATAGTGGGGCGGGAGAAGGTCTGGTTTATCAAATATTAAACAGCAGGTCTCCGGGGAGCGGGGGAAGAGTTGTGGTGATGCAGTGTCTGACCCAATTAGCATCTCCTGTTCACCTGCCAGGCTCCAGCCGTGGCTCTACTCTGACTTTTACTCGTCACGACAATCCACTTCTGGGACAGTCACAGACTCTTCAGGAGCTTTATCCTTGCCGTCTTGTACACTAATCATGACATGATGCATCTGTGCCTGTTACACCGTTGAAGAGGGCCATCTTCACTCAGTGAAATATCGGTCACTACCAACTCCAAAATGATCTCGCTCCGCAGGAGAGCTTGTTGTCAGCAAGTCACAATGAGGCTCCCAAGAGCAAACTCTTCAGTAACATAGTCTCAGCTGTTTATCTTTATCTTACCAGTCATGTGGTTTTTCAGGGGCTCTACCACTCCTAAAGTATTAAATATAATATAAATATAAAAATGTTGTTAGTTCATCCCTTCTTATTTTGCTTCTTTTCTGTCACGTCATCTGTTCTTTTGAAGTTAGCGTGCTCACCGGCTAGCGTGGCGTGAAAGTGACCCTGAGGAGCTGTTATAACATTTTGTCTTCTAAAAGCGATGATGGATGAAGCTCTTTGCAAGACTGGTAAATAAACAGTTTGCTCACAATGCTAACTTCGTAAAATCATTTAAGAACCTTTTATTTCTTTATTATTTAAAATAGTTGGTAAAACAGTAGTTCACAACATTTTCCAGCTCATGTCCCACTTGAAAATCTCAATAATATTGGCAGCCAGGCAACATCTGACCGTGTCACACCAGTGGGCCCCGACCCACAAGTTGGGAACCACTGTGGCAAACTGTATAATAATCAGAGATCAGTGAATGTCTGGGTTTGAGAGTGAGGATTGTGAATAATCAACAGAGAGGCTAGGATCTAGCTTGTGAACATTAGTGAAGCATTAGGGGGGTTAGAGCCAGATATTAGACCTAAGAGGAGACCAAAACAAGCTAAATGGAGAGTGAAGACCAAAAATTAAACATAAAAATAAAACATGTCTGTGTAGCTTGTTAAGTGACATGTTACTTTAATAGAACGAACTGTCATTTATTTTGAATCTTCATTTCTCCTGCTGTAAATACTCACTATTGCAACAAGTATATATTAAGTCCCCCAGCAAATGCACTGTTTATCTGTGTTTGTGTTTAATTTAAATGAAACTTTATGTTTTATTCCCCAACAGACACGTTTTAAAAAATGGAAAATCTCAATTCTTCTGCTCGGGACAATATTTCATACCTCATATGTTTTTTTGACAAGAAGGTTCAATTACTGAGTTAAACATTCTTAAAATGACATCTTTTCCTTCTCCCTCATTGCAAAACAAATAGGGAGAAGTAATTTATGAAAATGCTAATATGTTCATTACATTTACCTTACAAGGTGTCTCCTCAATTAAAAGCCACTTTTCTGTATATGCACTGGTTGCCTGGCCAGTTCACATGATAAACAACAGATGCTCTGACGAATGGTAATGAAAAATATGTCAATTAAATCAATAATTATAGTATATAATAATATAATAGATTTTTTTTAAATTCAAGATCACTGTTTTATTCAAATCTATTTTTAGACAGAGCAAGTTTGTCTTTATTGCCCCGCTCTCATGTATATGCAGAGATAGCTATTCAAACATTGTAATTCAATAGGCAGGTAGTCATTGGTGTGCATTGCCTGTCATGAGACAGGAGCTTTGAGATGAATGAGTAAAGAGATGAATTCAAGGAGAAGAAAGATCAGAATGAGCAACAGATGGTAAAAGAAAGAGGCTGCCAAAACTTTCCACAGTGCCTCCTTTGTCTCCACCTTCTCCATCACTCGTCACAGAGGGATGATGCCTTAGAAAATAAATTTCATAAAGGTTTATGTCAGTTATTTATTGAATGTTTGTTTTTCTATTTGAACCAGTGAAGTGACAACTGATTGACTTTTTCTTTTGACACATGTCAGAAAGTCCAGAGATTCATTGTATCGATCACCTTTCTTGCCTCCATCTGAAGCGACTTCTCTTGCCTCCCACAATATTAGAGATTGGGATGTAAACACAGATGCACCAACATAGAAAAACAACAGAAAGGATGACTGATGAGGAAATACTGGAGCCACATGGTCAGACTCAGTTCTGTTTCACTGCATTAATCAGTCTCGAGTGTTGATTTCTGTTTGGGAGCGTTGTTATTTTGCCCTAATAAATCAGTAATAATTGATGCATCTGTCCTGCCTACGCCATCTTCAGTCGACAGGGAATCTATGGTAGCGGTTTGCCATGAGGAGCTCTCCAAACAACACTTATATGATACTAATTTGCCATCAAAATAGTTTAAAGAGAGTAAACAAGGTAAGAATGATGGACTCTGCCACTTTATACTGTATATTATAGAGTTACTATATCAAGAGTGACTAAGTGAACATACGTTAAATGGCTGTTGTCGAAGAAGTGCCAACCATAAATACTATCATAAATACCAATTCAGTCAGTTTCCATGTTGTTTAAGATCCTTCCACCTCCCGTCTTAGGTCACCCTTAGATTTGTTGCTTTATAAATGCTTTAATTGCCATTAATAATTATTTCTCACTCTCTTCATTATAACACAACCAGAAAATACAGGAAATGTGTCTCCAGTATTAAATAACAGAAAAAACAGCTTCTATAGGCTAAAGTGGTGAGTATTCAGTGTGACCTCCTCTTACACTTGACAATAGCAGGAAACTGGCTCAAGCCTAAATGGAATGGAGCCATAATTAATGTCATTGCTAACATCTGTATTTGTCAAAATGATGCTGGGGAAAAGGTCCATTACACCAGGTTTTTGCAGGACATGCTTGAGCATTACATGCACATGTCGTATGTATCTAACTCATTGGAAGCTGCTAATATGTATACGACCGACTTTAAATCACATCACAGAATTTGACAGACATTGAATCATAATTTAGCATCATCAAGGCCACTCTCAAAGGGAAATCAGCAAACACCTGGAGACTCAAGATGTGGTATTCAAGCTGTTATAAAGACATTTGAAGAATCAGGAGAGGTCAAGGACAAAAAAAGAAAATCTAAGGGTGGCCTAAGACAGTACTGTATGTACCCCCCCCCCCCCCCCCCCC
>CM076652.1:6166630-6199558 GCA_038496675.1 Rachycentron canadum
CTCTCCCTCTCTCTCTCTCTCTCTCTCTCCCTCTCTCTCCGGCCATCCACACATTGCTTGTCTATATCTGTATTGCTAAACTCAAATAGAGAGAAAAAACAGTTTGTTGTCCAAACTTAACCACGAGTGGAAGACATGGTTTTCCTTTCACTCACTTCAGGTTATGTCCTCATTCTGAAATTATGACTTTTCCAAAACAGGGAAACAGCTGTGAATAAGAACAACATCAGACCTTATTGAACCATCGAGATGTTGGAGGTGGTTGAAAAGTCTGGAACAGAACTAGAAATGTTAAGAAAGGGCAGAAGAAAGACATAAAAGTAAAAAAAAAAAACTCTACCACTCCTAAAAAAAATCCACCTTCCCAGACCTCTGATTTCTATTCATTCACCAGTGCTTAAAAGATGAGAGAGGATCGGTTTATTCAAATAGTGGTGTCCATGTCCCACAAAAGATCTGGCTCTCTGCTGTTTGTACATGAAAGCTGAGGACACAACCTCTGTAAATGGTTTAGCAACATGAAAACAACTGAATGAGTGTGAATTATTATTTTAAGACACAACAACCAAATACACTTCTCTCGCTGAAAGAATTTTCTGAACCTCAAGAGTGACAAACAGCTTTGAGCTGTAGTGAGACACTGTAAATAGCTTTGTACAAAGTAAATGACTTGTGAGACTTGGTTCACAGGGATGTGTGCGCTTGTGGGCACAAAATGTTCGCTTTCGTGCCTGAATTTCTTCGATCTGATATAAACAAGAAACATTTCTTTGCCTCGATTTTGGTTAATATTTTTGAAATCTGATCCCATTAATTCCCCATTAGTTTGTCATTAATTAATTCTTTGAAATCAGGAAACAAAATTGTAGGTTACATTACTTCCATTACATGCTGACACCAGCCATTTAAATCCAGCTCCAGTTTATGAGATCGGATCTTTCTCCTGCCAAAGCACAGATTGTGATATGTGTCACTTCCTCTCCTAACCTTTGTACGCACCTAAAACTGGGAGTGTAAACACCTTGTCATGCTTATTTTCCATCAACACGTGTCCTGACAATCCATACTGACAACTGACAGGATGCTACCTTAGCTGACTGACACCTGACAGATTTGTTGATTTGTTATTTGCGTTTCTGCATCAAGTTTTTAGGCACTGCATTCAAATATTGATATTAAAGCTGCACCTATCAATATTTTATGTTTTAACAAATCACTGTAGTTAATGCACAAGGAATCACTTTAAACCCACTGACACCTCTTTGGCTCCTTTCAGCTCCTTGTTTTGATTTCTTTCAGGTCTACTTTCCATTTTGTCTCTTTTTTGTCTCGTGATGTGGAAACGTCAGTGTCACATGCTTCATGTGCATTTTCATTTATTTGCACTAGTATGTTTCCACTGTCGCTTTGTCACTTTTTATTGATACATCAACTTTTCAACCCTTAAAAAAAACCCTTTGTGCAATAACTGACAACCCCCCCCCCCAAAAAAAAATTATACTGTGCATAGAAACAAGTTGTTGTCCCAAAGTGCCAAAGTATAACGCAGAAGAGTCCCTGCTGTGCCTTTAGACCCACATTATGTTTGTTTAGCCCATTATTTGCCCATGAAAGCAGTAAAATAATGACCTTTAAAGGTGTAGTGTAATTTCTTGTGTGTGACAAATGTCTGTTGCTGTTCAGATACAGAAATATTCAAGACCTTGTGTTCTGGTGTGTAACCTGATCTGACTGAATGAATTGCCATCTTGCTTCACTTCATTTGTTTAAGCAGTTATGATGTTCATAAAAGCCATTTTCTAAGCAATGGGGTCTCTGTCCCTCTGGCTTCATTTCCTGTTAACATGGGAGCTGCAGAAATGGTTGGTTGTTTGTTTTGTAGCGTTCAGCGTTTCACATGTCCAAAGTTTCCAGCAAGCAGTGCACTTGTGCCCATTTTGCTGTTCCTCATGCATGTAGATATCTAGCTATTAATCGGGATGAAACCAGGCCTCTTTGACATGTCTAACAAATCTGAAATGTGTCAGTCGGCCTGTGATGGCTCCCTAGCTTTGCTAACCTAGTCTTAGCCTGCCTGTTGTGCAGGGTGTTGTCCGGTGCAGCCACTCATTGGCTCAGTATTTGTTCTTTCCTGACTGCTAATCTACATTTTGTGAGTTGTTGTGTCTTTGAAGGTTTCAGCACACTTAGGGTGCATTCCTGTTTCCTTTTTGCTTGTTTGGCTGACTCAGTCTTGGCTGCATTTACACATGAGTTGTGTGTGTTGTTGTTCTGAAAACAATATGATCACTGAGGATAAATACGTGTGGGACTGGGCTTGTCTCCCCTGTTGTATCTTCATTTCCTGGTCAATGAGCCTTGATGTGTCTCATCTTTGATGTGAGCAATCAATCAGCAGCTGACTTTAAACACTGAATGTGTGAGAGGGGGAGGATTGAAGATGGACCTGTCTGTAGCTCTGTGTGTATGATGGATAATGCTCAGCCTCTCAGTCTATCATTGAAGCAAGCAGCTGCATAGACAGCAGTGTCACTGCAGCTGCACAGACGCGCTTTTTATATTCACACTTGTCTGATCTCACTCCAGTCCAACAGCTGCAGCCATTAACAAAGAGAAACAGTCATACATTTATTGTCAACTGATATTTCTGCACAAATTGATTTCCCAGTTCATATTACAGAGCAACTTCCACTTTCAATTCATCTTCTTTTCTGTGTCTATGTGTGGTTTTGTATGTGTGTTTTCCAGTGCTGAGCCCGTGCCCTGTGGCTACAGCTTCAGCCAGAAGGTGTCACTCCATCTATAAGGGTTTTGCTCAGTGTCTAATGGCTCTGGGCGACAGTCTGACAGACAGCGCCCGCAAAGACGAGGACACGCACGAGATACACTCCATCTGCAGGTCAGTGTAATCACACACACGCAAAGCCAAGTCAAACACACCAGACGCACTAACACTCTCTGAAAACACCCTAAAGCACTGAGTGAGTTAAACAGGAAGTCTGTTGAGTTTCAGCATTTAAATAGGCCTTTCTAAACCCCATGGAGCAGTCAGGTCAGTATTAGTGAGAAATAAGTTACTGTAGGGAAGAGGGTTTAGAAAACAAAGACAGGAGATCTCAGGGGAAAGCTGTACACGTTCTCAGAGCTGGAAATGAGCGTGCAAGGCTTTCAGAAAAAAAGTTTAGAGAAGCATTTTACAGTACCACAAAGTCAGTCTGCTATCTGATATCAATAGGGCACCAACAGACTGTACATCTGTACAATACCACAAATCGAAGTCTTGGCTCAGTAATCCCTGACTGGACTTACTCATGATCTGTTCACATGCAGAAGAGAGAAGAATAATGTTTTCTCCAAGTGCGTCTGAACAATAATTAATGATGACACAGTTATAAATACATTTATAGTGCAATGTGACTTGTGCACCTACAGTTTCATTGCTGCTGTAAAGGAGAATCAGAGGGTGCAGTGTCAGTGGTGTATATATAACCTGTATACAATAATGGACTGTGTTACATTTACCACATGCTTTAAATTAGACTCCTCAGTCTTATTACCTACATAAATGAGAACACTGCTGAGACTATTAGCTGTCTCAACAATGCCTTTGACTTTAGGACTGTGCAGGCCTTCTTTAAAGAGCCATCTCAGCAAATAAGTATTGCAGATCTACAAAGTTGGGGGACCTAAGAATCAGCCTGATCCTGGTATGGATCTGGTTCACAAATCCTGAATCCTACAGTCCCCATAGATGAGACAGAGCAAAACATGCTGTAGTTGGTTAAGATGTTTTTGTCATGCATGATGTCGATTGGCTTCATTTGGAATAAACCCTACCCTTCGATTTATGTCCCACCTCAGCCAACCCTTTACTCTTTGCGCAGTTGCATGCACAAAAACCAAAATAACAAGTGTCTTTCTGCACTTGTCATTGCACTGAGGCTTAACTTAGACACAACTGTACTTAGCTAAATGCTGATGTCAGCATGCTAACATGCTAATGTTTTGGTGTAATGTTCACCATTTTCTTAGTTTTGCCTGAATGCTAACAGACTAACATTTGGTGAATAGTACAAATCACATGATCTACAATATGTCCATCCATCCATCCATCATCCACACCACTTATCCGTCAGGGTTGCTGGGGGGCTGGAGCCAATCCCAGATGACATAGGGCGAGGGTGGGATTCACCCTGGACAGGAGGTCACCAGTCTATTGCAGGGCCACATATAGAGACAAACAGACGTTCATGCTCACACCTAAGGGCAATTTGGAGTCTCCCATTAACGTACATGTCTTTGGACTGTGGGAAGAAGGCGGAGAACCTGGAGAGAACCAACACAGACACAGGGAGAACATGCAAACTCCAGGAATTGAACCCAGAACCAGGTGCTGCCCCTCTACAATACATCTATTTGTAAATTGTTGTACCAATGCCCATTTTCATAATAGGAAAGAAGGATGAAATTATAAATCATTTGATAAATACATAATATGATATAAGGATCTGAACATTATCCAATTGAAAGAACAAAGAAGAAATAATAATAAAAAAAAAAAACATAAATAAGTGAACAAATATTTAGATACCTAAGTGAAAATTGTCAGGAAAATAATTAATATGGGTGAAAAGATTAGCCTGAATCTAAGAGTAGAAACTTATAGAAACTCACATGAGGTAGTCCAGGAGTGGCGGTTTTCTACCTTGATCTTCCAGCTTGGAACTCATTTCTAAAACCTCTCCTGTTTCTACAATTAATGCTAATGTAAACTTAGAGGCCATGCAGGAAGTACAGGGATACTCAATTCTGCACAGTCGACTCTGCAGAGATAACTACACTGAGATTTGTTCTGTTCTTTGTCATCAACAACATGATACTGACGATGTTGGTGCATAAAACTGACATCGAGAATGTTAATATTTTTCTACTGCAAACTAAATTTTCATTTGCTATGGAGAATTCCCTTTTGTGTCACTGACAAGCACACATCAAAGGATGGTGAATATGCTCCCTGATAAAATGAAAAATGATTTTACTGACTAGGTTTCTATGAGAGGAATACTGATTCTCTCATTTAAACAAACTGAATGATTGCAGTGATCTACGCTGCACGATTGCTAGATTGCCATAACTCTGCCAGGTGTGAGTTGTAGCTGGACAACATGCTTGTTTTCTTAATTATTTTTATTTCAACACAAAGACATCAGAGTTTAATTGAATGATTTTACTGTAACTCCCACCTCAAAATCAAAGTGAAATTTAAATTATCTTCACGTTTTGTGTAAGGAAATATTAGCTATATTGATACTGAGGCTGATTTTTCTACCCTTCAAATGTGGATTAAACAATTTTTAGACATATTTATGGAAACTGCTTTAGGCTTCAGGCCTCTGGGTCAGTGTGTCCTCTGACATTAATTGACTGACATTTGAGAGCCAGTGTTTCTTAGAGGCATGCTGTCATTTTCTGTAGTGCACTACTAACTAGAGAACATCATGTCTGTGTAAAGCCCATTAGAGTTTATTTAAGACTTTTTCTGCCTTTTATTAATAAGGTTGTGTAACTGGATGAGTACCTTTCTGAATGGAAGTTAGTTCATTTTGCTTCCTACAATTACTGAGACTGACTAGTCATTACTTTTTTTTTCATGTAATTTCAACACCTGAGCCATTTGCAGTTTATACAGTGTTTGTGCTTTGACTCCAATGTGACTCTGTGATTGGGTCCAATCATGGTGAATAACCACACTCTCGGCAGTCCATGTAGTTTCCTGTGATTTAAACCATGACATGGTGTAATGTAGTTAATCGTGAAGTGACGTAGGAAGTGCAACAGTTTTGAAAATATGTGTATTCGATTTCCTTACTAGTCTTAGATGAGAGGTTTGATACCATTCATCTTCGCTGTGAATATAAAACTACTACCGGCTATCAAGCTAATGTAGCTTAGCACAAAGAGCAGAAACAGGCCGAAAAAAAGCTAATCTGGCTGAGAGTAGCAAAATCTGCCTATACCAGCAGCCTCAAAGCTCACGTTATCTCTTTTTTAAATACATGTTATACATAAAGAATGTAAACATGACAACTCGCTTGCTTGTGTGTTCAACTATTTCTTTGTCCAGACCAGTTGCCCAGTATCAATAGGGCCGACTCCTGGAAGTTACTGGTCCCAACCGGTCTCTGCAGTAGGCTAAGTTAGCCAGCTGCTGTTAGCATGGTATGACTATGGTCATCGATATCATACAGACATGACCGTGCTGTCAGTCTTCTCATTTATCTGACAAATAAAGCAACATGTTGAACTTTTCCTTTCAGTGATATTGTGAACTATTTTTCATGTGCACTCTCACAGATGTTTCCCCAAATCAAATCAAACCAGAAAATCAAATATTCACTTTCTGCAGCGCATTAAAACAGGGAGCACGGTCACTGTAGAAATATAAATAAAACTTGAGCTCCTTCTTTTTGGTAATTATCTGCTCTAACATTACAAATTAGACCAGATAAGTCAGGTTAAATCAACTTATCTCAAACACCGGGGATATTTGTACCGATTTCTTAGCAACAATGAATTTTAATTTCAGGTGGATGAATGAACATCTCTGTCTTCTCTCTCCTCGCAATGTAGCTCTCTTTTTATCCTTTCATTGTTTCGGCTAGAGGCCCGATGACACTGATTAAAGATGCAGAACATCTCCCCCCACTACCTCCACGCACACACACACACACACACACGCTACTTTCTACCACCACTTCATTTCTCTATATCCTGTATCCATCCATCATTGCTTCCTCTCTCTCTCTCTCTCTCTTCCCTTCTCTCTCTCCTTGTGTCGTCTCCGCTCACCACTCTATTTATACATACCTCTGTCATCCATCTTCCGGATCCTCTCGTCCAGGGAAAGGACCCATTAATGTGTGAATGGGCTCAGAATAGGATCGCTGATTTGAGAGCAATGTTTCTGTCAAGTGAAATTTGCACCGTGCTAAAATCATATTGAACCCAGAATTATCGCAGCAGACCGTACGGAGAGGTCAAACAAAGAGGTCAAAGTAGATGTGACGCTCTGATAAAGGTACTGACAGGTTAAGTAATCATTTAATGCAACATATTATAGAACTGTGGTCACCGCTCTTTTCTTACTGCATTATGAATAAGGCTTTTAAAAACTAAAGCGAACTTGATTGGGCAGCAACAACATACATGTTCCATGAAATACAGCTTATAAACACTGAAGCGATCCTTTAGCTCAGGACACATTTTCATAGAAATCTACAAAACGTGACATTATAGTCCTCCAGGAAAACCTAATGGACTTATTCCTCCTGTGAGGATGTGTGTATGTGCAGGCCTCTCCTTATAATATCAGCCTTTTCCCTGATATTGACATTTTCAAAAATTTAGAAACAGGGTTTGGTTTAATGGTGACTTCTGATTAAAATAGGGGCATGGGAATGGTTCCTCACAAGTACTGTAAAAGCTTGTTTGTGTGTCTGTCTGTGTGTGTGTGTGTGTGTGTGTGTGTGTGTGTGTGTGTGTGTGTGTGTGTGTGTGTGTGTGTGTCACCATGGCCCTGCAGCCCACCCGTGGTACCACTCCACTGTTAAGACCCTGCTATTCCTTGAGGTACCAATTAAACTACTAATCCTGCAACCCAGCCACCTCAGTGTGAGTGTTGCCTAATGCAGGGACATAGAAGCTCTCTCTCTCTTTCGCTCTCTCTCTCTCTTTCTCTCTCTCTCACACACACACACACACACACACACACACACACGCAATACACATGTCCACATATGCACTTCCATCCAATCCACGCTCTCTCACTCTCTGTCCTCACCTCACTTCTTCTCTCACTTATCCTTCGTTCTCTCTCTCCATCGCCTCCCCTTCCTTCTTTCGTTCTTCCTCCTGTTTGTCCCCCATCCCTCCCCTTTTTTGTCTTCCTTCACCTCCCTCCACTTTGTTTTCCCTTTTCTCCCTCTCTCCACTCAGGAGCGTGGTTTTCGCACTTCTATCAGAGCCACCTAATGAGGAGGTAGCATGGCGCTCCCCTCTCTGAACATCTGCAAGCACGTGCACACACAAATTTACACACACACAAATTTACACACACACACACACACACACACACACACACACACACACACGCCACAGTCTGAACAGGAGGCTATGATTTGCATCTAGGCCAAGGCTGCTCCATTGTCAGCGCTCTCCCAGGAGTACGGCGCTGCTTTTATTCCTCCGATCCACAATAGGCATTATGCAGTTGCAATCATTCACTGAGGGTCCAGAGTAGGTGAGGTGAAATGGAAATGTTGGAAACTAAAGATACAGAGGAATTAAATACAATAGAATTAAACAGTAACCTTTTGTTGAGGCTTTAAAATGAATAGAGATGGTTGAAATGAAAAACAGGTACTACTTAACATTAAATCAACATTAAATAGAGATTATAGGTTATCACTAATACGTTTATAAGCTATTATTATTTTCAATAAGCCATTTTATAGCGCCCATTCCTACATTAGGCAAGGCAATTTTATTTGTATAGCCCATTTTTACAGTTTGTCTCAAAGCTCTTTAGCTTCATAACAACATCCTCTGCCCTTAGACCCTCACATCGACTGAGGAAAAACTCAAAACAAAAAACCCTTTTAACAGGAAAAAAAGAGAAACCTCATGGTGAGCAACAGAGGAGGGATCCCTCACCCAGGACGGGCCGACGTGAGGGATAGTTTGGATTATTATGTGAGGTAGGTATACATAGTCAGTGCATCACCTGCAGTGGATTTGGATCGGTGCGCTTTTGGTTTGGATAAGTACAGATGCTGAGTGATGTGCTGCTGTGGGGTCAGAAGAAAAAAACACAAGTTTACTTAACAAATGGCCACATAAGACACACCTACTGCGCACACTGCATTACTCAGTTTCAGCCAGTTAACCATGGATCCAATTGTTCGCAGTTATACGGTTCAACAGTTGAGAAAATGTTGTTGCAAAGGAAAAGGCTGTTTGACCTCAAGATAAAGTGGTGAAAATATTCAAAAGAAAGTGTCCACTTTAAACTAATATTGACTCATTTTTTCAGACATTATTTGAAGTGGCTAAAACATTTTTTTTTCTGCTGACCTCCTCTACAGCACCACATTGCTCAGCTTCTGTGTTCGTGTCTACTTATCCAAAATGGCAGTAATTTACACTAAATAGTGTATAGCTGCCTCACACAAGTCCACATCAAATAACCTGAGCTATCGCTTCAGTAAGAAGGAAGCTTGAACTGGTTGTGGAATCATATTTTGTGCGAATAAATGTTGCCCCGCAGTGGTGCCAGACTAAAAGCAGTGGATCATCATCGTCATTAGGTCAATACAAATATCTGCACAGAAATTGGTGTCGGTCCATCAAGTGGATGATTAGATATTTCACTGAGGAAGTTTGAGCTTCTGGAAGCTCGAGATTAATCACCAAAGTCATTACAATTGATTGTCGATGCAAAAATCTCAGTCCGTGTGATAGTTGTCAAGATATTTCACTGTGTATCACAAATGTCACTGTGGCACTAGAGGAAAAGGTATGGGCTCATTAAAGTCATCAGGATTCAGAGCATCGCACTCTTGTTTTCACAGTAATCCATCACAAAATTGAGATATTTCAAAATGGACTGATAATACTGTGTTTAGAGACATGTAGGAGACGTGACAGGATAAATCTTTTGTCTTCATGCACAGTTTTTTTTTTTAGTCCAGCGCTACATCCCCAAATGTCTGTGACTGAGTGAGTGAGTGATAGACTTGATTCGAGTGAGAGGCACCTCTTGCTCAGCCGGTGGCAGAGAGGCAGAGCAGCAGTGACTGCTGGTTAACTAGTCGTCTTTATCGGCCGTGTTTCAGTCACTACTTCAAGCATGTAAATGAAAACAGCTTTATGGGAGAATCCAGCTGCATTAAAACACCATGTAAGCACAGAAAGTAGAAGAGAAGTAAACACATAAAAGTCTGAAACTGGCTGACACATGGACACGATTACGTCATGAATATGCTAATTAGTGTATTATATTATATTATCAATTTTTCCAACAGGCTTTAGCTACTGTCTATTGAGAGAAGTTTACATCGATCACACATGGTCCAGCCACATACTGGGTTATATATATAAGCTATAACTGGTGCTGAATAAGTTGAAACATTGTCAGTTACAGGTGATGTTGTTACACGGTGTGTAGTGTTATGACATAAAAGGCTTTTAGATGTGGAAAATTAAACCTACACCTGATGAAACATGGGACATTTTGAACATTATGGACAACTACAAATAACAAAATGGAAGTAAAGAAGTGACACTGCATATTAATAACTGTTGTGCTTTATTGAGAAAGTTAAGTAAATAATGAGATTCGAGGCTGAATAGTACAGATAAATGTGGGCTCACTATTTGGCAAGCACCAGCTCACTGTCGCTCTTTTTTATCTATATTTATAACAGTTATTATAACAGCTTATAAATGACTGATTAAGTGTCAACAAGGTAATTAATAAACTAGTTATAAACCATTGAGGAATCCTTTATAAGTCTTATTGTAGCGTGGTTCCAACAGTTCTATAGTTGAACACAACGGTAATAAATACAGTTTTAAAAAAAGTTTGAAAATATTTTCACCAACTTGGGCAGCTTCAAACTTAATAACTGAATAAGTGGGACATACTGAATGAAAAGCCACCACCTGCTGGTCATACACTCACTTTATAAGGAGATGGCAGCGAGTTAGTTCAGGCTCATTGTAGAGACAACGTGGATAGACTCAATCAAAGATACCAAATCATCACAGTGGGATTTAAAACTTATCCAATAAGACGGATGTCACTGAAAAAAAAAAAAGATTTCTCAATACGCAGGATAAAAAAAGAAAAAAGTAATTACAAAGGACAAAAAAACAGTTCAATTTTAAATAGTGTGATAAGAGGTTTCGCTGAAATGACATGGAAAAGTCCTCATTCAGCCCTTTTAACTAGTGTTCATAAAGTAAAAACTGGAAGAAGGCAGAAAAAAATTGAGGCATTTGTCTCCTTGGTTACAGTTACACAAACAAAAGCCGGAGTCTACCAATCGCTAAAATGGGTGTTATCAGAAAAGTCTCTCACAAGGTTGAGCTTTCTTTCTCTCAGCCTTCTTTCACAGCAGCTTTTCTATTTGCCTTAATACTTTTATCCTCTACAGATTTAGATAAGGCCATTCATGTTTTCATTGCATCTCATTGCGGTGCTCTCTGTTCCCATTCCCACCTCAGTTTAAAGTCACTTTCAGCTCTACAGCTCATTCAGGATGCAGCAGTTAGGATTTAAACTGCTGCCAAACAAAAGACGTTGTAATATTCCCAGGTTCAGCATCTCTCACTGGGTAACACATCGATTTAGAAAGATTTAAAGGGGCAAGAGGTAAAATTTTTAAGTATTAGTAAAGTAGAAGTAAAAAAAAAAAAAAAAAATCCAAAAAACTGTCACACATGAGACAGTGTAATCATAGATCTGCCCACAAAGCCCACATAAAGTAGCCTGTATAACATGTGTAAAAATAGTCATTTACCATTTAAACCTTTACTGCAGAGATACTGCAGTCGCAAAATATAGATCAAGTCTTCTGTGAGTGGAAAGCAAAGAAGCTTTTCTCTGCAACAAGGTGAAGGAAGCCTTGTTGAAGCGTGTCAACCCAGTAACCCTGATGAAGGCCACTGCAGCTCAAGTGTGTTGGTTTAATAAAAGCTTTGTCAAGCTCTTCTGCAAGAATAGAATTCTTTTGATTTCTTTGCTCCTTTTCAATTTGTGCAACACGCTGGAGCTGAGAGGTTGCGACGGTTTTTACAGTTTTTTTACCTTTTAGTACATCAACCTTGGACAGAATAGTCACGACACTTTCAGAGGTGAAGTTTGCGCAGGATATATAAAAAGACCAACACAACTGAGGTTTAGACCAAACTGTTTTTACAACTGTGTTATTTTCAGCTGTGATAAAAATATAATAAATCTGATATGAAACATGATGGTACAATTGTAAGATGTTCTATGCCAGTTTGGCAGGATAATGACTTCATGGGAAAACGTGTAACATTGTGAAGTTTTTATTCTATTTGTCGAAATAAAGAAGTCAAATAAAACCATGACCAGTGGAAACAGGAAGCAGATTGTCTTCTCTGTAGTCGATTAAAGAGAAAACTATGATGGAGGTACAGCATTAAAAAGAGGAGAATTTAACGCCACAACAGCCGGTAGCAAAGTCAACAAGGACAGTAGTGTTTGTGTTTTGTTATTCATGTTGTTTTCAAGGGCTGATAAGACCCAGTCTGAGTAACTGTAGGTGTCTACGTCGTTGTTTCCATATGTCTCGAAGAGTTTTCAAACTAAAATGTGTCCAACAGAGTTTCCAAAAGTCTCGTTCATACTTATGATTGTACAAAACTGACATATCTCATCAAAATGAATTTTCCTAATCATTAACTATTGTGACGTCATGATGTTGACGTGTTGCAGTGTGTTTTTATGTTTAATGGCTGTGGTTTGCTTTTGTTTTGTTTGTTCGTGGATTCAGTGTCAGTGAACGGGCCACGACTTAGTACACATAGTTTTTAATCTGGACAAACACACATTGAAGTAATATCCACTGTGTGTGTCTGCGCTGTGACAGACCCACCCAGGATAAGCCATATAGATACAGTAGTGGATGATACTAGTTCTTTTCTCTTAGATTTACAATAAATGTAACAGTTTTTTATCATGTTTGCCAACCTTATTCAGGAGTTTCATACATTTGCTGTTATCAGGTCCCAGAGACGCTGTAGTCAGGTAGAGCAGAATTTGTAGCTGCAATTACAGTGTCAAGTTTTAGGTAAAACAAATATAAATATATCTGTCTTGAAACTGCCGACCTGCATTTGCACAACAGTTCCCTGAGTTTGGGATCCTGACAACAAATTTGAGAAACTCTGCTTGAATTCGTTCTTCTCAGATTTACTCCCATCCACAATAAACAGGGCAGAGACTGAGTCAGTGGAGATCAACACACTTTTTGTTCTTTGTGCTGCTCTGTTGTTTTATTCTCCTTTGTTCTCATTACTCGTTCTGTGTTTCCTCCTTTAGCTAAATGTGCTCAATATTGGCCCAGATGTCAGTAATGCATCCTGTAGCACAGAGCCATGAGTTTTAGTCGACACCCAGATGAGCTGAGTTGAGTTCAAGTGAAAAAATAAGCCCAGAACTGGGGTTTGGAGGTTTTCAGGTACCAGCCGCAGCATGTTAGCAGCAGAACAGACACACTCTTGGGAGGTTGTCTTATTGTGAAAGCAGCTGGTTGTCTGTCAGTGTCCTGTGTTTCTGCTGTCTCTGCACCACCTGTGACTTTTAGCATAGACCAGCACACCTTTACCCAAACACACACACAAACACACACACACACACACACACACACACACACACACACACACACACAAACACACAAATGAAGAACTCTGCACCACTGCACATGACACCATTGCTTTTTCTTTCTCACTTTGTCATCCTCTTTCTATCTCTTAGACACACTCTTACACACACTTTTTCCTGTCATACACATGGGAGGTGGGGGTGGGGATGGGGGTTACACAGACAACTGCCAGATGCTGACACTCCCACAGGACCACTCCCCTCCATCAGCTGCTCCTCCCACAGCAGCAGGTAAGCAGCCATCCTCCTTCAGCAACCTCTGGACCTTTGGGGTGTTTAAGTCCTGGACACAGGCCAAACACACACTCACACATGCAGAGTCATCAAGGGAGACCAGGCCTGTTTTATGAAGCTGTGTGTGTGTGTGTGTGTGTGTGTGTGTGTGTGTGTGTGTGTGTGTGTGTGTGTGTGTGTGTGTGTGTGTGTGTACTGCACTGTGTTGACAGAGTCGCAAAATTCATGATGTCTGCTAGAATCAGCCCGAGGGAGATAGAAAATATGTGTGCGACTGTGAGTGTGTTTGTGTTCATTTCTGTACTTATGATCAGAAGCAAATGTCCTCAAACTGACACACAGTGCAGATAGAAGAAGAAAAGTCCTCCAAACTGAAGAAATGTTTGTGGGATCTTTCTGTATTTTGAGCTGTAAGACTTCAGGAGTTCAGTTTAGGTGAGAATTACAGCTACACTTTGCAGGATTAGTAACGATATAAGCCTTCAGGGCTCAAGTACATCGTAGGAGGAGAACATCCCATACCATCATGTTTATCTTATTTGTTTGAAATAAATTCTGGTGATCAATCCCTCACCCACTACAGTGATGAATAAAAAATGAGAAACGGCTCTTCAGACGCAGCCAGACTCACCAACATTAGATCTTTGTCTCTCTTGCGTCCCATTCCTTTGGTTTAACATGTAAGAAGCTGAATCACTGACTCACTTGATTTTGGTTTATTACAGTGAAATTAATATTGATAGCTAAAGGGACAGTCCTGAGATTTTCAGAGATAATAATACAGACCATCAAGGCTGTTTATTAATGGCTTTCCCAGCCCCCCACCCCCCCGGTACATCGTAATGGCAACATAATCACTCAGAGGCAGCGTCTGATTCAGCCATGGTAGTTGGGGCGGATGTCTTGTTCAAACCTGTAGAAGAGACTTGACACTAAAGAATGCATGGAGGTATTTTAGTCACCAGGAGTCTAATTCCATCCAATTATGGTTTATTGTGGTCTTTCAGCCTATTTGAACAGGCTGTCGTGAGTCTAACAAATGGAGGTGGACAGCAATTAATGTGGTACAACAACTTCTAGCATTATAACTTTAACACAACATCTCTGGCAAATACTACAGGATCTAAGGAACAATTGGAGGACAGAGAGTTCAGGGCTCTGCTCCAGGTTGACAAAGGGGCTTATACCTGAACTCAATCCAGTGAATCCAGGTGCTGTGACAACAGAGACCGGGGTTTTGCATTGAGAGTCCAGCTTGTGTTTGGGTTCATGCAACAAAAACCTTTTGGTTAAGAGAAAAAGTTGTAGTTTTGTATCTCAAGTCAAAGTGTTAACTTTTTCGTGACCTTGACCAAGTGCATGATGATTTAATTACAGGAAGACGATATTGTGCTGCAAGCTCAGACAAAAGAAATAAGTTATCTGTGAACATTACTCTGATAAGTTCATTATCAACATATTTGCAGGCTGCCAAACACTGTATGTAGATCTCATCATTATGTTTTCACAGAGCAATAGCAATTAGGATTTAGTTTCTACAAAATGTATTTGCTCTTGCAGATTCCGTTTTATTATTATTATATGGAGGAAGAGACAGAAGGAATAAACCCTCAGGCTACGTGCACGCTAGTGCAATTTGTTTAAAACACGTCTTTTGCTATGTGTTCACCTCCTGTCCACATTGTAGCTCTGTAGCTTTCCAAGCTGTCAAGCTCTGTTTTAGTTTGAAAACTCCGGGGTTGTGTTGTAGTATGGACGGGCAAAAGCAGAGACATTTGGAAACAATGACATATTCACACTCAGCCCTTCCTGTCTTATCAGCCTCAACTACTAGTGGTGAAACAACATGAGTAACAGACAAGTTGCTAAAAAACAAAAACGTAGTAGGGTGGTCATTAATGGCCTCGATGCCCACAACGCCACCCAGGTAAAAACCACCAGCCCCCTGGTTAAGCCCCCCTTAACTCCTGCACACCATTTCCATCTGTGCATATTCTGTATTGTTACCTGTTTTCTTGTCTGTATACAACATCTATTGCACGTCTGCCCGTCCTGGGTGAGGGATCCCTCCTCTGTTGCTCACCATGAGGTTTCTCTTTTTTTTTTCCCTGTTAAAAGGGTTTTTTGTTTTGAGTTTTTCCTCAGTCGATGTGAGGGTCTAAGGGCAGAGGATGTTGTTATGATGCTATGTAAAGCCCTTTGAGACAAACTGTTTGTAAAAATGGGCTATACAAATAAAATTGCCTTGCCTTGCCTAACTGCTCTTCACCTCATCTGACACACGACCTCTGGCTTGTAAGTGGTAGCTGCTACTCAGGTGGTCACCCGTTGGAAGCAGGAAGGAAACTGTGCTCCGTCACATGTGGAAAAATGCTAATTTCAACCCTCAGTTTGACTTATGGACACGTGTGTTGTTCACTTACAGGTTAGCAACCAATGTCTAGTTAAGGAAAGTGAGCCAACCTTTCTACATAGCACCCGACAAAAAACAAAACCACCATGTGTTAGTTTTCTGTGTCTTTGTGTGAAATATAAACTGTAATGTGAAAATGAGACAGCTTTGAGGTTGAAGGACACTGTTTTTTTTTTTTTATTATTTATCACTTTTGAGCCAGACTGTCGGTCGCCCACGGCTTCCTGTGTTTGGGTTAAACACTTTCTAGATCAACTTCTGTTCTCAACAGAAGGATGAGGATTGAGTTGATAGTAGCATCCCCCAAAATATTGACTGTTTTAGGTTCAACTGTGTGTGTGGATGACATAAGTACATAGCTCCTCTATTGGGAAAGTGGATAAGCAGCTTGCCGTGCACCACTGTATTAAATATATGGGCGTTTTTTTCTGTTAATGTGCTTTAAGTATTTAAGAGTTGTTAGCATTTGAGTGTTTTGTGTCAGGCTGATTTTGAACAGAGCCATCTGCTTCTGCTTTCTCCACCACCCCTCCCTCTCTGTTCTTTCTGTTTAACACTCAGCCAGTATTTCCTCAGAGACAACTTAGCCAACACATTCATGATGAGAGGGAGAATTAGCAGCCAATTACAGTCAGACTCAGCTTTGGATGTGGAACCTGAAGGTTACTGGAATAAAGTTAAATACTGGGTTTCACCAAAAAAAAAAAAAAAAGCTTCCATCTTTGAGAGGTCCGTGTAGGATAATTCTTTCTGTCTCCTCTTCCTTGCCGTTCACTCTTCTTCTTCTCTTCTTTCTTTTTCCCTTATTGTGACTCTTCTCAGGTCTAGACAGTGTTTCAAACATCCATTTTGCTTTGAATTTATATAACAGAGCTGCGATTCAACAAACACACACAGTTCATGACAGTGTTTTCATTCTCTGACTGCATGAAGGTTTTTCTAACTTTCAGTCTAACCAGCAGGGAGACCTTTGCTCTCAGAGTGGTGAAGATCAGCAGATGGTCTCTTGGCAACTACCAAAAGAAGCCAAGGAGCAAAGAGATAGACTGAATTTGATTTACTCAGTGAAAGGACTAATGCTTCGCTGTCAGTGCATCCTTATCAGTTACTTTCAGAACTGTCTGTTTAGATCTTTAATAGTGGGCACTTCATACTCGAGGTATGAATTTTAGATGTGGTTGGATTGTATTAAGAGGCAAACACACGCAAAATGAACACTCAAATTTGGATTTGACTTTGATGAATATGACTAAATTGGGTGGTGTAGTGGTTAGTACCATTTAGTGGTTTGCACTGTTTCCTCGCAGCCTGTGTTGGTTTTCTCTGGGTACTCTGGCTTCCTCCCACAGTCCAAAGACGTTAATTGACTCTAAATTGCCTGCCGACCTGTTCAGGGTGTACCCCGCCCTCGTCCAATGTCAGTTGGCTATATGGATGGAGCATACTGTATATGGTCGGGGTGTAACAATACATTTTACAACAGTACAATACGCATCATTTTCCATGGTTCGGATACAATTCATGAACAATATTTGACTCATCTGGAACAATATGACACGATTCAATGAAATTTAAATCAATATATTATCAGAGAATCAGGGATAAATGCATTGCAAATGCATTCCCCTTTTATTAAAAGTGGAACCAACATTTCTTCAGGTTGATACCCATTGGTTTACATATCAAGAACATCTTTTTTGCACAATCCGAAGTGTTTCCACGTATGCGGCCATGTACACAACCTCATATGCGGCTTGAAAATCTCTCACTCACCCGGTTCTTCCCCACCGTCAGTTGTTGGTGCACGCCTATGATGTCACACACAGAGTGAATCAGAGTAACGTTGGACATTTCTTTACTGTCAAAAGTATATAAAGTAAATATAAAATTCTTTCTACTGATACAATCAAATCGATTTTAGATTAATATACGTCCCCGTGAAGGACAAATTGCCGAACGCCTATCGATGTAATTGGATCGTAGGAATATAAATCGATACATCGATGTAGTTGATGACTCCCCTTAGTATACGGTTAATGGTCAATGTGCAAACTTGAGGACGCTTTTGAAAACTTCTCTGGAACTATTGCAAACAACTACTTTTAATGGACAGCAGCTAAATCCAGTTGTAAACTCACCAAACATGACATATTCATGAATTCACTGTGTTCTATATTCTGGTGTCTGTTTGTTTCTCTCCTACTCACTGAGCTCACACGCACACACACACACACACACACACACACAGTATTTTATTACAGTCAAAGATAGATTTTTCAATAAATCAGGTTTTGAAAAGTCAACAAATCTATAGATAAATCCACTGCTTGTAACTGTGCCCAGTGGCATAATATAAAAAATTTATTTTAAAAGCAACAGTCAATGGGGAAAGGCCAACACTTGGCTGGCCAACCAGTGGTCAGTCTGTTGATGAAAGTCACACAAACAATAACATAACATACTTTTTCATTTTCAGTCTGAACACACGTTTATACCTTTAAAGACATTATGTGGAGGGGCAGTTGTAACACTAAGGTTGTCAGATGGTTGTCAAATTTTAATGAACAAAAATCTGATTATAAAGATCTAAAAATGTTCATTTTTGATCCTATTTGAGATGAATAACTGTGTATTCTGCCACAGTATAGTGACTTCTGTCTGAATACTGGGTCCCTTCATCCAGCACATTAATTTGTCCTAAATACTTACACAAATATAACTTAGTATATTATTTGCACTAGTTTGATTTAAAGTCTGAAAGTTTCACTTTTCAGACTTTTTCACAATTTCACTTAGGTCATTATAATGTGCTCAGAGGAAAAGATCAATCAATTTTGGTGTCATGTGACATCTGAAGGTGTCCTCCTGTCTTTCCATGTCCTTCTGTCGCCTCCTCCTCTTCCTCCTCCTCTTCCTCCATCTGTGCAGGTCGTGGGATGAGTTCCATGACTGTGCTAATGTGGCGATGGCTGGTTGTCCAGAGGAAGCAGCAGCCGTGTGGGAGTCTCTCCGCCAGGAGTCCAAAAAGATGCAGTTCTCCGGAAACCTCTATGACATGTGCTCCAACCGAAACAGCCACCCAGTAGCCTCAGTCCCCCCACACGGTTCACCCAACCAGGAAGAGATCAACCAGGAGTCTCTAAGAGGGCGTGCTGATCATCTGGCAGGCTGCCTCCACTCTCTCATGCTGCTGTCTCCTCTGCTGCTCTTGTTTTTTTGGATATAACCAATCACCCCAAAGAAACAGGACTAATGTGAAAAGATATAAACTTTGTGTATTTTTCCCCCCACAAGTCCATAGACTTTCCACTATTTTTTCCTCTGCTCTGCCAGGGGGCGAATACTTCTAACTGCATGTTCAGAGGCCCGACAGTCTTTTTGATAATGTATCTTTAAGCTGCCTGTGCCGTTTCATGCATATTCTCTGCCTTTAAATTAGTCGCTCTGTTGCAAACACACAAAATTTATACAGAGCTGCACAACCACTGTACAAACAGGCCTGTAAACACATGCATAGTTAAACAGATGCAAACAGCAGCCTCATGTCCTTATCTCTTATCCCCCTACATCTACTTAGTATGAGCTCGTATATGATTGTTCCAGGGGGAGTCTGTCTTCCTGAGTGTAATAAGAGAGATATAATAACAACGTCTGACTTAATAAACCTGAAAACTAAGTGATAAAGATGCCAGATGCCACAACTAGTTTCAGCTGAACTCATTTATTCATCTTTAAAGAATGAACGATTTGATAAATGGTGGCTCTAACAGGCCTGGCTTACTTGCTCCTTGCAATTGGACTCTAAATGCTGCACCGAGTCTCCAATTGACTGATTCTGTTCATTCTTTTCCCCTTCGTTTTCCTTTCTGGTCTCTGAACACCACCACAGTCGAGGTTCCCATGTGACCATCAAAAGCCAAACTCCCATCCAAAGTTAGCACAAAGAACATGCAAATGAATACATTATAACTATTAGTGAACAAATACTAACACTGTCACTCTCTCAAAAAATGACTATTAGCTGCTCAAAAAGTCATACAGTGTCTCTCACACACTATAATGTGGCTTTGGATGCCGTGATGAACTACATATCTATTTTGCTGAGGGAATATGAAATACCCACATCATCAAAATGGCAAAAATGACTCCAAAATGACTGCAATTTTTCTTCTTGTGCCCCATAGGTTCATACAGGGCCACAAAAACTGAATTAGTTAAAGACAATGGATGGACATTTGAATACAGTCTCAACTGCATTGCTGGAAAGAAATAGTTTTACTATAATAACAAAGAAAGTTGAGCATGTAAGAGGTTTATTTGCTGAGAGACAAATATAATAACATAGAATTTGTTGACTTGTTTTCCTTTATTTTGAAAATTAAACAATTATCATCGTCATGGATCTTTTATCTTTTTTTAAAAAAAAGAAAAAAAAAGATAAGAGCTTCCCCTGCAGCTGCTGCAGCAACATGAGTTTTGAGCTGAAGTTAAAGTGAAGTCAGAGTTCTGCAGCTGTTTTTATTTGGTGCTTGCCCAGGTATGAAATCCTCAGAGGCGCCGCTTTGGCATCCTGCACTGTAGCCATACAGTATGAGACCAATATGTTCTCCAGTCGGAATCACAATCCTCACGCTTGCCAAGTGTATTTCATGCTCCAGGACTCGCAGTTTGGCCCTGCAGGCCTGCTGAAACTGCTTGTTATTCTAAGTGGCTGCAGGTAACAGTTGTTTCTGTCTGGCCCAGGATCAGAAATACTATCAGATTAGAAGGGGGGGGGGGGGGGGGGTAATACACCTTGTTGAGGATTGAATCCACCTGTCTAGTAGCGAGTGTGTTTTACACAAGGGGCTTTACGTTGTAGATTTACCTTCTTTTCTTCACAAAAATAAATCAAAGCTGAGCTGACTTTAAAGAGGTACGAATGAATGTGAAGAAACACAAAACAAAATCCTCAAAGGCTGCAACCGTGCGCTAGCTTTAAGAGGGGTGGAAATAAAAAAAATTAAAAAAAGGAAAAAGAGAGAAATTGATTAGACAAAGAAATCCAAAGAGGGTTGTGTTTCTTAAGAACTGATGGAGCCTGTCTACCTTGCCAGTGGCAAGTTCATTAATCATACCTATCTGGTTGAAATAAACAGCAGGCTAGTGGATTTTAATAGTTATATACAGTAGTATCTGGTTTGGGACCTGAGTGTCAAAACTTTTGTCATTCTTTCCACGCAAAAGCTTCAGTTGAAGTAAACCTTTTGACCACCATTCAACACTGACATTTAAACACTGACCTGGCTTTAACTCAGTCAAACGTTGAGAATGAACCCAGTTACTGTCGGAGACCAACGGCAGGAGACAATGTGAGGTAAAAGTGCAAGGCTGAGGGTACTGAGCAGAAAGTAAAAAAATAGAGAGAAAAACCTCCAATCTGCCCTCAGCTATTTTTTTTATACATAAGGGACTTAACCCAGAGATATGCTTGGATGGTTTAAAGAGGCTGCTGCAGTTTTGAACTTTAATTAAAGTGACAGAATTAGCAATTAGAGGCCTCAATGGCTGATTCACCAAGGTGCAACGATTTGAGAACTACCTCCATGGAGCTCAGATAAGATGTTGTCACCAGAGGCTAAATCTGAGTAAATCACAAATTTAAGGCCACATGGAAAAATCAGATTGGACATGTTTGTACAAATCCCGGCCTAGAGTGAGTCTACTCATCGTAACCTCAGTCATCACGGTTTTATAGGAAAATATAACTCATTTGGATTAGATTTTAAAGTCTGTTGTGCACAGAGCTGTTGCTTGATTGTGGTCTCAAACACAAGAAAACTCTGTGAAATCTCTTTTATTAGAAGAAATGCGTCATGTAAGGTTGGTGGACAAATCTGATTTCGGAGTGGTTTTCAATAACGCAGTGGTGTAAATGCAATGTTATTGACCAGAGCGGAGCAGGGAATTGTTTTCCAGCGCCACATTTCAGACTGTACATCTCTTCGCCTCCAGCAACAGCTCAGTGCTCTGACAAACAGGTTAAATTGGACAGAAAGGACTGAAGGAGAAAGAGAGACAATTTTAAACACCAATGCATCACTGTCACATTAATGGTACAGTATATTTGGTGTTATTACTATGAACTAATAACACAGTGATGACTGCTAGCTACTGTTTCATGCTAAGGTTAGATAGTATTTTGCATAAACCCTTTGCTTGTGTCACATGCCACATATTCCTCACCTCCAAGACGCTGCTTGATTTCATATTTCTCTGCTGAAGAAAAAGGTTCAGACCCCTGAAAAATCACGACGCCATCAATTCGATTTGTTGTTTCACGAGAGACAACTTGCCAACACACCTGAAGAGAGCGTATTAACCAAAAACGTGACAAAACTTTCATGTCCATTGTCAAGTTACGTACAAAATTCACAATAATTACCAACTAACTTACATTCTGCTAATGTCTGTCATTACCTGAATGCTTCCTGTCCCTTGCTCTTTGTTTAATAAACAGGTTGAATAGGGGATTTGTTAGATTTAGATCTTATCAAATCCTGGTATTCTGACAGTTTGTTTAGAAATAGATCCTTAATGGAAACAGCTATCAGATCTTAAACAGAGGGAAGTGAAATTGGCGGAAAGTGAAGGACATCTTTAGCGTCTCAGAGCAACCCATTAAATCCTCTAAATCCAGCCCACATGGTGCACTGTGTAAATGCAGTGCAGAGGCTGATATATCCTCCTCTGGATGCAAATCTTTGTAGCAATGGTCTCACGTGTGGACCAATGTCTCGAAATTAATTGTTAATTAACAGTCGTTGGAGGTGTTGGTAGGTGTATATGTGGACACTGAGCCAAGCAAGCATTTTATCCCTGCTTCTAACCCTTATGGTAAACACATCCTGACCCCAGCTCCATAGCTACTGATGCAGAGAGATGAGATCTATCCCCTCATCCAACCTTTGTAAAGAAAGCACATAATAATTCCCAATATGTTGAACTATCTCTTTGAAGCACATAAACACCTTAAATACAGCGGCCAAACCAAAAGAGAGAAGACGTAAAGTCAAACACAGAACATTCTCAACCCGAGGTTCACGTCAGAAATCACTCAGCTGAATTCATATCTATTTTTCCATCAGCAGGTCACCTGGGTTTTGCTGTGAATAATTACAAGCCCCTCCAACTCGACAGCACTTTAGCAAGTAACTTTTGAGTTAGAAGAAGCACGAGTTCGGCTGGGTGAAATGTGGCAGGTGGCACTGTGAAAAATGTATGACATTTTGACCACAGAACAGCAAGGATCAGACTGGAATAAAGAGAGGCAAAGACTCACTCAGATTCATTTACTCGCCTTCAGCAAGTTGCTGTGTTTTCAGGCTCAGAGTTCAAACCTGTGTTTCCCCCATTTTAATTACTGATAAGTGAAAAGAGAAATTACGCTGAAAACTTAGGAGAGTAAAGTATAAGATAAGTACAGCTCTGACCCGTAGTACCCATCGCGGAAGATGCTTTTTGTGAAGATTGGAAGATAGTAAATAATTCTGCTGTTTTCCTTGTTATCCTAAAATTAGTGCTTATACAAAGGAGAAGTATTGAACTGAAATGAATCTGGATTCCTCTTCACCTCATTAAAACTCTCACACACACACACATTGCTTAAATAAATTTAAAAAAAGCATTTTTAAATATGGACAGGCTTATAAATCACTGTTTGATGACAAGAAAAGGGAGAGATTGACAATGAGTTAGGTTGCTTCACTGTGTATAGTGTGAATAATTACAGCTCTATGAATATCAATGTATATAGCAGTATTTCATATGTATATATACAACGTCATCTATGCCCTGCAAGTGCTACTTTTAAAGCTTTAAAAATTTCTATTACTTGTAGTTTGCACCTTATCCACATTATTCCCTGTGTGAGTTATGGGTGTGGTTTTTGGTCATTCCTTTGACTGAACCTGAGTCAAACAGTATGCGACGGGCGTCTTCCCACTTTCATCAAGCTTTTTTTTTTATTTAAATAAGGAGAAGGCTTAGAGATGACACATTTCTGAAGGACAACCTAAAGTTAGTGTCAACATGGATCCCTCAACAACAACAGAAATGTATTATGTAATGTGTAATACTTTTTTTTTACTGTCATGTCAAGCAGCAGATGGTTTTTAGAAATGGACACCACTCCCATTATTTTTATAGCCTAAATACAATCAGGAGTCAAAAGCTAAAGTAAGGCTATAAACCATGGTCACATGACTTCAAATTCACCACCATTAAACTTCCAGCTTGTAGCTTGATTGACACAAGCCTTTGGTAATACTTTGCTAAAATGCAAGTTAAAGTTCAGCATCACCAGCAGTTCTGTCATCTCATTTAGCCACTTGCTAGAAAGCAGCTTTTTTTTAGGTGTGAAGCCTTAAAGAAATGACATATTTTATAATGTAAAATAAAATGTGTAAATGTCTTGAGCTTGCATTGACCATGGACCTTATTTTAGCCAAACAAAAACCAATTCAAAAAACCCATAATGACTTGGAAACGAGGGAAGCAGAAGTGCTAAAATGCTCATTTTTTGGGGGGGGCTCATTCCTGCAGCAGTCGATTTAGCTAAACTAAATTCTTTAGTGTGGCGCTAACTCTCATAGTTCAGTGAAAGGATAAACTGAAAACTGCACCCGTTACTCAGGAATAAGCTAAGAATAATGTGCATAAGCGAAGCAGAATACACAAACTGTGTTGGTTAAAATGAGCAGTCTCATGGAAGGTAAACTCCTGCCACCCTCAGTTAAATGCACAGAAAACTGTAAAAAAAAAAGAAAAAAAAGAGAAACTCTGTGGAGATACTTAACTTGATTGTTTGTCCTTTTCTCATTGTATCGTTGTCTTTGTACTGCAGATGGTGGTGGCTTTCTGTGTTCAAGGTTGTATGTAAATGTGTGAAAGACAGAGAGAGAAAGAAGAGATCAAATATCTCACTGTGGTGTAAATTACTTTGTTGAATTTGTCATTTATTCCCGCAACAATCCACATTTCATTGTGCTCCACGCTTTTCAAACCTAATGTTTCTCTCTAACCTTGTTTGTGTGTAGCAATAGCATGCAGTGTTGCACTTCCTTTGTCTTTGTGTGTGAGAAGCAGAGCGGCAGCACTGAAGCACAGTGTGCACATGTATGATTTTGTGACTTGCGCTTACTCTATACTTACACAACACACCTACGTGAAACTGAGGATGAGAAACAGGAGCGGGCTTTAAAGCGGCGCTGCTGCTGCTCGGAGCTCTCCATCAAACAGAATGGAGATCCAGACATGTGGGATCATGGATGAAGGATGGACTTTTCCGAGGATGAAAGCGGGAAGCTACACGACTGAAGCTCTGTCAGCACACAGCTCACATAGATGCAGCTGTATATTTCTGTGGACGGTCATGACAAGCCCTGTATTGTTCATTAGTTCATGCAGCCAAAAGTCTTTTCAAATGGTGCAGACATGCAATTTCCTGCTTTCAGAAAGAACTCTGTTAAGAAGTTTTGTATTTGTCCTTGGCTGTCTTCAGTTGTATCTGGTTATCGCAATTTTTCCTCTTCCCTCCTTTCTTTGACCTTCATGTCCCATCTCTGTGCTTCTCTTCCAGGTATTTTCTCTGCCTTTCTGTGCTTATGTCCATATATTCGTAGTAGGTTTTGCTACCTTTATAGAAAATCATTAAATTGGTGCTGACTGACTGAATCTCTCTGTGTGTTCATGTTGCTCACTAATATTCAAGTGAATGTCTCTGGGCAGGGAATTACGTGCTCGGGGGGAAAACAAGGTAACATGCGTTGCAAATAGAAGAGTAAAAATGTCAGATCATGTACTTTCTTATGACAGTTGAAACCCTGGTCGAGGTTGCATGTTCACGAAAAGCACTTGGACTCGTTTCTGCTTGGAGGAGGTTTCTGAGTATTTTGTCCAAGCCCTTGCAACAGACAGCTCCCAGGATTCAGGTTTATCTCCAGTGTGAACACAAACATGGAAGTTACTCAATTAACTAACTATTGAAAAACCAAGGACAGATTTCTAAGCGTGCAAGCATGTTTTAAACCTGGAAGAGGAATAACGTGTTGTGCGGTTGTAGACTGTTGCTTTTTCATTTCTGTGCCTATGTTAACAGGTTAGAGCTGCAACACAGATCCCATGTGCCACGGCTGCTGCACATTATCTATCATTTCACTGTCTGCCCAGTTAAGTCCCCAGTGTAAACAGACAGGGAAAATATCGGTTGAAAGTTTGACATCATACCCGCAACATGACATAATCCTGACACCTTTCACCACAAGCACTTTATAGTCATAGAATATAATTACATTACGTTAATAATTTAACAGGCATTTTTCTGATGCTGTGTGTGTGTCTTCCTCTGAATGAGGGTATGTCAGGTTAATAAGGTTTATAATGAAATCAAACATTTGATAATTGATGGCCAATGTCCAAGGCAAACAGAGTAGAAAGACAGTAGAAATACAAGCCGCAGCATTTCAGCCAGGGAAAATGTTAACTCAGCTCAAAAAAGTCAGACGTGACACAAAACACAAAAAAAATCAGACAATAAAACAAAACCCAGGAGTTCGGCAAATTTATCTGTAGAGGAAAACACAGTCACCAGTAAAATGATTACCCAAACTGTGTCTGTTAAAGTTTCATCACCAACTCCCTGGATTAAATTTGACAAACCTTACCTATCATGCATGCATTAAAAAGCTGATTTCAGATAGATCCACTTTCAATTTTACTTTCAAACAAAGTGCTTTAGATACTCCAGCTCGTTTACAATCAGTTTGTCTCGTTGCTTGTGTCTTTAACTCCATTGTATTTCCTTGTTGTGGATTTAACAAACTATGTTGTGCTAATTATTAAGCTTTATTTTTTTTGTTGTGCACCATAACCCCCCTCACCTTTCGCACTCCATGTGGAAACAAAGCAGAATGAGGATAACTCCGAGATTTCATTACAGAAGACAACTCTAAAAAGTTTTTTTTCTCTCTCTCACTCTCTCTCTCTGACATTTCATGACTCCAGATTAAAGCCTCACCAGGCAACTCAGCATGTTTGCAGCTCCAAATGGCCACAAGAGATAAGTGTTTGAACATTTTGAACTTCAATGCCCAGAAATCCTTTAAGGTGACATCAGTAAGCAGCACAACATTCTCATCTGCAATGCTTTTATACTGAAGGAGAGCAAAGTAATGAAGGCAGAGAAGGTCTTACACTGCAGCTTTTTCTGGACAAAGCACTGCTTTCTCACGAGTGTGGGAGTCAGACTGGACCTCATGCTTAAATTTTGATTCTTCCACTTCCTGTGACCAGAAACACACCAACACGTCCAACAGTAGAAAAAGACACTTAAAAATTCTGAGGTTTTTCTCCAGGGGCTCTGGCTAAAAGTGCTCAGAGTTAAGCAAATAAAGTGAGCTTATAGCATGTGCTTGACAATAATCAGTACCACTGGCTGAAAAGGGTTAGGGTTTCTGTCGTAACAGCAGCTGAATGTGAGCACCAAGGCTGAACACATGGCCTCAGTTTGTTTGAATCTCCTCCTGGGCATCTTGGCCTTTGATTGTTTCACACACAACATGTGCCTTTTTCTTGAAAACAACTTCTAGGTTCATTGTTTTCCCCATGGGTTAGAGATTCAGAGTGGATTCCTGGAACACTATTTTTGCTCGTTATGGCCATTATGTGAAATATGATTCAGGGTACTTACACACAGCCTCAACTCCTCATGTTCATGCAAAACCACCAAACGGATAGTTTTACCCTCTGGGCCTCCTAAAATGTCTCCTGTGTGAATGTGGTAAGAGATGTTGACCTACAGTGGGCACACTGCCTCCTGACCTTCTGCTGCTGTTTGCATACAATGAGCCAGAGAAGTGTATCACAGCCAATACATATATCTGATATATGAGTATATATGGAAATTACTTTGACAGTGTGTAAGTTAATGTATGTGCATGTATTCATGTAGTGTATGGATCTGACCAGTTTCCAGGGACCCATATGAACATATAGTAGAAACCATCTCCACATATGGTAGGTCGAGTGTTGGGGAAGTTGCTTTGAAAGCATAGTTTTGCAAGATACCAATTACTTCCCACTGGAAGAAGTTAAACTACAGCAAAGCTACATGTGGGAGAAACTAGTCTGGTTAGCTATTTAGAAAAAGTACAAAAATTGTTACATCGATACAAAATTATAACAAAAAATTGCCAAGTTGTCAAGCTGCCATTCCTCGCAGTTTCCTGTGAGGAATGGCAGCTTGGGTTTTGTATACAATAATTGCTGAAGTATGGCCATGGTGATGCTTCCTCAGGCTGAGATTCAGGAGGTTTATCCATGATAATGTTGTTGCTGTGTGAGCACTGATTAACACCCAGCCTTGGCTTGTGCATGTTCACTACACAAAGGTCTATGGTGGTGTTTGTGGTGACACTCGTCAAAGGCGCTTCAATTACAGTAGAGATGCAGTGGTAAAATAAAAAAATGAAGAAAAAAAATCATTCCCTTCCTTTTATTACATCTAAAAATCATTTGACGTTCCTTCGCACGTATCAACACAAAACACAAAAAAGTAATTTAACTATTGAATCAGTAGAATTACCTTCAAGTTACTGCGAAATGTAGTTCAACTACGAGTTTTTTTACATGCAGTTCACTATTCCCTAACACTGAGTTTGTCTAATAAAATTTTACAACTACACATACAATGTATACACTAATACTTTCATAATACAACAACATATGCTCTGAAATACTTATTATTATATTAATGAGACATCCGTCCACTCAGCTTGCTTGTAGATTCACAGACACTCTGAGGCGACTACAATTTTTATAATATCCGTCTTTAAATCTGCATTACTTTGGAAACCAATGAGGCTTCCTAAAAAATGTTAATTAGATAAAATAATTATATGAAATTGAATAACTACTAAATACTTAATGTTTTAATTTGAATTTATGTAATGTGAATTACCCACTTTGAAATTTCCAAAAGGTTATTACAAGTTGTGCGATTTCTTTCTTTTTGATGGCAGAATGATTTGTATCCTTATTAGTTTCATCCTGAATTAACTAATCCATTTGAGCAACTCTAATGACTGAAATCGACAAATTTTATTAATATCATATATATTCAAGTGCATTTGTGAACCCTGAGAAAACATACTGATGATCTAATTTTTCAACAAGTCGGGAACTGAAGCCACAAAAATGCTCCAAGTCAGTGCTGAGATTCATTTCAGGTCATTTAGAGGAGGGGTACTCAAGTTGTAAATGCAAACCTACAAAAGTGTGTGTATGTGTGTGTCCCTCATTCATCCCTGCACTGTACTTGATCATCATAGTGTGGTGTGAGGGAGCGTGAGAGTCTCAGGTGAAAGCCATGTATTGCATGCTACGCAGGAGTTGCTCCCAGTTATTTGGATGTTTTTTTGCAGATGAATATTTTATTACTGCCGGATGCCTCAGTAAACAGAGAAGCAGCAGCAGTTTATAGAGTGAAGATGCAGTCCCAGAGCTCCCCGGGTTTACACAGTAAGTGCATAAGCACGTGTAAACACACACTCCAATGGACACTGACACACAAACACTTGCAGACTCAAAAACTACATCTGCACTTACAGGCACTGTAAAGGTGTTCGGACTCAGCGTTTCTTTCCCACCCAGAGTCTCCTCTGTTTTCTCTGTGCAAACCTCCAGCTGCACTGGCCGCGGTTATGGAGAAGAGCTTCTTTTCAGTTTTGTCTTCAGAAAACTGTGGGTAGTAGTTTGTGTCAAAGTTTGTTATTTATTCATTTTAACCTTGAGGCGGAAATGTTTCCAACGCAGCGGCAGCTCTTCGGCATATGTACAAGACAGTTGTGAAATGGGTGATTATTCTACATAATGAAAGCCAGCACTAAGCTCTAGCAAGCCATATTGTAATAGGAACTAATTGTGAGGGTTTAAGATGAAGTTAAAAGTATTTTGAGCACACCCCAACTTCACTATTGTAAATGATGAACTGAAGTTCATCTTTGCTCTGTTTTGTCTTTTGTTGCTGCATTAATTACTTGCGCAGTTGAGTTTAAAAAGAAATCTCAAATTTCAGTCCTTTTCAAAACTGAGGCCACTGCTTTACAATGATGTGAAACTTTCAGGCTTTCTTTTACTGATACATTAGGTTTGTTCTTAAAATTGGTGCATATACATGTGTTGGCTGGGGCTGCAATTAAAGAAGTCATGGGGGAGCCTATCCCAGTATCAGCTTGAGTGAGAGGCGGGATACAGCTTGGACACGATGCCAGTCCATTACAGAGCTAACACTCAAACATATTCACATCCACAAGCACTTAGGAGTCACTGATTCATTTTTCACCATGAAGTTCTAAAATAAGAAGCTAACTAATTACCTTTGCAGTACTCCTACAATGTGCTCACAGGCATGTCTGTATCAATTTAGAAAGTTACCATAGTTCTATATTTATAGATTTGATGAATATCTGCCAGTGAAATTAAACTATTTAATTACACCAACGTCTATAAGGGACACAACAAATCTAATAATTACCCAGAAATTACTGGCTGAACGTCTTAGTGATTGAGTGTACAGAAGAACGCTCTTTGTTTTCTGCTGTTACAGTTACATGGGTGTAAAGTACAACGCTTATAGTTTACTGAACATAAAATGAAGTAAAAAGCAAACAATTGTAACCAGCGTGTGCATGTAATACACAATGGATACACACGTCTAAGGCTGCCACTAAGATGCCTACTACTACTTAGACTCTACTATTACTACTACTAGACTAAGACTCTTATTGTTCTCACTGAGCTAATGTTGTTACTGTGAGCTGAAGTGGTGCACAAAGTACGATGTTTACCACACACTGAAGCTGCCCCTAGAGAGCAGATACACATATTATCAGGTCTGTAGGGACTAAAACTGTAAAAACAACCCCTGAACTGAGAACCTGAGAACTGAGAAGGTGCTGCAGAGTTGATAGTTCACTGTATGTTTGTCACTATAACACCAATCCCTTCCACTTTACAGCCAGACATGATTGAGTGTTAACATAAAAATACTGACTGATGATGGATGTACTGGTACTGTGCTTTACGTGGTGCAAAAAAATGAAATATAGAAACCCACGGTGATGTCGTCCATTGGTTTATGAACTGCCATTTTGGAGCCTCCAGATTGTAATTTGTAATTGGCCTGCATCATCTTGATTATTTGAAAACACAAGAAACCAGCTGAGGAGGAGTGAGGGGTGGATCTGACCTGCTCTGCACTCGATGCTGATTGTCAGGTCACCATGTGTGGTACAGTCTGTCAATCACACGGTAGCCAAGCACTAATACATACCCTGCTTTATTGTCTATTTACCTCTAAATGAACATCATGTTGTTTTAAAGATGACATAAAACTATTGAGACCATAAACTCTTTAGGAAAATATCTATTGAGGCAATAAATTAAAAGAGAGGTAGGGCCATTTTCACATATACTTCAATACAATCTCAGTTCTTTTTGCAATGAGCGCAGTCGCCCCCTGATGGTCAGTAGATATAATGCAGGTTTAAGGTTCTTCAGTATTGACTTCACTGTGTGGAGTCAACGTCCACATTCATAGACAGTCTATGATTTTACTACAAACAGCGCTGAGCTTCAGTATTTTGTCTCTGACAGATTTACGTTTACTTATTTGACATTTTTATCCAAAGCGACTTACAATGGAGGGACATCAGGGACATCAGTAAACTGTTCATTTCTTGCCAAGAAACAAACTTGCCAATACCTCTTTAGAGCAGTAACTGCAGTAAGATAAAGTAGCCTCTTTTTAACCTGAGAGAGGAAACACAGGGCGAAGGAGAGCTGAAGAACACATTATAACAACAAATTTAGCACCAAGCTCCAGAAACACTGCTGGATTCATGATGGGTAGATAAAAAATGTATGAAAAATCAATGTAGCAAAACCAGAGATGTGTCTTTTTTATTCCATGTATAAACTAACATTAGGCCTCATACTGCACTGGTCACACTAGACCATGTAAGACTGCGGCAGCATCAGTGCTTATAAATTCAGCTTTTAACTTCTAAAGCTGAGAATGGTGTTATTTGGAGTTTTCTTTAGCTACATGGACTTTAACCTCCACAAAACTATATAAAGCCATGGCTGCTCTCAGTTGAACATATTAGTAACCTAAAGAGACCACTCCTCAGAAAGAGCCCTTTATCTCCGTCTGAACATCAACACCCACTGCAAGTGAAACAGAAAGAACAACGGAGAGAAATCTATGAAGTTTCACATGTGCAGATGCCAGTGAGAGAGGAGTTTCTGTGTTCCTCTCAGTTTGTCTACTTTTCTTATTATTTGAATTCACATTTTGAATGAGAGAGTGTACAGGGGATGGAGAGATGGTGGTTATAGGGACAAACAAAGGAAAGGAAAAACTGAGAGGGGGGAAAGATACTAAGGAGATATGAGGACTTGAAGGACAGATTATGAAGATATATGCAAGGGAGATGTGAACACAGGGGAAAGAAAGAAAGAAGAGAAAGCGAGTGAAGGTTATACTAATGAATGGTTATACTGGAGAGGGCAGAGAGAGGAGGAGAGAAAAAAGCAAAGAAGAGAAGAGAGGGGGGTTAGAAAGATAATGTGCAGGTGTCAAGGGATGTTTAAAGAAAGATGGTTTGTTATGAGAAAAAAAGAGGAAGGTTTCTTTGTGCGTGTAAAAGAAAGAGAGAAAGATAGAGAGAGAGAGAGAGAGAGAGAGAGAGAGAGAGAGAGAGAGAGAGAG